>ML661338.1:30908528-31205037 GCA_007570785.1 Antilocapra americana | reverse complement strand
TCAGCTGTGATGGCTTAGAAGCAGTGACACTCAGTAGTAACAGCATGTCTTACACCCAGATCTTGGTTTCTAATACTATTATTCATTAATAAAGAACCAGGGTTCCCTGGAGAAATGGCTGATTCTAGGACTTAGGAAGAAAATGTATAATATAAGCATGAACATCCAGTAGTGCCAGAAAGTAAGGCAGTGCTCAAATATACATATGTAAACATATAAGAAGATGTTCAGTATCCATATATCATTTGGGAATTATAAGCAAAACAACCAGGCAATGCTGCTACACACTTACTAGAATAACTAACATCCAAAACATGTATAAAACCAAATTCTGGAAAGGATATGGAGCAGCAGGAATTCTCACTTGCTGCTGGTCTGAATGCAAAATATTGTAGCCACTGAGAAGAAGGTTGCAGTTTCTTAAAAAGCTAAATGAAGTTTGGAGTTTCTCACCAAAGGCTTTGACTGTATAGGTCACAACAAACTATAGAAAATTCTTCAAGAAATGGGAATACTAGACCACCAAACCTCCCTCCCGAGAAACCTGTATGCAGGTCAAGAAGCAATAGTTAGAACTGGACATGGAACAAATGACTGGTTTCAAATTGGGAAAGGAGTATGTCAAGGCTGTATATTGTCACCCTGCTTATTTAACTTATATGCAGAGTACATCATGAGAAATGCTGGGCTGGAGGAAGCACAAGCTAGAATCAAGATTGCCAGGAGAAATATCAATAACCTCAGATATGCAGATGACACCACCCTTATGGCAGAAAGTGAAGAACTAAAGAGCCTCTTGATGAAAGTGAAAGAGGAGAGTGAAAAAGTTGGTTTAAAGCTCAACATTCAAAAATGAAGATCATGGCTCCCAGTCCCATCACTTCATGGCAAATAGATGGGGAAATGATGGAAACTCTGAAAGACTTTAGTTTCTTGGGCTCCAAAATCACTGCAGATGGTGATTGCAGCCATGAAATTATAAGGAGTAAGGCTCCTCATAAGAAAATCTATGACCAACCTAGACAGCATACTAAAAAGCGGAGATATTACTTTGCCGACCAAGTTCTGTCTTGTCAAAGTTATGATTTTTCCAGTAGTCATGTATGGATGTGAGAGTTGGTCTATAAAGAAAGCTGAGAGCTGAAGAATTGATGCTTTTGAAATGTGGTGTTGGAGAAGACTCTTGAAGAGTCCCTTGGACTGCAAGGAGATCCAACCAATCAGTCCTAAAAGAAATCAGCCCTGAATATTCATTGAATGGATTGATGCTGAAGCTGCAATATTTTGGCCACCTGATGCGAATAACTGACTCACTGAAAAAGACCCTGATGTTGCAAAAGATTGAGGGCAGGAGGGGAAGAGGACAATAAAGGATGAGATGTTTGGATGGCACCACTGACTTGCTGGCCATGAGCTTGAGCAAGCTCTGGAAATTGGTGATGGCTAGGGAAGCCTGGAGTGCTGCAGTCTATGGGGTCACAGAGAGTCACACTGAACTGAGTGACTGAACTGAACTGAACAAGGCTAAATAAATAGGCTTAACATATGATATAGGAATCATACTTTCAGGTATTTATCAAATGAACTGAAAATGTATTTCTACACAAAAGCTACATTAAAAAAAACTTATAACAGGTTTATTCATAATTGCCAAAAGTTAGAGGCAATCAAGATGTTCTTCAGTAAGTGAATGAAGAAACCAACCGTTGTACACCCAGCCAATAGAATGCTATTCAGTGATAAAGAGAAAAGACTATTAAGTCCTTCCCCCGAAAAATACCATGGAGGAATCTTAAATGAATATTAGTAAGTGAAATAAGAGCATCTGAAAAGCCTGCATACTATATGAATCCAACTGTATGATGATCTAGAAAGGGAAAAACTGTACAGACGGGTAAACATTTGTGAATGTTCAGGTCAGAGAGTGGGAACAAATAAATGGGACTCTGGGGATATTTAGGAGAGTAAAACTATTCTTTATGAAATGGTAATGATGAATATATGACATTATGCATTTGTGAAGACACCCAGAATGTTCAATGCCAAAAATGAACCCTATTGTAAACTATGAGGCTTATTTAATAATGCATCAAGATTGGCTTATCAATTATAACAACATATCTTACCAATACAAAATTTTAAAAATAAGAAGCACTAGGTAATGGTGGAAAAGAAGATTATGAGAAATCTCTATGCTTTCTGAAATATTTTTCTGTAATGCTAGAACTGATCTAAAAATAAATGGTATTAATTTAAAATAAATAAATAATAGACCACACACACACACACACACACACACACACACACACACACACACACACACACACACAGAGGAACATGTCAATAGAGGTCAATGTAAAAAGTTTGCAATAACCAATGACAGAACATTTTTAGTAACGAAGTAAAATATTGCCGTATTATAATCAAAAGTATTAAACATATGTTCATGAATCCATAGCAATAAAAACAAAATCACCAAAACAATACATAGGAGAAGGAGGAGAAGACACAAATCTTCAGTATCAAAGAATGCCAAATGTAAGTTTGCACTGTGTATAGTGAGTGTCTTCTAAAAATATAGTACGGAATGAGTAGGGGGAAGTGTGTGAGTAACTTAACAGTGGGGGAACCTGATGAATATTACTTCAGCCATGTTATCAAAGTCACCATCAATAATAACAAGTCTGGTTGATAGCATGTATCTTATGATGTGATGCAAATAGTACTTTATTTTCCTGGTCTTCCTCTGACACACATAATTCTAGTATAATTATGAGAAAAATATTGGACAAATTCCACTTGAGGAACCGTCTGCAAAATCCTTGACCAGTGCTTCTCAAAACAGTCATGGCTATCAAAACCACCGGTTTATAACTGTTATAACCAACAGGAGCCTGAGAAAACACAGCTATAAGATGTACTGCCTGGAATTTTGGAACTGAAGAAAAGATACTAGGAAAAAACTAAAGCAACAATAGTGTACTGATATGGCTTCATTGATTTTAATGAATATGCTATGCTATCCTTAGTTGCCTCAGTCATGTCTGCCTCTTTGTGACCCCATCGGTTGTATCCTACCAGGCTCCTCTGTTCATGGGATTCTGCAGGCAAGAATACTGGAGTGGGTTGCCATGCCCTCTTCCAGGGTATCTTCCAGACCCAGGAATTGAACTCGTTTCTCCGTCTCCTTCACTGGCAGGTGGGTTCTTTACCACTAGCGCCCCCAAAAGTGAAAGTGAACTTGCTCAGTCGTGTCTGACTCTTTGTGACCCAATGGACTATAGTCTACCAGGCTCCTTGGTCCATGGGATTTTCCAGGCAAGAGTACTGGAATGGATTGCTATTTCCTTCTCCAGGGGATCTTCCTGACCCAGGGATCGAACCCAGGTCTCCTGCAGTATAGGCAGACCCTTTGACATCTGAGCCACCAGTAAAATCTTGTTATTAATGGGAGAAACTGGATGTGGAGTTCATGGAAATTCTGATACTATCTTTATAATTTTTATTTATATCATAGGTTATTCTAAAATAAAAATCTTTTTAAAAAAACATTTTCACTGTTTTTTTCCAAAACTCTATTAAGTAAATGAATAAACTCACCAAGAATATATACATCAGATATTTATAGTTAGGATATATAAAGAGTTCCTATAAACTAATAATTAAAAATAATGAAGTTGTCCAAAACAGCATAGAGGAAATTATATGAAAGCCCAAAAGGATATTATATTGATATAAAAGACCAATAAGCAACTGAAAAATTACTCAACATTAGTCATCAAAGAAGTGCATATTAAATGATCTAAAATCCATTAAAAAGGATACAATTTAAAATGCTGTATGTGCCAAATTTTTATGAGACTTAGAGAAACTGAATTTCACAAAATTTGCTAATGAGACTGTAACAGGGTGCAAAAACTTTGGAAAAGTGTTTAGCAATATCTTACAAATTGAGAAAGCATTTCTACCCTATAACGTACCAAAAGCACTCCTGGGTATTTAACCAAGTGAAATAGGCTCCTAAGTCTACTACCAAAAGATTTGTTCATGAGTGTTTACAGCAGATTTATTAATAATGGACAAAACCTGGCAGCTCAAAATTCCTTCAAAATGGTAATGAATGAATAATTGGACAATATTCATGACACAATAGAACAGCCCTCGGCAGTGAAAGGAGTGAACCTTTGGATGAATCTCAAAACATTATGGTTAACCAAAATGTTAGAAACAAAATAATACATACTCTAGTATCAATTTATATGATGTTCAGGAACAAGCAAAATAAATTCTGTGGACATAGAAATAAAAATGGGTAACATGAGTGGAGGAGGGATTGATGACAGGTGAGCATAAAGGAACTTTCTGGAGAAATGAAAATAAGTTTTATCTTACTTGTTTTGGTCTTTACGTGGGTGTCTGCATTTATAGAAACTCATCAAATTAAGTTCTCTAAAGTTTATTGTATGTAAAATTTATCTTTATGTACCATTTGTCACGGGCTTCCCTTATAGCTCAGTTGGTAAAGAATCCATCTGCAATACAGGAGACCCCAGTTCCATTCCTGGGTCAAGGAGATCTGCTGGAGAAGGGATAAGCTACCCACTCCAGTATTCTTGGACTTCCTTTGTGGCTCCACTGATAAAGAATTCGCCTGCAATTCAGGAGACCATTTATAGAAACTCATCAAATTAAGTTCTCTGCAGTCTATCATATGTAAATTTATCTTTATGTACCATTTGTCATAGTAGATGAAGAGTTATTTAACTATGTGTTATTTATAGATACCTATGGTAAACACTGAGAAGCAATTTATTTTTGCCACAGTTTACTTGATTCTTCTTTGAGTCAGTTGATGACAGATTCTTTTATTTGTTTGTTTGAAGTTGAGTTAGTGGACTTCCCTGGTGGCTCAGATGGTAAAGCATCTGCCTACAATGAGGGAGACCCGGGTTCAACCAGACCTGGGTTGGGAAGATCTGGAGAAGGAAATCGCAACCCACTCCAGTATTCTTGCCTGGAAGATCCCATGGGTGGAGGAATTTGGTAGGCTACAGTCCATGGGGTCACAAAGAGTCTGACAAAACTGAGCGACTTCACTTGAAACAGGGCTTGTTCACTTATTTTTATAAATCATGAATTCACAAGGGATGGTGTTTAAAATGCTTACATGTTGGTATGTATACATTTCTGGTTTGTTTTATTACATTACCCTCTATGCAATAATGGTACCTGAAATGTCTCTCTCTCTCTCTCTGTCTTTTTTTTTTTTTCGTCTAAAAAATCTTGCAATCCACAATGAGTAACTGAAAGCACAAGAAAATAATAGGTGAGGTGCTCTAAGGTCCCCATTCACAAGACTAGTGCTTGTTGGATTCGGGGGGAAGACATGTCAAAGTACATACAATAGAAAAAAAAAGATTAAAAATGTGCTATAGAACTAAGGGCAGCAAAAGGACAGCAGGTCTAGAATGACAACCACAATTTGTAGGTTGCAGTACAATTTACACATTAGTAAGAGCTTACCTGGGTGATATGGTTATGTCCCTGAGGCAAAGAGCTCCAATGGAGGGCAGATGGCATGCTATTTCCCTGGTGTCAGAATCTAGGAATGTCTGTTTCACTAAGTTTATTTTAAATAAACACTTCTCCTTCTACTGAAATATTACACTGTATACTGCAGAAAGCAGAAGGGATGATGATGCAGCATAAAAATTTGAAACAGCAATAAGAAGCCAGGGCAGCAGGTGCGCTTGGCTGAAAAATGGGAAAGACACAGTGTGGCACAGACAGCAGGAGATTAGAAGAAATGCACAGGCATTTTACAGGGAAGAAAAGTTGGTAACAAATAGATTTGAAAAGAGAACATAGCAATATGACCGGGATTGAGGGCTGAGAACAGAAGTAGTATTTCTGTATTTAGGTAGGATAGAAAATTAAGGGCACATCTCAGAAACAAAAGTAAAGCAAAAGAATTGGAGATAAAATCTCATTATAATTATGCAATTAAAGAGGTAATTATAACTACCAGTATACTAATGCAGAGATGGACCACCTATGACCCATAGGCCAAATCTGGCTAGTGACCTATTTAGTGTGTTTCAGGAGATAGCAACGTTTGCTACATTTTTAAACAACTGTAAAAAAGCAAACAGGGAAAGAAACAAGCCAAATGCAAAGAATACACAGCGGAATATGTAAGTGCAGGCCTGAAAATATTTACTTCCTAGCCAGTCTTTTACTGAAAAAATTGTTACTCTGGACTAGTTAATTCAGTAGTTAATTAATTGTAACCCAACGATTAATTATTAATTAATTGTAATCCAACAATTAATTATTAATTAATCACTCTATAATTAATTAATGGCTGCTTTGACTCATTAGTACATACTTTTAGTGCTTACTATGTGCCAGATGGATAGTATGTCATGTGCTGGGGTAAACTTGAGGAAGTTTCTAGACTGTCACCTTCAGTCTAGAATACTGTCCTCCTGCAGTTAAAAGGACCAAAAGTTAACAAATACTTAGAATTTAAATAAATATATACAATAATAAGAAATTATGGATAAAAGCATATACATTTGTTGCAGGGAGCATGAGTTAAAGGATTTTGCCAAAGCTAGAAAACCATTCATGGCTTCCATAAGAAAGTTATCATTAAATGGCTGGCTGATGGATAAACATCCTTCCTTCTAATAAAGATGAAGAGGATAAAAGAAGGAAGAATACTCCAGATAGATAGAGTTGCATGTGTAAAATTGTTTAGGAGTGAATGTGCTTGGATGAACTTAAGAAAAAATATAAGGTCAATCTATTTGGAACACAGATCTATTTGGAAACAGTAAGAGTTGTGGTGAGACATGATCTAGAAGAAAGTAGAAACGAGATTTTTCAGTGTCTTGTGGGACTATGAGTGGTTGAGAGTGTTTTTTGTCTATCCAGTTCGTTGATGAAGCTAATCTTACCCTGACTTTTTGCCTCCAGTCCAGAGATCAGCAGGAGACTCAGGCTTATTAGTTCAGTGGTTGGTTCTGGTATGTACACATAAACTTTTATTATATTGAGATCATCTTATTTCTTTTTTGGGCTTCTCTTGTGGCTCAGCTGGTAAAGAATCTGTCTGCAATGCAGGAGTCCTGGGTTCTATCCCTGGGCTGGGAAGATCCCTTGGAGAAAGGAAAGGCTACCTACTCCAGTGCTCTGGCCTGATTTCTCTTCGGACATTTATCAGAGTGATGTCTCAGGAAATAACATTTCTCTTTCTCTCAAAACTCAGCGATAATGCCTTGTAAGTTTGGAGACAGCACTGGCATCTTGAATCCACATCCCGAAGTCTGCCTGAGAATAAAGTCTGTGAAAAGAAAAATATTACTGAGAAGGAAAAAAATGACTCAGATCCCTGAGGATATAATAGGAGCATCTATTCAGCCATGTCTGAGAAATATATCATTGGGTTTTGTCAGCTTTGTGAAACAATAATTTAGTTGCTTATTAAATCTTTTGAATTGGATTTTTGTTACTGACAGCTGGAAAAATCCTTAAACATTCTTGATTTTATAAACCTATAGTGGTGGTAATTTTACCTCATGTTTCCTAATGTGTTCTTTTTAATTTTCTCATTTTGAGGCAATGAGGAAGAAATGAAACAAAGTGGAAATCTGTACAATAGAATTTTCTTCAGAATGCTGTTCAAACAACAATTTCTCACTGTTCTATCAGGAAGAGGGAGAAAATACTTAAGTGTACTTATTCACTCAACATGCATTTACTAAGCAACCATGATATACCTGATATTTTTCTAGGTGCTAAGGATATGAAGTGAAGTGAAGTCGCTCAGTCACGGCCGTCTCTTCGCGACCCCATGGACAGTAGCCCAATAGGCTCCTCTGTCCATGGGGTTTTCCAGGCAGGAGTACTGGAGTGGGTTGCCATAGAAGCAAGTAAATTTAAAATAAATATCCTCTCCCTCAGAGTCCTTGTTTTAGAGAACTTAGTTTAATTATTGGTAATATGTTAATTTAAAATACAAACTAAATCAGGAATAACCCAGTATAGCTCTGCATATAATGAATATTAAAAACAATATAATTTATTAACTCCCCCACTATAATTCAATTCCAATTTCTATGATTGGGATTTAGAAGAAAATGAGCTGATTCATGTGGGTTCTGGCTTCTGATCTGGTATAATAATCTTTTCAAGACACAAACACTGAGGTGATTATTCTGTGCTGACTTTTCCAAACTTGCAGTTCTATAAGTTACATAATATTGCAAGACCTGAATGAATTGCTCTGATTCTCTTTGGACAATAACTAAATGTGGGCTTACATGTCTGAATTAGTGGCTGTAGGGGAACCAGTATCAATATACCATTAGTGACCTACTCCTTTAGGAACAGTTTCTCTCCTGATTGAATGATGGAGATGTTGATAGTTTGTGTCACTTCTTTCCTGCTTCATAGAATTGTTCATGGTGGTTCTCTGTTAGTACACTAGTTCTCTGATTCAGGGCACTTGAATCACACTGAAGGTTCTGGAGATGAAAGATATTTTGACACTGATGAAAGTGATTGAAGATGACACCAATAAATGAGATATTCCATCTTCATGGAATGAATAATTAACATTGTTATAAAGTCCTATTACCCAAAATAATCTACAGGTTTACATTGCAACCCCCATCAAAATACCAATGACATTTTTGATAGAACTGGAACAAATAATCTTAAAATTTACAAGGGATCACAAAGACCCCAAATAGTCATAACAGTTTTAAGAAAGAAGAACAAAGTGGGAGGTATCACATTCCTCAATTTCAAACTATAGTACAAAACTATAGTAATCAAAAACATACTAACTCAAAAAACAAATGCATAGGTCAACATAACAAAACAGAAAATCTAGAAATAAATCTATGTTTATATATGATCATATAAATTGTAACAAAAGAGTCATCAAAAAACAGTGGGAAAAACAACATAAACAAGTGTTGGTCAGGATGTGAAAAAAAAAAGGGGGGGAAACCCTCATGCACTGTTGTTGGTGTGAGTATAAATTGGTGGAGCCAAAATGTAAAACAGCATGGAGTTTCCTAAAACATTAGAAATAGAACTACCACACAATATAGTAACTCCACAATTCCACTCCTAGGTATTCATCCAAAGAAAATAAAGATAATAACTTAAAAAGAAATATGTAACCTCTATGTTGTTCATTATAGCATTTCTTGTTGTTCAGTCACTCAGTCATGTCCAACTCTGCTATTCCATGGACTGAAGCAAACCAGGCTTCCCTGTTCTTTACCATCTCCTGGAATTTGTTCAAACTCATGTCCATTGAGTCGACGATGCCATCCAACCATCTCATCCTCTGTCATCCCCTTCTCCTTCTGCCCTCAATCTTCCCCAGCATCAGAATCGTTTCTAATGGGCTCTCCACATCAGCTGGCCAAAGTACTGAAGCATCAGCTTCAGCATCAGCCCTTCCAATGAATATTCAGGATTGATTTCCTTTAGGATTGACTGGTTTGATCTCCTTGCAGTCCAAGGGACTCTCAAAAGTTTTCTCCAACACTACAGTTAGGAAGCATCAATTCTTCATTATTTATAGTAGCTAAAATATGGAAGCAATGTAAGTGTCCATTGATAGATGAATTGGATAAAGAAGATGTGGTGTGTATATATACACCATATGGTTGAAACAACATGCTTAAATCTAGAGGATATTAGGCTAAGTGAAATAAGCTAGACAGAGAAAGACAAATACCATATAATTTCCTAACATGTGGAAACTAAACAAACAAATAAACAAAACAGAAACAGATTCATAGATACAAAGAACAAACTATCACTGGCCAGAGGGTTTAGAGTTAGGAGGTTGGGTAAAATAGGTAAAATGAATTAATAAGAACAAACTTCCATGTATAAAATATTCATGGGGATATAATATACAGATAGGAAATATAATCAGTAATATTTTAGGAATTTAGTGTGGTGAAAGAGGCTACTCTACTTATTGTGATTGATTTGTAATGTATATAAAGGTTGAATCGCTATATGGTACACCCAAGATAAAATCAATATTAATATAATATTGTATGTCAACTATGTGTGTATGTATGTGTGTGAGTTGCTAAGTCCTATTGATTCTTTGTGACCCCATGGGCTGTAGCCTGCCCGTTTACTTCAATTTTTTTTGAGAAGGTGATTTTGAACTAGGTGAATATGGATATGCAATATGAACTTAGTTAGAGACATTGAAATAGCCACACAATTATGATATCCTTTGAATTTGTTTGACACCTTTTTTTCTGTACCCTCAAAAACACTCTCAATAAATTATAAGCCTCCAGAAGAAAGATAGAGATTTGTCCACTAGATGATACTCAGTGTTTAGAAACAACTTAACACCATACAGATAACAGATTTTTTTAAAAAATGAATAAAATTTGAAGACTATATCCAGACATATAGTTGAATATTTAATAACATTCTAATGTCTAACAAACATTCAATTATACGTCTGGATAATTTTTTCTAGAAATAATGTGTATATAATTGTACTGTCTTAGTTGACAAATGATTGAAATCAATAATCTTTCGTGGGAGTAGAATATGAGTTCATGAATACACTATGATCTGACTTGGCATGTGAGAAGGAGACAGTAGTAAAGGGCTTTACATCCAGAAACAATTCCTACTAGACATACTTGAATTAATATCTCTGCCTTAAAACAGTATCAATGTGTTAAACAGGAAAGGCAGAGATCTGATAATGTTCTTCTTAAAATGCACATCTGTTATCTGCCAGACAGGAGAATAACAAAGACTAGCATTTTCCACTAACACATCAGTGGTCCCTGACGTACAACCACAAATTCATCTACTATGAAATCTGATTGCTAGCTCAAAAGGAGTGGAGTTTGGGCAGAGAAATATTAAAGGAGATGGAGCAATGACAACAACAAAAGTGAGTAAACATAGTCCAAGTACAAGAAGTGTGAAAGTGAAAGTGTTAGCTGTTCATTTGTATCCAACTCTCAAGACCCCATGGGCCATAGCTCACCAGGCTCCTCTATCCAGGCAAGAATACTGGAGTGGGTAGACATTCCCTTCTCCAGGGGATCTTCCCAACCCAGGGACTGAACCTGGGTCACCTGCATCACAGGCAGATTCTTTAATATCTGAACCACCAGGGAAGCTCTCAAGAAGTGTGAGAAAATAAGATTTAGCAAGAAGCCTAATACAGGACCTAAGTAGCTCAAAAGCACTCACTAAGCATTTGTCACTCAACTGATATTCAAAAATGCTGAAGTTAATAACGCATTTAATGCCCCTAACCCTCACTAAGGAAATCAAACCAGTCAATCCTAGAGGAAGTTAATCCTGAATGTTCATTGGAAGGACTGATGCTGAAGCTGAAACTCCAATATTCTGGCCACCTGAGGCAGAGAGCTGACTCACTGGGAAAGATTTGATACTGGAAAAGATTGAGGGCAGGAGAAGAAGGGGGCAGCAGAGGATAAGACAGCTAGATAGCATTACTAACTCAATGGACATTAGTTTGAGCAACTTCAGGACATAATGGAGGACAGAGGAACCTGGTATGCTGCAGTCCATGGGAGTCACAAAGGGTCAGACAAGACTTCGCAACTGAACAACAACAAAGTGTACTTGGAGTAGATCTGCTGGCATCCTAGACCTCCAGTGGAGCTCATATGTTTCCAGGTAGAGAATCCCATAGACAGAGGAACCTGGCGGGCTACAGACCGCAGGGTCACAAAGAGTCAGACACAACTGAAGTGATTTAGCAGTCAGAGCAACAGTCTCAGTAGAGACTCATCCCAGACCTTCCTCTGTTGAGCCAGGAAATGATCCAAGGCAGCAATGGGGAGCACAGGCAACAGGAGCAATGGACTGACTGGGAGAGTGAGCTCCTTCATAGGGGCCTGTGTGTCATGCTCAAAGGGGACAAGACATAGACCAGGAGCTACTGCCGATGGGTTTAGTAATCTTTCCAATTCTTTCACAGGAGCTGGAGTGGGGGTTTGCTCAATGATGGAGTATAAATGGACATGTAATCCCGGAGATGATGATGGTCCTACTTTTGGGTAAGCTGAGGCATGCATGTGCACGAGTTTAAAATCATTCTATTTTGTTGCACGGCTTTGTAAAGCATTATAAATAATATACTCAGCAGATGCTGAATATTATATACAAAATAGAAAAGGCGATTTGGGTATATGAGGTTGTTTATGTGCTACTTACTGGCCCAACATTGATTGTCAGATGCCTTTTCTTTAGAATTTATACTCTGCCCCCAGCCAGGAATCATCACTATAGCCTTTTTACTCTTCAGCTCTCACTCTGCCTCCTTCTGTTCCTTCTTCTCTGTTTCTTTTCATTTGTAGGTTTGGTCAGTTTATAGGGATGAACGTTAATCTTCTCCTTAGGTTAACTAAAAAGACTAAAAGCTTATGGGTTTAAAATACAACAATTCGTATATAAATAATTACATGTATGAAAAAGATCCCTCTGTGAGGGGGAATAAGTTAAAAGTGTAGTGCTTAAGTGTAAGAGGATCGTGTAAACTGCGGGAAATGCCACTTTTTTTACATTCTATTTCACTGTTTGCAAGGACAGATCAATTAAAGACAGGAACCAGTAAAAAATTTTGTGTTGATAATCTAGGCTAAATGCTATGTTTGTGTATAGATTCTTTGTTGTATTAGCTCAACTGAACTTTATGTTTCCTCCTGACACCCTGTTGGTTTCTACCATATGTGTGTGTAATCACTAGTGTGTGACCTTTCACTGTTTACCACTTAAATATCTGTTCCCTTGACTTTTACCAGCTGTACTAAGTAATGTTCCCAGGTATATTTTTGGTCCTGTCAGCAGTTTAAGTATCAGAAGGAACATAGCTGTGGATTTCTCAAAAACTTCTCTTTTTCCCATTGAGTTAACCATCTCATACTTGAATATAATCAAATACAAGTATAATGCATGCTCTTACAATTGTTTATAATTTGAATTTTTCCTTCAATTTAATTTCAGTTTCCAAAGGGGATAAATCCTAGCAGAGAAGAGTGAGACATAAGATACACATTAAATATTTGAGACAAATTGCTTAAAAATAGCTGCCTTGTAATTTCTGTGTTTTCTGCTTATTTCTCCCTTTGCCTCCAATAAAATAATCTAAATTAGTTGCAATATAAAGGAAATGTTAACATTAATGGGATTTGGGCCCGCATCAGGATGGAAAGTAAAGTCAGAAGTTCTTAAAGCTTGAAGTATATCTTCTGTGAAGTTCATTTCCCTTGGAAGTTAACACCTTTTGGCCACGTGAGTATTATTTACTCTTGAGTTTGTTATTGCTCTTTTTATGACTATCCCTCCAGTAGTCCTAGATAGCGACTGAAGCCTTGCAATAGCACTAAGTTGTTAATGTATAAAAAAGAGTAAGTTAGTTACATGAAGTATATGGCCTTGAAAAATTACAATAAACATTTTTTTCTTTCATGTTGAGTTGTTTTTTTGACAACATTTTCCTCTTCCTTGAATAGGACAAATTTCAACTGGCATGGCCACTAATAGTCTCACCCTCACTATCTAATGATAACTGTATTCAGATGCAATGGTCTTTAACAGATCTTATTCTGATAGTGAATGCATTTATAACTCCTTTGTTCTGAATGTCGGAAGATGAAATTCCCTGCCTTAATGTTGCAACACAGTATTTATTTTATTGAAACATGTAAATTATTACATATGAAACGAATTGCCAGCCCAAGTTTGATGCATGATACAGGGTGCTCAGGGCTGGTGCACCGGGATGACCCAGAGGGATGGAATCGAGAGGGAGGTGGGAGGGAACACATGTACACCCATGGTGGAATCATGTCAATGTATGGCAAAACCAACATAATAATGAAAGAAAAAGTCTTTATTGAATTTGTTACAATTAATTAATTAATTAAAAATAGTTTGTAATATTGAATCTGTTTCTGGATCACAGAAGAGGCTTTTAAACTTGGGACACTTGTCAAGAGCTTACTATTTTGATATTTCTGGATAATAATCTGAAACTTCCCACTGACTCAGTCTAGAGATCACAGAATGTGTACTACAGTGATTTGGAGTGTTCATTCAATTTGAGGACTTATATTTCTTAATTATAAAGTTTTTATTGTCATTTTGTAGTAATCCCTATTAAAATATTGCTATTTCTACTGTGTTCAGTCTTCTAAATTTTTGTTGCATTTATTTTAGAACCTTTAATTATCTTTTAAATTCATATAAGCACAAATACACACTAATATTTCCATGACATCGATATTCATTTTATATACATATAATATCACATTAATATCATACATGTAATGCCTCCTGAGAAATCTGTATGCAGGTCAAGAAGCAACAGTTAGAATGAGACATGAAACAGCAGACTTCTTTCAAACTGCAAAAGGAGTACATCAAAGCTATATATCGTAACTCTGCTTATTTAACTTATATGCAAAATATATCCTGAGAAATGCTGGACTGGATGAAGCACAAGTTGGAATCAAGATTGCTGGGATAGATATAAATAACCTCAGATATGCAGATGACACTACACTTATGGTAGAAAGTGAAGAAGAACTAAAGAGCCCCTTGATGAAAGTGAAAGAGGAGAGTGAAAAAGTTGGCTTAAAACTCAACATTCAGAAAACATGATCAAAGCATCTGGTCCCATCACTTCATGGGAAATAGATGGGGAAACAGTGGAAACAGTGACAGCTTTATTTTCTTGGGCTCCAAAATCACTGCAGATGGTGACTGCAGCCATGCAATCAAGAGATGGTTACTCCCTGGAAGGAAAGTTATGACCAACCTAGAGAGCATATTAAAAAGCCCAGACATTACTTAGCCAACAAAGGTCCATCAAAGCTATGGTTTTTCCAGTAGTCATGTATGGATGTGAGGGTTGGAATATAAAGAAAGCTGAGTGCCAAAGAATTGGTGCTTTTGAACTGTGGTGCTGGAGATGACTCTTGAGAGTCCCTTGGACTGCAAGGATTCCAACCAGTTCCTCCTAAAGGAAATCAGTCCTGAATAGTCACTGGAAGGAGTAATGCTGAAGCTGAAACTCCAATACTTTGGCCAATTGATGTGAAGAACTGACTCATTTGAAAAGACTCTGATGCTGGGGAAGATTGAAGGTGGGAGGAGAAGGGGACGACAGAGGATGAGATGGTTGGATGGCATCACCGACTCAATGGACATGAGTTTGAGTAAACTCCAGGAGTTGGTGACGGTTAGGGAGGCCTGGGGTGCTGCAGTCCATGGGGTCTCAAAGAGTCAGACCTGACTGAGCGACTGAACTGAACTGAACTGAATATCATATAAATATGTATTTAACTTCTTCCTTTTAGTGTTTTGTTGCTGTTGATATTATGCTTTTTTGACTTTATTCACCTATTTCACTTTGAAAATTAAAATTGTACTTTAATAAAATTATAACAACTTAATTTGGCATAAATTGTATTCATTAGGGTTGCTTTCATGTCACTACGTGGTTGTGATTCATTTTAGAATTAATATTTTGGGCACATTTTACATCTCTATTTTTCTATGTTTTACATTCTCTGTTTAGAAGTTTTGGCAATGACTTCAACTCCAGTTCCCACCAATACATATGTGTTCAGTCGCTCAGTTGCCAACTCTTTGAAGCCCTGTGGACTGTAGCCTGCCAGGCTCCTCTGTCCACGGAATTTCCCAGGCAAGAATACTGAAGTGGGTTCCCATTTCCTTCTCCAGGGTATCTTCCTGACCCAAAAATTGAACCCACATCTCCCGTGTCTCCTGCATTGCAAGAGTCTTTACTGCTGAGTCACCAGGAAAAACCTCTAGTGTAGTCAATCACATACAATCCTGGTGATTTCTCTCAAATAGTACCTCTCCCAAACTCCCAGTTAATTTATAGCCTCCAGGAATAATAAGCAGCTGTTCTTTCCATTCAATTCACAGCAAGTTATTCTTGTGATTTAGTCACTAAGTCATGTTCAACTCTTGTGACCCCATGGACTATAGCCTGCCAGGTTCCTCTGTCCAAGTGATTCTCGAGGCAAGAATACTGGAGGGATTTTCCATTTCCTTCTCCAGGGGAAGTTATTCTTACCCCCATGCCTGTTTTGTTTAGCTGCTGCTAAGTCGCTTCAGACGTGTCCGGCTCTGTGCAACCCCATAGACGTCAGGCCACTAGGCTCCCGCGTTCCTGGGCTTCTCCAGGCAAGAATACTGGAGGGGGTTGCCATTTCCTTCAATGCATGAAAGTGAAAAGTGAAAGTGAAGTCGCTTAGCCGTGTCCGACTCTTCGCGACCCCATGGACTGCAGCCCACCAGGCTCCCACGTTCTGCGCTTTAAATGGAATGATTTGATCACAGAAAAAAATGTTTTTTTTCTCTATTCTCTCTTGTCTGCCAAGTGTAGTTCAGGAGCTTGAAACTTCAGCCCATGAACTGATTTAAATTCTGATTATGAATTACCAAAATGGTCAAGTTATAGCTGGACTCAGCAAGTTCTTTCTAAATATTGGGCTATTAATTAACTGCTTATGTGCATATGTGTATGTGTGTGTGTGTGTGTGTGTGTGTGTTATCTTCCATATGTGGTCTTAGAGCATAATCTTGATTGAAAGTCATGTAGCTTGCCTTTATCCAATGAAATTATCATATAGGTTCTATTTATGCCATTGTGTGTGTGTGTATCAATCTACTTTTGAAGTACATAAGAACTAAGTTTCATATCTAAGGATATTGTATGCTCTAGTATTTTTGCATTGACAGGCAGATTCTTTACCACTGAGCCAGCAGGGAAGCCTTCTTGCTCTAGTATTTTTTTAGAAAACTAATTTTCTCTGTTATTTTTATTTTGGGAAACATAATAACATCACCCATAGACTGAATCTAAAAGCAATCCTAGAATTCAGTAAGCTATGATTTGAGCTATTGTTGTAAAGTTCTCTAGCATCAAGACTCACAGAGAATGATCATTTTATTTGGCAAATTATTACAAAGGCAATTAAAACTTATCTTGAAAAAAATCAGATTTATAATCCAGGTAAGAAAAACAAAATGAAAAGAATTCCTTGGAGTATTGTATGTTCAAGTATGTTCATCTCACATATTTAATTTTTCCAGCTGAGCTATCATTGATTTATTGAAATAAATCTTTATGTAGGGGGATAAATAGAGTTAAGGTTTTTTTAAGCCATGAAAAGATGAAATTATAACTTTAAAAAATTACTCTTTAAATAGAACAAATCATATATGTTATTTTTGGAAGGAAACTTACCTCATTTCTAGTTTAACCTATTTCATCTATGTTGTTGTTGTTTAGTTGATAAATCATGTCCAACTCTTTTGTGACCATCATGGGTTGTAACCTGCCAAGCTCCTCTGTCCATGGGACTTTCCAGGCAAGAATACTGGCGTGGTTGCCATTTCTTTTTTCAGTGGATCTTTCCAACTCAGGTACTGAACCCAGGTCTCCTGCTTGGCAGGCAGATTCTTTACCACTGAGGCAGTTAGAAAGTTCTCTTTTATTGATAAAGGTATAATCTCTCTTTTTAAACATGTTAGTACTAATTACATATACTAATGTATACATTTTATGTACATATATTTTGAAATAATATAGATATTGAATATCTCTATGTAGTATATTTGAAGATGCAGTCATTAATATTAAAAGGATATAAGTGTTTCATGAGTATTAAGTGAATTCTATACTTCCCATTAAACACTCCCATATAGTAAACTAGTGACATTATGCAGATAGTTGTTTTATACACTTCCTGAACAAGAAATTAATACACTAATTGAGGCAATCTGTTGATTATGTTTTTTAAAACATTGTTGATGAAATGATGCGGGGATAATCTTAAAGTCATTTATATCTGATGTAGTGCTCTAATATATATTTCTTCCTAGCTAACATGGGTAAGTGATAATTATTTAGAGATTTTGAGATCAGTGAAATACCTGCCCCCAGTGATATCAGGAGAGCTCAGATAAAATATATTTTTTGCCAAAACTTGTACAGTCCTTTTTATTCAAGATTAACTAAATTTGAATTTCTCCCCAACATTTATCATTCATGCTTAGGCTAATTGAATGAGTTAATGTCCCTAGTTGAATAGAAGGAACATAGAGCTAGAACTGATTTGTACTACAAATATAATCCAATAGGATTTTTCACCATACTTGAAAGGCACAAATTGCTCTATTTTGTTTTCTAAATGTCCAGTTTCTATAGTAAGTCATAAACATGCTATTCAAGTTTGGACTTATGTAATAATCAAATAAGGACATATGTAATAACCAAATAATCAAATAATAATCAAATTATTTATCAAACCCAGTATTTTAGGCATCCATTATATTTTTTCAAAGATTTATGGAAATTTAATAAATGCTTCAATTTTACCAACAAAAGTTTGATATGTCCTTTTTTCAAAATCACTACTGGTTCCAAATAGGAAAAGGAGTACGTCAAGGCTGTATATTGTCACCCTGCTTATTTAACTTATATGCAGAGTACCTCATGAGAAACGCTGGGCTGGAAGAAGCACAAGCTGGAATCAACATTGCCGGGAGAAATATCAATAACCTCAGATACGCAGATGACACCACCCTTATGGCAGAAATTGAAGAGGAACTAAAAAGTCTCTTGCTGAAAGTGAAAGAGAAGAGTGAAAAAGTTGGCTTAAGGCTCAACATTCAGAAAACTAAGATCATGGCATCTTGTCTCATCACTTCATGGCAAATAGATGGTGAAACAGTGTTTATTTTTTAAACAGACTTTATTTTTTTGGGCTCCAAAATCACTGCATATGGTGATTGCAGCCATAAATTCAAAAGACACCTACTCCTTGGAAGGAAAGTTATGGCCAACCTGGATAGCATATTGAAAAGCCAAGACATTACTTTGCCAACAAAGGTCTGTCTAATCAAGGCTATGAGCACCAAAGAATTGATGCTTTTGAACTGTGGTGTTGGAGAAGACTCTTGAGAGTCCCTTGGACTGCAAGGAGATCCAACCAGTCCATCCTAAAGGAGATCAGTCCTGGGTGTTCATTGGAAGGACTGATGTTGAAGCTGAAACTCCAATACTTTGGCCACCTCATGCGAAGAGTTGACTCATTGGAAAAGCCCTGATGCTGGGAAGGATTGGGGGCAGGAGGAGAAGGGGATGACAGAGGATGAGATGGCTGGATGGCATCACAGACTCAATGGACATGGATTTGGGTGGACTCCAGGAGTTGGTGATGGACAGGGAGGCCTGGCATGCTGCAGTTCATGGGGTTGCAAAGAGTCAGACACGACTGAGCAACTGAACTGAACTGAACTGAAAATTAATAAAATAGCATTACATCAAAAGACAAAAAAAGCAGATTTTGTCATTGCAATTACAAGTTACTATTAAAAAATTACTAACTTTTAATTGTTAGCATGTCACATATATCTTGATATCTTGGGTCCAGAAGATCCTCTGGAGGAGCACATGGCAACCCACTGTGGTATCTTGCCTGGAGAATCCCTTGGACAGAAGAGCCTGGCAGGCTACAGTCCATAGGGTTGCAAAGAGTCAGACATGACTGAAGCAATTTAGCATGCACACACGCACATATATCTATGTCTAAACTCTTACAAAACAATGGATATATCAGCTAAAATGTTTCAGAACAGAACACATTATGAGGCTTGTCTTCTCTAGTGTAAAACCATAGAAAATACAGAATCCTAATAGTGTAGCACTGTTGAAAACAGTTATGAGGAATCCCTGGAATGAAATAGATAGGCTAATATAACTTAGAAATCATCATACATAAATAAGAAAGAGATCACTGTTTAACAATGGCTCTCATTAAATTGACTCTTTGTGATGAGGAGTGGATTATTACCCGCCATACTAGTAAACAAAAGATGTCACAGTCATCAGTGATTGCACACCACAGTGGTGAGCTGGCGAGCCCTGAGTGGACGAAAGAAAAGAATACCCGCCATCTAGCAAGCGTCAGACTACAATCACTCCCTGTGGTGAACCCTGAGGAAACTCAGCATGTGAAAGCACAGCATGCTGGCCCCAGGTAGTGGAGGTGCCTACCAAAGGAGTGAGTTCAGTGAACCCAGACTCTGGCATCTTCCCATACATACAGAAGTGTTAAACTCTTTGAGATGTTGAGATATTGAGTTTTCTTTAATTAACAGTCATATCTTGAAATTCAGAGTGCTCGTCCTTTGTTGCAAAACTCCCCTATATTCCCACTCCTCTCTCACCTCCTCAGAGCAGGTCTCTCAGGATTGCTTCAGAAGCTGTCTCCTGGGCCTGAAGTCCTAAAAATTCCCACCAAATAAAACATAACTCAACTTTTAGGTTGTGAATAAGTTTTTAGTAGACAGTAATATAATTTCTACAGTAAGCTTTCCCCAGTTTCTTAGCCCCGACTGTTATAACAAAACCATGGACTGGATGGCCTAAATAGCAAATATTTATTTCTCACAATCCTGGAAGCTGAGGTCCCAACACTGAGGAGCCACCAGTTTGGTTTCTAGTAAGAAACCTCTTCCCAGTTTGAAGACAGATACCTTTATGCTGTATTCTCACATGCTGGAGAGGGAGATCATTTTTCTCCTGTTTTCTTATAAGAACACTCGTCCTGTCATGATGGCTCCAACCTCATGAATGAATTACTTCCCAAAAGCCTTACATCTAAATGGGGATTTGGGATTCAATATGTGAATTTTATGAGGTCACAAATACTCAGTCCAAAGCACCCAACATCAAACCAACAAATAAAGTACATAAATGAACACCAGTTTAAAGAGTCAAAAGGAGCCAACAAAATTATAGAATATAATGTTCTGATCTCCATTATAAGTAATCAAGCTGTTCTGAAGTGAACTTCAACAGCTTCCCTGGTGGCTCAGTGGTGAAGAATTTGCCTATGGTGGCTCAGACAGTAAAGAATCTGCCTGTGATGGGGGAGACCTGGGTTTGATCCCTGGTTTGGGAAGATCCCCTGGAGAAGGGCATGGCAACTCACTCCAGTGTTCTTGCCTGGGAAATCTCATGAACAGAGGAGCCTGGTGGGCTACAATCCATGGGATGTCAGAGTCAGACACGACTGAGCAACTAATACTTTCCTTACTTTCACACCAAAGCAGGAGATGTCGGTTCGATCCCTCAGTCAGGAAGATCTCCTGGAGAAGGAAATGGCAACTTAGTCCAGTGCTCTTGCCTGGGAAATCTCATGGACAGAGGAGTCTGGTGGGCTACAATCCATGGGGTCACAAGAGTCAGACATAACTTAGTGACTAAAAAGCA
This sequence comes from Antilocapra americana, assembly GCA_007570785.1. Taxonomy (NCBI): domain Eukaryota; kingdom Metazoa; phylum Chordata; class Mammalia; order Artiodactyla; family Antilocapridae; genus Antilocapra; species Antilocapra americana. Next base: position 31,183,670 of record ML661338.1, on the reverse strand, counting down.
ACAAACACCCACTTGCCTGCAAAAAAACAAAACCAAGACCAAGGGATAATTGTTGAATCTGATAATCTAAAAAAAAAACATATAAAAACAAAGTTAACATGCAAAACTAGGAAAAGTTTCAAGAAAACATGAAAGAAAATTGGTTAAAATTCATAGTATATAAATATTTAAAATTACTGTCACATAGGGAAAATATACAGTTAGTCTATTCCACAAATAAGAATCAAAGACATTCAACAAAGCTTAACTGAAGACTTAAAAAACAAACAAACAAAAACTAAACTAACCTTCTTATAACTATGGTATTTGGAAAGAATTTATTTTATACTTTAAAAATATAGTTTTATATATATATATATATATATATATATATACACACACTTTAAAAAGATATAGTTTTAAGTGGGTTAAAGATGAACATGGCAGATTGAAAATGTGTATGTGCGCTCAATCATGTCCAACTCTTTTGCAATCCCATGGACTGTAGCCCACCAGGCTCCTCTGTCCATGGGATTCTCTAGGCAAGAATATCGGAGTGGGTTGCGAATTCCTACTCCAGCAGATCTTCCAGACCCAGGGATTGAACTCATGTCTCTTGCATCTCCTACATTGGCAAGTGGATTCTTTACCACTAGCACCACTTGGGAAAATAACAAGTACCCATATTTATTAAGCATGCCATATATGCAGGTTATTTTTCTAGGACATTAGTTATAACATATCACCAATTAATCCTCACAACATCCTTAGAAATAAGCATCATCATTATCATAAATAGAGGCACAAAGAGGTTTAAAACTTGTCTAAATTTTCATAATCTGTGGAGTAGAAGAACCAATAATCAATTTCAAGCTGTCTGGCTCCAGAGGACAAGTTCTCACCCACAAAACAGTGCTTGATGGTTTCAACAATAATAGTTACAAGCTATGAGCACCTCGATTTGTAAGAAATTATGGTAATCACTTACACATGGCATGTCAAGAAATCTCTAGAGTTTATGGTTTACGTAAATTTCCAAAGTTGACAGGGCTGCCAAATCACAAAACTGGGTGTGAAATCCTAAACATTTGCAGTCATGCTCTTTCCATTTGTCATATTTCTTTCAATTTTTCTCTAAAACAAAAGTAGAGTATAAATAGCTTTTAAAAATCAGTAATTTAGACCACATGGCTTCATTTATAGGAAACTCTACTCAGGAAATGATAAAAAATGGAAATAGCATTTCATTTTCACAAATGTATTTGGTAACCATGATTGCATAAAGATAAAAACAATTCAGATTTCTAACTACATAGAATCTAGCTAATATGTAGCTATTGAAAATCAAATGTTCAATGCATATTTAATGACATATATATGTATTTTCTCTCTATATGTATACACTGAGAGACACTAATGGAGGGAATTTCATAAAAAAAAACTATTAGTTAAATATTCAATTATACAATTTAATTTTTTCTTAGCAATTTCTCTATTTTTTTAAACTTTCCTGATTCCTGTTATTTATTTTAGTTATGTGACCTAGGAAAAGAGAAATGGCAAACATAATAGCAGTATGCCAAAAAGTGAAAGGAAAAAAATTAAAGAAGTTAAAGCTAAAAAGAAAAGGTCTATTTCTTCTCATATAATGAATGTCTCAAGACAGTTGGGCAGTCCATTGAGTCTCTAAATTAGAGCAGATTTGGATGATTTTGACAGTGTTCAGACTTTGTTTGTATCCTCTGAGATACTGAGATTCACTAGGGAAACCTAGCATTCCAAATGTGTTAGAAAATACATAATGTGTCAACACATTGTGACATGGGAATGATACTAGTAAAAGCTGTTTGGGTCTATTAATAACAAAAAGCCAGTTCATTCTAATAGCAGGAAAACTATGAGTACATTCCATGGTTTAGTCTTTCTTTTTTCTCATTTTTTTGTGCTTATTTCCATCTGCAGCATTATTTTACAAATAAGAAAAAATGGTCTATAGTTTTTAAGACATCTATGATTTTTATGGAAACTTCTTCATTTGAAGGGGGTTATTTCCAAATTGTAGCCAAAATTATATCCTCTATACATTGCTTTCTCATTTCTATTGCCTCATTTTTCTCTCTCTGTTGCATCAACTCCAATACTGCCATGCAAATGGGTAAATGAGAGGACAATAGTTTGCAAAATTCATGAATTGGCCTAATATCGGTTCATGAAATTTATTTGTTGACTGACTCACTACTTCTTGTCTCTACCTTTTCCTAAGAAACAAAGAAAGAAAAGAACAAAAGCAATAGAAGATTTATTCTAACCCTACCAAAACATGTCCAAAGGAGGGACTATCTACAGATGCAAGTATTGAGTAGGTTTCCTTTTTAGTTCCCAGGTGAAATAATTGACCTTTCTCTTCCAACTTTACCTCCATTACCTATGGGGACAAATTGAACAGAACATATTCTTAATGTTTATTAGCTATATTACACTAGTTATTATTGGTCAATTTTATTGCTATTTCTTAAGTTCAAATTTGCTTAGAAGCATCAAATGTATCTCCTCTTTTCCCCTACTGATTGAACTCTGAAGGTTCTAATCTTGGCCAATACATTGAATCACTTATATTTTGTCAATAAACATTTCAGAGAGATGACAGTGCAACCTGTCTGGATGTGCACTGATTATTGCAGTTTCTACAGAACTGTTTGTAACTAATGTGATGTATGACAAGGTGACCCAGCGATAGTGATGGTAGTGATAATGAGTGGACTAGAGAGCCTAGCAAGGTTGTCACCTCAATTTAGTAAGGTAAAAGAAAGCTCTGCAGGATTTTTCCCCTTGGGTATCTTGTTTTTCATTTAGTTTGCTCTTTCATTATTATTATAAATTGAGATTAACTTCTTTCCTCAATCTCATCATTAATATGCTAAGACATGTCAAATACGTCCAATTACATTGAACAATTTGAATACATTCTATTTTAATCTTATTGATTATATTGATCTATTTTACTCCTCAAACAATACGGCCAAAAATGTGCCATCCATTTCATCAAATGAAACCTCTCGGTGAAGGTTAATTACAAGGCTTCTACATGAAACAACGGAAGAGAGACAATGATCAATTGAAAATAGACCCTAATAGAGTATGAGCATTTTCTCTTACAACATAAGGCTTGGAATTACAAGCCACAGATGCTGGTTCCTTGTTGCCCATGCCAGCTGGGGGGTACATTTGATCCTACTCTTTCCCATTGGATTTTGAAATCTGCTTAATTATCCTTGTATTCTAATGACTGTGTTTGCAGCAGGGCACTGAGATCTAAATCCTTTCTCTGATGCAGAGAAGGCTTCAGTTGATCTGGCTAAAGAAAGGATTACTATTTCTTTTGTTATGCAGATACATATTAGATTTTGATATAGTAAGGGAAAAAAAGCATATTTACATTCTTCCAATTTAAAAATGCAGTAAATCTACTCTGTGTGTGTGTGTGTGTGTGTGTGTCTTTGTGCAAGAGTGTAGGGGAGCTGGGGAGAGAGAAGCAAACTGGCAGTTTTTCAGGGACAGTCTAGCTATTTGCTATTCCACAGTTGCTTCAGGAGTCTGCGGTGGCAGCTGGTAGTGCTTCTCTGATGGCCATGCTTCCAGGAAACAGCAGAGAGCTAAGACTTAACCTAAAACAATAAACTCAATCCTATTAACAAATTACTACTCCTCCACTCTTTGTACCAATCTCTTTCTAGAAAACATCTGTCTTCCTGGCCTCCCTTTTTGGATGCAGAAAGTCACTTTGAAAGTTCACAGCTTCCTGAATATTTTTCTGTTCTCTATTTAAAACTGTGTTTTTCCCACCATCATCTGACAACCTTTCAGTAGCATAAGTTGTGCCTACTGTTTAGTTTTAAATTGTCTCTGATGAGAATACTCTGCTCACATACTAAGCAATGAAGAACGTGCATGACTAATGAGGAGTAGACATTGTGGAAAATGCTATGAAACAAGTTAAAGTTTTTAGAGAAATGTAAGACGTTATTGTGGAAAATGCTATGAAACAAGTTAGTTTTTAGAGAAATATAACTTTAATAATGTCACCCACCTCCTAGAGCCCTTCTAATGTCTAATTTTGTGCTAAGATAGTATTTTATTTTACTTTATTTCTCTTCCAGAGTATTACTAGCTTTTCTCTTCTGTGCTCATTTTCTCAAGAATCTTGTCTTGCACTTATACTGTACATTCATCCATTGACAGTTAACTAAACACATTTCAAGACTCAATAATTGACACTATAGCTACCTCTCTCCTTTTATTTTCCCTGTTGATATTCATATTTTTAACTCAAATATATTATCTTTTTTTAAATTGAAGCATAATTACTTTACAGTGTTGTGTTAATTTCTGCTGTTCAATGAAGTAAATCAGCTGTAAAAGTGAAAGTAAAATAAAAATGTTAGTCACTCAGTTGTGTCTGACTCTTTGTGACCCTGTGGACTGTAGCCATCCAACCCTCTGTCCATGGAATTCTCCAGGCAAGAATACTAGAGTGGGTGACCATTCCCTTCTCCAGAGGATTTTCCTGACCCTGGGTCTGAACCTGGGACTCCTGCAGTGCAGGTAGATTCTTCACCATCTGAGCCACCAGGGCAGTCCCACCTATATGTATACATATATTCCATCCCCCTTGGCCCTGCCTGCCACCATCCCCACTGCCATCCCACTCATCCAGGTCATCACAGAGCACTGGAAGGGGAGGGTAGGATGAACTGCGAGATTAGGATTGACATATATACATTCAGTTCAAATATATTTTCATTAAGAATATTTCTTTGAGGATTTTCTTCAGATAGATACCAAAAGGTGCATTCTTTTTATGGTTGTTTTTGTTTAAATGCCTTTGCTTTGTTTGACGCAAGTTTGTTATTTTGGTGGGGAACACAATAGTTTGAGCACAGTCTGAACTTCTCAGTAGGTTGTATTATGTTCTTCCTTTGTCTTCTGCCTTCTGTTGCCCATGAGAATTCCACTTACTTCTTTAAATTTTCCTCATGTGTAATCAGTTGTTATTGGCTGGAGAAATTTTCTTTTGTTTGTAAAAGACAGCATTTTTACAAGCTATTGTTGCTCTTATTCTTCGTTCATTTTCCAGTAACAGCTTGATACATAGTAGGTACATGAGAAATACTCAGCATGCATGAACAAATAATTGTTGAATGCTTGCTAATGCTAGCTATGCTGTTAGTTAAAAAAATAGGTAACCTCATCCCCAGCTCATGGAGTTTAGACTATGATAAACAAAGCAGAAAGTTAAACATTTAATTATGACAAGAAATACATAGTTGAAACTGTTTAGGAATTCAATAAATTTTTCTCTGTAGAAGCAAATAATTTGTTTTAATGGACTGCATAAAGTTATTTGAGCTTTAAAAAAAAACCTATTCTCTGTGTTTACTAAAATTACCATAACCCCCAAATATTTGAAGGTCTTTGCTTAGTAAGAGAGAGGGAGCCATTCTTCAATTTTGCATCCTTATCTACATCATCATTCAGGCATCTAGTTGGTTAGTTATTGCTAAAATACACAGAAAGTGATTTAGCTGAACTTGAGTCTGCATTTGAGTCAATCTCTAATTTAGAAAAGAATTTAGGGTCTCATCCAGCTCATGAGAAGAGCTAGAAAGTTATTAGTTTTAGAGATGTGGAGGAGTCAGAGATGCTTGTAGACAGAAGAAAAAGCGTATGTGTAAGACTAGAAACAGAAAATGGAAAGCAGGTAAGATATCATGAAGTACATAGTACATATTAAAAGTACAGTCATATTAAAAGTATGAACTTGAATGCAATGAGGATGGGCTGAAATGGATTCCTACTGTGAACTGACCTGAAAAGTCATTCTAGAAGGTTCTATGGACAAAAACTATGCTGGACTGAGCTGCTGTTACCTGATAAACAGATAAGAAAAACATATAACTTTTATTTTTAGGAAATGCTTTATATTTAATCCAAAAAATAGTAATAAGGAAAACGATCTAAAAATACTCTAATTGTTATAATAGAGTCATTCTTTTTTGGGGAATAAAAGGATATGGTTTCAAATACTTTTGTACTTGATTCATATCTGTCTGTCACAAAACATACTAGCCTTTGTTTAAGGTTTAGTTTCTTTTTGTCACTGTTGCAAGAACCTCTTTGGAAAACAATTGGTTGTGGGAAGTATCCTGACACTTGAAGAATATCTTCTGATGTTCTGAGATTTCCTTAAAAAATAAATTAAACCATGAGAACATACGTCTGATGAAAATGGACAAACATTCCTAACAAAACAGAAAAGCAGCTCTTTTTTATTGGTACAGTTTAGCCCAGTTGGCTAGGAAGAGAGATACAATCAAAATATATCTTGAGTATTTGTAAAACGTGAAAAGCTAGTATTTTCAGGTGACTTAGAAACTACCATTTAGAGTAGTAATTTAAATGTTTGTATTCAAATATCTAAGTGTCAGTTAATATTAAGATGTATAATTTAACAATATACAGCTGTTCCACAGAAAGCTTTTGGGGTTCTCGTTTCTTCATTGAGAAGATCACAATCATAAGCTACTGCAACATATCTGGTTCTCTTCAAGGAAATATCCTCTCAAAGGTCAGAAAGTATATTCAACTTGTATGTGGCTTGTGAGGATACGGGTGCATGTGTTTGTACGTGTGCAGGCATATGTCCTACTAGGTTAGGTTGAAAGCTCCTTCAGTATATAATTCTTCAACATATAATTTTGGTATGCTGCTTTTCTTTTAACATGGACCCTTGGGAATAAAGGACAGCTGCTACGTAACGACTGATTGATTACCTGACTGGCATATCTTCTAGCTCCAGTATCATCTAGCATTTATTTATTTATTTCAGTTTTACTGGAATCCTGTTTCACAATGTTCTTTAATTTAAAAATAATATATGCACCTTCCTCCCCCACCCACCAACCCCAGAAGACAACTATCCCAGACTGGTTTAAAAGTAATTTCAAGTTCTTTTATTTCAAATACACAACACTCCCCAGAAGCAAACACATTCAACGGTTTGTTGTTAATTCTTATAGACGTTATTTCAATTACTCTTCAATTATTAATTTTAGGCATTGCTTGCTATTCGACATTTTTCATCTGATACATGATTAAATAAAATAGTCTAGTTGTTTTTCTCCAAAATATAAAGGTTCTTTTTTAAAAAAATTTTGTCCTTACCAAGATAATTTCTTTTGACATGAGACTATGTAAGATAAAGATGATCTTTCCTCAGACTTCTATTCACCTCTGCTTTTCCCTTTTGATCTCTAAACTTGGGTCAGTGATATCTTCACATTTAGTGTTTACTTTAACCTTTTTGCACTTCTAATCAGAGTGACTCTCAAAATCTGTGGGGAGTGACTCTTAACTTTATGAATTTGTTTTTATCTACAATATTCTGTCTTCCCAATTCAACTCTTATTACATCATAGTCACCAATATTTATATATATAATGCATGTTTTTTAAAATGTATCTGAATTTTTCCCCTTTAATGTTCTTTATTTGGTTTTTGTATCAGAGTAATGCTATCCTAAAGTTAATTTGGAAGTATTTCTTCCTCCTCCATTTTCTCAAAATATTTGCTTAGGACTTGTAATATTTCTTCTTTTAATTTTTGAAAAAAATTCATGAACAGAGACATTTGTAGTAAACGACACATTTTTTTCTAGTAGGAGGAAAGTGTTTTATTATAAATTTATTTTCTGGATAAATAAAGGACTATTCTTTCTTTTGGAGTCAATGTTGATAATTTGTGTAGTCAAGGAATGCAACCAGTTTTTCTGTTTCTAATTTATTGGAATTAACATTTTCATAATATCCCCATGTTAGTTTTTGTATCACTGGCATTTGTAAAGATGTTTCCTCTTTCACTACTGTTATTACTAATTTATGCTATTTTCTTTTGTCTTTGATAAATGTATCTACAGATTTATAAATTTTATTAATAATTTCAAAAAATAAACTTACTGCTTCATTGATTTTCATTTGCTTCTTTTTTCCCCACTCTTATCTTTATTATTTCCTTTCTCTTCCTTGTTTGGACTTAATTTGTTTTTTTATTTTGCATTTCCTCTGTGTATCAGTAGGGAAAGTATTCTCTGAGCTTTCTTTCACTCATTTGAAATACAATTAATTTCAAGTTGTATGATTCAGAATTCTAAATTGACTCTCCTTACCTCCCTTTTCACTTTAAAGATTTATCCTATTGTTTTCTGTCTTGTTTCTGATGAAAATGAAGCTATCATTAAACCTGCTATTCCCTTGTGTTTAGTATTGCTTATTCATTGCTTGGGTTTCCAAGGTGGTGATAGTGGTCAAGAACCCACCTGCCAATGCAGGAGACATGAGAGACATGGGTTCAACCCCTGGGTCAGGAAGATCCTCTGGATGACGGCATGGCAACCCACTCCAATATTCATACCTGGAGAATTCCATGAACAGAGGAGCCAGGAGGTCTACAGTCTGTAGGATTGCAGAGTAGGACATGACTGAAGTGACTTAGCACACATACATGCACTTCTGTAGTCATGCTTGATATTGTCCAAAGTGAGACATTGCTTTCAAAAACTTTTATTTCTTGATTATGCTTCAGATTTGATCATTTCTATTAATCTAAATTTATATTTTTCTTCTGTAGTCTCCAATTTGCTGTTAGTTTCATCCAGTAAATTTTTCGTATTCTACACTGTCATCTTCAACTATGAAATTTTCAGTTGGTCTATTCATATTGATTCAATTGCTCTGCTGAGAATGCCCTTCTCTTTAATCATTAGGTTAAGTCATTTTGTTCACATAGTTGAACATATTCACAAGCACTTCTTAAAGTCTTTGCTAATTCCAGTACCACACAGTCTGTTTTTTTTTAAATTGATTATGTTTTCCTACACTTTCATATGAAAAATTATTTTTTCAATTTTTATGTCAGACATTTTTGAAGACATGTTGGAAGTTATCTGAATAATGTGGTATCCCTTTAGAGGGTGTTGTGTTTTGCTTGGGCAAAGAACAAATAGCTGGTAAGTTATTTTGTTCATCCAGGCTTGATTTTATAATTTGTTTGAAAAAAATGCTAGTTCTGTTTTGACCTTATTCTTAAGGTCTTATTCTTATTCTTAAGATCTGGCCTTTATGTAGTATACAGAATTTGTTTCTAAGGCATAGATTACTCTGGCGCAAATTAGTTTACCCTCAGCCAGGATTCCAGCTTCTCCCAGTACTTTTAGTACCCTTACTGTCTTTATCCAGCTTGCAGCCCCAGTAGCAGCCCCTCTTTGTTAGCCTCGTGAGGATTTGCCACATAGAACTACAGATCAGCCACAGGCAAAGGCTCGTGGAAATAGCCGGTGCTTCCTCTGTGCAGCTGGGGTTTCTTCCGTGTAGTTTTCTCCTTTCCTTCCTGTTCAGCGTTCTGCCCTGAAATTTTCTACCATTTCAACCTCTGCCTATTCATGTCAGCAAGAGCACTGTGCTCGGCTTCACCTCTTCTTCCCTGTGCCCTATTCTAGGAAGCACCCTCAAGTAGAAAAATGGAGGACAGATGGACTTTAACTTGAATATTTTTCTTCTCTCAAGGACAGAACTCCTTCTGTCTAGTATCTAAAAATACAGTCCTTCCATTTTAAGCAAGGCTAGTACTAGTTACTCTATCACCACTGGTAGTTGAATTTGAGCTCTCTCATTAGATATTTGGTTAGTACCAAAGTTTTAGTATTAGGTGTTATTCTATTAATGGAAGCTGCAATCATAAATATAACTGAATCTTCAGATTAAGTTTTTTGTTTTCTGTTTTTAAATTTTTACTCTTCAAATCTGACAATGCTATAAGCTATTCAAAGGCATTTCCTGGGTCTTTTTTATTGCTAGATTTCTCAAATTTGATCTCTAAGTATAATAGATACATCAGATTTTATATAGTCATTGTTTAATCGCAAAGTCATTTCTGACAGTTTTGTCACCACATAGTCTATAGCCTGCCAGGCTCCTCTGTCCATGGGATTTTTCCCCAGGCAAGAATATCTGGAGTGGGCTGCCATTTCCTTCTCCAGGGGATCTCCCTGACTCAGTGATCAAACCTGAGTCTCTTGCATTGCAGACAGATTCTTTATCACTGAGCCAACAGGGAAACCTCATTTTATATAAAGTAGAAATCAATTAAACATATTAGTAAATTACTTATTGAATCTTGATATTCTTTATATCTATCTACTTCTCTCTACCTGAACTTACACCACCATACTTCCACCTATAACTCTGACTTTTTCTTGACTGCAATTTCATTTTCACTACAGTTTACTTTTAATCCAGGCTAGTTTGTCTATAATGTGTTATAGTCATAGTAACTCTCATGTGTATATAATTGTGCCATGTCCCCTTTAGAAAACATTCAGTAATTATCTACTGTCTATAATATAACATTCTATGAGCTAGTATAGCATTATAAATGATTATGAAATAATACATTTAAAAAATCTCTTTGTTTAGTGTCTTCAACTTCCTCTATCACTTCCTATCCAATCCACATTCTATGAAACAGACATAGTTCAGTATTGGCAGTGTTCTTTAAAACTCTGTTTTTCCTTTTTAAATTTATTTATTCTGTATTGCTTTAACATAATATTAGTTCACTGTTTAAATGATTGTCTACCCACATTTCTTTATCATTGTATTCTAATTCATTTCAGAACAAGGAAGAAACAATACTTGGTATGATGTTGGTTAATAAAATTTGATCAGTGAATAAAATCTATTGAATCATCAAATAATATTATTTAAAGCTTGTTTAATTCATTCAAAAGGTAAATGGAAAGAATTAAAGGTGCATATTCTAAAGTATTTCAATTTTCAAATTATTAATAAATAGTACCCAAGCACATTTTAAAAATATAAGTGATAGGATAAAAAGTCATTAACCTTTAAGCACTGAATGAAATTGTTTAATATGTTAACATCTTGGTGAATAGCAATGTAAGAAACAAATGTCTGCTTTCATTGTGTAATATCCTATATTTCTTTATACTGAATCTTATTTTTTAGCTATAGAAAACATGAGGACAGAACAAGGAGAAAATCCATGAATATTGCTGCTTCATTACACAAAACTAAAAGAAATTTTAGTGAAATACTGATTCTTACTTGTAGATAAATGCCACATTTTCATAGAGAAAGTGATAACAATAAAATTTCAGCTATTTAGATATAGATAACTACAAGTATTAAAGTATTGTGTAGAATGAATCAGATAATAAGCCAGTGCATAAAGGTATTTATAAGAATTCTTCTCCAACATGATTTTTTTGACAAATGGAAGTGAAATAAAGATAATTTGGAGTGGCAATTTACCAGTGCTATTTTCAGAAGGGACCTAGAGAAATATTCAATTTGAGATTCAGGAAGTATAGATTCTGATGAAAGCAATAAAGTGACCTTCAATCAGCACTATCTTTGTTTCCTGTCTGATATTGTCAAAAATGTTGTGAGCAATAAAGGCAGAATGATCACACGAATAGATAAGAAATAGTAAGTTCTTAAAATAAACAACCATATGCTCTAGTTTTTGAGAGAGGAAATAGAGTTTCCAGACAAAATGGAGAAAATCTTTAGGGAAGTAGGCCAGGACAGAAAGAGATAAATAAAGAGGTATGAAAATATGAAAGCAAGTTTTTAAGAAGTTTGACTAAAATAGTCGCATGATGAAAAAATAAAAATTATCCATTATTATACAACATAATACAATTTTTTATCCTTTCTTCATCCTCTGTGAAGAACAGTACTGCCCTAGTCAGCTCTGGCTGCCATCACAAAATGCCATTACTGGGTGACTTTCTAACTGGGTGATTTGTGAAAGTCACTCAGTTATGTCCAACTCTTCATGACCCCGTGAACTATAGCCCACCAGGCTCCTCTGTTCATGGAATTCCCCAGGCCAGAATACTGGAGTAAGTAGCCTATCCCTTCTCTAGTGGATCTTTGCCACTCAGGAATTGAACCAGTGTCTCCTGCATTGCAGGTACAGTCTTTACCATCTGAGCTACCAGGAAGGCCCCAACTGGGTGGCTTAAACAATGGAAATTTATTTCCTCATATTTCTGAAGGCTGGGAGTCCAAGATCAAGGTGTCAGCATAATAAGGTTCTGGGATATCTCTCTGCTTGGCTTTCAGGTGGTAGATTTTTTTATTGAGTGCTCACATGGCAGAAGAAAAATAGGAAGCAAGCTCTCTGAGGTCTCTTGATATAAAGGCTCTAAAACTCAATGAATTGTGTATCGTTCTGGAGTTCAAAAATTACTGAGGTCAGATTTCTTAGAGAAATATAAGGAACAGGTAGTTGTGGTAACAAAGTTGGTAACAAAGGCCAAGCTGTGACCAAGGATAATGTGGATGGAAGATAAATTTATGTGATAATTCACTGGAGTAGAGAATATCAACTCCAGGATATTAGAAAGCACATCAGTGGGGATACTAAAATATCATGGTTCAGGACAGAAATATTGGAAAGAATATCAGCAAACGAAGGGCCCAAATCTTCAAGAAACAAGGGTACATGAAGATGACTGCAACATGATGAGGTAGTAAATGAAATAATTTGAACATTAGCTTCAAATATGGCTTTCATATTATTCTTATTCTTAATTCTATTTCTTACTATTCTTATATTTTATGCTGGGCATTATTAAATAGCAAGTGTAAACAGAAACATACTGAATAACATAAAGTACCCAGAGACACACTCTTTCACTTATTTCATAAATCCTCAGGGAGAAGAACTAATTATAAAAGATAGAAATTATCAGGTAAATGTCAGGTCTAAAAATTCAACATTTTAAACAATGGTTAAGTTTAGAAAGAATGAGCCACAAGTCAGTGAATGTTCAAACAAAGTCTGTATGACCATCTGTCAAGGATTCTGTAAGATTACTTACTTTCATGGGAAGTCCTTTTTACCACTACAGCATTTTACCCTGATAATGGAAATGGTAGGAAAATACCAGAAATTGATCAAGTAACTCCCTCTCTCCCTCCCTGCCTCCTGCTCTCCTTTCTTTCCTTCTTTTCATCAAGTGCCAGGTATTGTTCTAGCTGCAGTGGTTGAAGACTTAACAATACTTTGTCATTCTAGGTTGTTTTTCAGTCACTTAGTTGTGTCCAGCTCTTTGCCATCCCATGGACTATAGTCTGCCAGGCTCCTCTGTCCATGGGATTTCCCAGAAGAAATACTGCAGTGAGTTGCCATTTCCTTCTCCAGAGGACTTTCCCAACCCAGGGATTGAACCCGAGTCTCTTGCTTGGCAGGTGGATTCTTTACCATTGAGCCACCTGGGAAGGCCCTCATTCTAGGAAAGAAAGAAGTAGGTATGAATGCCTTCAAATAGTTCTGTATATAGTGCATGAAAGTATAGTCAATGATGATTTTACAGAAGAGAAAGCTCTACAGCTGTTTCTGTAGAATAAGGAATATTTTGATGGTTTGAGCAATGGAAAAGCACATTCTAGGAACTTGAAAAAGGATTTGCATAGATGAAGAAACACCAAAGAATAAATGCCAGGAAAAGGCCATGTTAACTTTGATGGGGGCTATTTGGAGCTGGAGGAAGAGAGACATGAGGTTGAGTGGGAGGAGTTGAGGTAGAAGCTGTAGGCAGGAGCTTGATCATGAAGATTCTCACAGTTACACTCTGTAACCAGAAGGTTTATGTTTTGTTGGTTGCTTGTTTGCTTATTTTTTTTTAATGCAAATGTGGTCATGTTACATCTTTAGGGTTACAGTGGCATCTACCAAGCTCTTGTCCCCCTAATACTCCTAAATTCCATCTGTACCTACTCTTATTCTTTTCAAGAAGGTAAAATCCCTGGGCTCCACTTCCCATCAAGTTCTTCTGAAGCCATATGTTCTCTTTTGCCTCAAAGTCTGATTAATGCTCTTCCATTTGGGATAATCATTTCACTCAACACTTCCCTCACTGTCAATTGGAAAACTCATATGCAAGTTTCAAATTATGATTAATTATAAAATCTTTGCTCAACAGAAGCATTGCTGGGCCCTCTATTTATAAGCCTATATAAGAACTTTGCTTCCATTTTTATGATATACGTTCATTGCACATGTCATTGCTGGCTAACTTAAGACTTCCATTTTTGACTATAAGCTCTGGGAACTCCTTATTCTCTTTACCCTTGGAACTCAGTCTAATGAATGGATGTATGAATGGGTGGGTGAAAATAGAAATCAAAGCTATGCGAGTATGGACTCTTTTCTGCAGGTGATTCAAATACAGTGGCTCAAACAGAGAAGTCATCCTATCTAATGTGTGTTTTAGAAAATTGTTTTTGGTGAGCCTAGGGGGGAAACTTGGACAGAGATACGATTAGAGGATGACTATCAGGATATGAGTTAAGAAGATATTTTAATAGTTTAGGAGAGAAGGTTATGGAGAAATAGCAGAGAGCATGAAGTGAAAAACCTAGATTACAGAGATATTTAGATAGTGTACAATAACAGATCGGATGTATAGGATGAAAGAAGAGTGATGGTGATAGTGACAATGAGGAAGACATAATCCTGGATGATTAAGTCGATGATGGTGTCTTTCATTAGAACAACTATTGAAACAAGGATAGTGGACAAGGCACTAGGTCTGGTTTTAAACAGACTTAAGCTACTCATGTAGACAGAAAATTGATTTTACAATAGATCTACTACTGTCTACATAGGATTGGACAGGAAATCTAAATTATAGAGTCAGTATATAGGAGGTGCTGTTTAAATAATGAAAATGACTGTTTTTAGCAGGCAGAGAGTAAAATAAGATGGAATTGGGTATAACATTACTTTGGGAGGGGTCCTAAGCCTAAAAGGATTGGATTTAAAAAAACATTCAGATAGCAAAGCTATAGGACAGCAAGGAGAAAATAAAATTTCTCGGAGTAAGTGATCAAAAATATCAGATGTGGCAGGTAGGTCAAGTAAAATAGAGACAGAAATGTGTTCACTAGATATCATCACACAGAGGTTATTGCTGCCTATTGTCAGGGAGGTTTCAGTAGTCAAACGATAGGGCCAACAACCAGACCACAAAGGCTGAGGGGTAATTGTGAGGAGAAAAATTAATAAGAGATTTATTCCTTCATAAAGAAGTGTACCTATGTCAGAAAAGAGAAAGAAAGCACCACAAGGCATTCAAGCTGGTGAAAGGGTGTTTGCTAAAATGATATTAGCCTCAATTGCTGAGTTATTTCAGAGTAAAAACAACTATTTTGCATAATGGAACAAAATCCACCGAATTCTATTACCTATACAAGGCAAAGTGCTCACTCTTAAAAATATTAATGCTTGCCCTGCTAACATGCATATAGCATCTATATTTTTGTTGCAGTATGAATGTACCAGTATTTGCCACCTAATATTTTAATCTAAAGTTTAAGGTGATAAAATCAGCTTGATAGGTACTTAAAAGTATCTATGATATTGAATAGGTGCTGAAATCACTGTTAGGCTTTCAGTCACAACTAGTTTGGAATACTGAAGAGATAATGCATGTCTACGGAAGCTTACTTCTAAATGTCTACATACCATTAGGAGACAGAATTTCTGTCCTGGTACTTCAGTAGACAATTTATCATTGACAGTCACTTCCGTTAGGACTGCAGTCTAATTTTTAAACACTCCTTTCTTCACCTTCAACTAGTTACAATGTCACTTTGTGTATTGTCATAAATATTTCATGTTGGAAATTTGTCAGGAAGAGAAAAAACAGAAATATGCACATGGTTATTCCCTGAGGCCTGTTCTCTAATAGCTAAAGTGGCTAATAATGAAGAACTTAAGGAAGTTATAGTGCATTAACTTGGTAGCACATTATTATATTTTAAAAAATTTTGAAAAATTTTGTGACATATATAAACATGATAGAAAGTTCCATTGAAGTGCAGATTATAGCATAATTTGTTCATTACTATTTCAGCCATAAAATACACATGTCCCTATTGACAATATTTAAAAGATAATATGCAAATGTAAAACAGTTGAGATATGTTTTTGATTTACAGGACGTTTTAGTTTCTTCAGAATTTACTTTGTCTTTCAAGAAAAGACTTTGTCTTAAGCTTTGTTGTTATTATTCTCCCAATTTATCCAACTAAATATAAGAAAGCTAGACAAAAATATCCAACAATTAAACTTATAACACCAATAAGTCAGTTTTTACTAAGTGATAGTAAGCTAACACTTTAATATGATTTTCTCCACAGTAGATTCCTTAACGTCACTTTTCTCTTCAGGTAAATGGGCCATACAAATCTCTCTAGGTTTCTGCAAGTGATCCCAATGATTCTTTACAGACAACAGAAAATCCAAAGGCATTTTGGTTTATTGAAGACTGCATTCTGCTCTTGGGTTAAAGAATTGCTGGGTACAGAGTTCCAGCTTCACAGATGGTTATTAGACTTGAGTTGCCCTGAGACAGAATCCTTATGTTGTTCTGTGTTGTTCTATATTTGGAACTAATTGTATTTTCACTCAACAAAAGGTTCAAACACATGCAATTAAAAACAAAGTACAATTGCTTCCTTTGATCTAAATAGACCTAAAAGTCATACATTTTTTTTTTTGGCTTTTGTTTCTGTTGCTTGCTTTTACAAATCTATTGTTTAATTAATAGGCCTTTAACTGGGCATCAAACTAACTTGTATTATATGAAAATGAATGGAGAGAAGAACAGGATATCCAGGTACTCTGAGAACTCCTGGAGGCAAGGGTGTATCAATATCAGCTCAAGATTGCCTTCAGGCTGGTCCAGGCTGGTGGCCTGCAGGTGCAGGGGTTACAGTGCCCAAGATACAACAAGGTCAGCAGAATGCCACTCACACTTCAGCTGGTGGTCCAGCATGAATTTCCCTGCTTGTATCTAAAACAGGACTTTTCTCAGATGTCCACTTCTCTTAGACTTTTGTTGTTGTTGTTTTTCAGCTGCTCAGTCATGTCTGACTCTTTTCAACTCCATGGACTACAGCAGGCCAGGCTTCCCCATCCTTCACCATCTCCCAGAGCTGCCCAAACTCATGTGCATTGAGTTGGTGATGCCATCCAACCATCTCATCCTCTGCCACCCCCTTCTACTTGTGCCTTCAATCCTTCCTAGCATCAGGGTCTTTTCTAATAAGCTGGCTCTTCGCATCACATGGCCAAAGTACTGGAGCTTCAGTTTCAGCATCAGTCCTTCCAATTAATATTCAGGATTCATTTCCTTTCAGATTGATAGGTTTGATCTCTTTGCTGTCCAAAAGACTCTAAAGAGTCTTCTCCAATACCACAGTTCAAAAGCATCGATTCTTCAGTGCTCAGCCTTCTTTTGTGGGGCAACTCTTACACTGTCTAGTTTAGTCATAGCTTTTCTTCCAAGGATCAAGTGTCTTTTAATTTCATGGCTGCAGTCACCATTTGCCGTGATTTTGGAGCCCAAGAAAATAAAGTCTGTCACTGTTTCCATTGTTTCCCCATCTATTTGCCATTGAGTGGTGGGACCAGATGGTATGATCTTGGTTTTTTGTGTGTTGAGTTTCAAGCCAAATTTTCACTCTCCTCTTTCACTTTCATCAAGAGGCTCTTTAGTTCCTCTTCATTTTATGCCATAAGTGTGGTGTCATCTCCATATCTGAGGTTATTGATTTCTCCCGGCAATCTTGATTCCAGCTTGTGCTTCATCTAGTGCAGCATTTTGTATGATGTACTCTGCATCTAAGTTATATAAGCAGAGTGACAATATACAGCTTTGACATATTCCTTTCACAATCTGTAACCAGTCCATTGTTCCATATCCAGTTCTGACTGTTGCTTCTTGACCTGCATAAAGATTTCTCAGGAGGCAGGTAAGATGGCCTGATATTCCCATCTTTTGAATTTTCCAGTTTGTTGTGATCCACACAGTCAACTGCTTTAGTGTAGTCAATGATGCAGAAGTAGATGTTTTTCTGGAATTCCCTTGCTTTTTCTATAACCCAATGGATGTCAGAAGTTTGATACCTGGTTCCTCTACCTTTCCTAAATTCAGCTTGAACATCTGAAAGTTCTTTTGATTGCCTTCCTGATATTTTCCCAAGGCACGCATTCATGCATGCTAAGTCACTTCAGTCATGTCAGATTATGTGTGAACCTATGGACTATTGCCCACAAGGGTCCTCTGTCTGTGGGACTCTCCAGGCAAGAATGCTGGAATGGATTGCTATGCCTGCTCAAGGGGCTCTTCCCAACCCAGGGATGGAATCCACATCTATTACATCTCATATATTTGCAGACAGGTTCTTTACCACTAGTACACCTAGGAAGCTCTCTTCCAAGGCAATTCTGGAATAAACACATTATGGAAAACTGGCCTTCTTTTTATTCCAGTATTTCCAAAATCAACTCAGAAGCATATTAGGACAATGTGTGATTTCAGGTAAATCCTTTGAAGGGTAGATAACATTGCCTCAGCCTTGCAGGGAAGCTGTGAAGACAGTGAATGTGGCAGCATAGGAAACCAGGGAGCAGTGATATTTACAGACATTGGTTAATAGCCACTACAGGGTCTGTAAATTCCAAGATACTTCTGGGATATGCATATTCTCTGTGCATGTATACAAACCAGGTTTTGGCAGCCTGGGTACAGCAATCTGACAGAGGTGAAAGTGCTGGCTACTGGAATGGTGCCATGATAATATCTATTATGCCAATGTTTATATATCTGTAAATATATATGCTTTTTCTTTGGGTTATCTTTTCAATAAATACATATCCTTATTTAAAAAAAAAAATGGTCCTAGGTGACTTTGCTTGGAAGAGCTCTACACCTCAGAGACACCGATACGGCCTTCTTACACTACTGCCTTTATATTCATTCTTGATCTCATATTCATAAAATTGAGAAACATATCTCAAGAGGCTTAATGATGTTTTCCAATTTACTAGAAGATATATACTAATAACTCTAGTCACAAAGCCTGGACTAACATTTGGATGGATGCGTGAGTTAACTTTTTTATTTTTTTTCTTCCACTAAAAGATCCAAAAGAAAGGGTAGGATCAATGAGATAGGCTGATCATATCTAAGAGAGGCTCAGTGGTTTATCAACATCATTTTCTTTCTTGGCATATTTCACTAAGCCCTAATACAAATTGCTGTTGTTAAGTCACTTAAGTCATGTCTTACTCTTTTGCGACCTCGTGGACTGTAGCCTGCCAGACCCCTCTGTCCTTGGGATTTCCCAGGCAAGAATACTGGAGTGGGTTCCCATTTCCTTCTCCAGGGGATCTTCTTGATCTGGGGATCTTCTTGATCCTGGGATCAAACCCACATCTCCTTCATTGGCAGGCAGATTCTTACCCCTGAGCCACCAGGGTAGCCCCTGACACAAATCACCTAAGAATTAATATGGTGTCAAATTTATGATTCTACTCTAGAATTTTAATTTATATGATGTCACTGAATCATATAGTTTTGAAGTTAGAAGAAACTATGATGTCACTTAATCCTTGCATTTGAAAATTGAAGAAGCCATAGCTGAAGAGATAAAAATAACTTCCCAGGAAAGCATAGATTTAAAAATATGAAGGATGTTACTTTTGACTCTGCTCAATTATTTCCCTGACCCTCTTCTTTACATGCTATCCAATTTTAATAGCCTTCTTCTCTGTCTTTCTGCAATGTGAATAGGTTTTTATATAGTAGACACTTATGTGCTTGTGTGCTAAGTCACTTCAGCCATGTTCAGCTCTTTGTGACCCCTATGGACTTCAGCCCACCAGGCTCCTTTGTCCATGTGATTCTCCAGGCAAAAGTACTGGAGTAGGTTGCCATGTCTGCCTCCAGGGGATCTTCCTGACTTAGGGATTGTACCCGCATCTCTTATGTCTCCTGCATTGGCAGATGGTTTCTTTACCACTAGCACACTTGGGAAACCTCACGAAGGATGTTACTTTTGACTCTGCTCAATTATTTCCCTGACCCTTCTTCTTTACATGTTATTCAATTTTAATAGCATTCCCCTCTGTCTTTCTGCAGTGTGAATATTTTTATATAGTAGGCACTTATGGGTATATGTAAAAGAAAACTCAAATCATGTTTCAAGTATATGTGCATTATGTTGTAGTTTATACAGTCTTCAATAGTATATTTTAAAAATTCCTTCTTATTTCATAATTAACTCAAATGGTAGCATACGATAGATCACTTGATTTTCTAAATCTTTAAACAGATACAGTAGTTCAAAGGAAAAGCACCTTTTATTCCTCCTTCAAAATTGTTCTTCACAGTGATATATGATCAGGAAGGAAAAAAATCTCAGTTTTCTAAACAGTGTACATGCACAAGAGGTCACAGTTAAGGTTACCTTGGGAGTTCTAATTCTGAATTTCCTGAATTTTGTGGGTTTAAATCATAACTTTAATGTTCCATTAATGCAGGGTGCTTTTTTTTTTACACTGAATTGTTTTATGTCTTTTATTCTGCACTAATGGACATTGTGTTGATTTCTGTGAATATCAAGGAGAGTTCAATATTCTGGTAAAACTCCTTTTAGTTCATGTTTTATTTTTTACATGCTTTTACTTGAGTTTGACTAAGACAATTTAAAAGCTTTTCTATCAATAACTACTTTTTTTTATTTTATAGAAAAAGACCGAGCAATATGGTTTTACATATTTAAAATTAAAATGTGCCTTCTGAAAACTTTGAAAAATTTATGATTTGTTTTATTGCTTTAGTAGCTTTAAGATACCATTAAATCATTAGACCAGTAGTTTTGTGATTCAAATTTAAAACCATCAGACTGTCCGTCATAAAATAAAATAAAATCTTCCATTGGACATGAATATGAATTACACATACTCACAATGAAGATCTTTAATTCTGAATTATTCTTAAATTTCTTATAGAAGTGATCATGTTTTAGTATACTTTTGTATAATCAGTCAGAGTTCTGAGTTAGTTGCTCAACAAATATTTATTGAGCTATAGCTCAAGTTCCTAAACTTACTATGTTTATTTCTATTCTCTATCCCTTTAAAATATGTATCTTCTTTTAAAGTCAGAAATGGTTTAATCCAGTTCCAATTAGCTCAATGATAGTTCTAGTACTGAGCATTAATCTGCAGCAAATTTTAAGAGAAGAAAGATGTAACTTGGTAACTAGTGATAGACGTACTACATGAAGATAGATTCTGAGCTTAGTGAAAGCAAAGACTGGGTTTTGTTTACCACTCTAAGCCAGCAGCTATAATGTAATGCTATTTGAAACTGACTCCCTAGATCTCAAATGGTGTGTTTACTACATATGACAAACCTAAGATATTTCTTATACATATTTTACTTATTTTTTCTTAAAATATGAGTTTTTGATGGATTAGAATTAGCAAGAGAGAATGATCAAAATAACTAATGTTTTATAAAAAACACTTAGAAAATCTAAATGGTAAACTACTCTCATAAGGCTATTCTGCTTTCACTGGGCCAAATATGCATGATTCAGTGTGTCACAGTATTTAATTCTCATACTCAAAAGGTTATTCTCTTTTTTAGTTCAGATGTGAAATAATATTTAGACAGGTTATCTATCTTGCCAGAGGATAAAGTGGGAAATTTATGACATAGTAACATAAACCTAAAACTCACACAGAAAAAAATACACTTTTTGACATTATCAAAGTTAAATATCTGTAAATTCCTTGATTGAAAATTTTATTCATACACACACACACACACACACACACACACACACACACACACAGATCTTTCAGTTGTGTTAAGTTCTAGATATCATTTGTAAGGCTACAGACATTTTTGCACATAAATTTTGATGAATATTGGTACACATTTCTGTTGAATGTACACCTAAGAGTAAAATATATATGAATATATATTATATAGATATATACTCACACAGAGAGATCTTTCATTAGTATTACTGTATAATATCATTAGTATTACTGGATATTATATGAATCTATAATATATATATGCATATATATATATATATATATACACACATACATATATGAGTAATGTAGACTTAGGTCCAAATACACCTCTAGTTTTATTTATAAGTTGTTTTCAGATTTCAAGTGGGAAAATGAGGCTTGGCCACCTACATTATAAAGTGGCTTTGAAGATTAAGATCAATGATTACACTGCTCATGGTATAAAATAAATAATTAGGTAATAACTATTAGGTATTTATTTTTATGTGAAAGTTCAAATACACAGTGAGCACAGAGCTGGAAATCAGATTTACATCTGATTCTAAAGCCCAGAATTTTTCCTTAGGTTATATTATCTTTCCTACCATGACTTTTCTCTAAAGGAAGAATTAAATATTATAGAAATTAAAGAAAATCACTATGTACTGATATAGTTAGAAGCAAGAATAGAAAAAACTATTATCAATCACTTTCAGCCTCAACTTTTTAAAAAAAATCTAGTATCAAAGGGAAACATATTTCAAATTTCATTCATTTGAACTCTCAGTGGCCTCAAACTACTAATCGTGCCAGTAACAGATGTTAGCAGCGATTCTGATTTACCAGTTAGTATCTTTTTTTTTTTTTCATGAGAGTTCAGGAACTGATGGCTTGAAATGTAGCTAAATTGAAAATGGTCTACATAGATCCCTTTATAACCATGTCATTATGTCAGTGCACTCCCAGGTAACTGAGTTCTCTTGAACAACTTGTATATTACTGTTTTCTGACACAACAGAAAGATATTGACTTTTTTTTTAGAGTACAGTTACTCATCTGTGCAAAATGTCATGATTTCTTATTTGACTCATCAGGTCTCTTGTAGGTGGCTTTTGAATGACTCCAAATTCTTCTCCATCAACTTATTTGTTGAAATTGAATATAAGTGGAGTTCACTGAAGATTGGATATGGACTATTTATCTGTCCTCATTTTAAGAAAGTGTCAATAAACTTCCTTGGCATATCTTCGGTGTAACTTAAAACATACAACTTTAACTGCACAGCAATGAGGGATGACAGGTCAGGAGACAAATCTTGAACCTTAATGAGAGTTGCCACTAGTTTCCAGAAGGTTCTGAAAGAATTAATGCAGATATAGACACTGAACAATTAAAATAGTATTGAAGGGATGAAGATTTCTCATATATATATATAGTTCATTGAAATACCTACCAGACAAACTAGGGTGGTGATGGTGATGTGTCAGGATTATAACTAGTGTGTGCATTCACTACCCTGGGCCATAAATGGCTGTCCACTGATGAAGGTGGGAATTTGACAGTTAGTACATGGATCTATAAGAAAAAGAGATCTATTCTTTTGTGTGGAGAAAGAAATGGCAACCCACTCCAGTTGCCTGGAGAATGTCCATGAGGTTGCAAAGAGTCGGACATGATGAATAACTAATGTGTGCACACATGCAAACACACACACACACACACACACACATATTCTCTTATGGCCGTTCATCCATGAAGATGAGCATGTAAAATCTAGGGCATACATTCACCTAAAAAAATAGAGACCTAGTCCCTCAGGATGATTCAACCAAGAATTTTTCATACAGTGAAACCTTGAGATCATGGATAAAACAGAATTGCATGCGTCCTAAACCCCTTCAGTCGTGTCAGACTCTGTATGACCCTATGGACGGTAGTCCACCAGCTCTTCTTCCATGGGATTCTCCAGGCAAGGACCCTTGAGTGGGTGGCCATGCCTTCCTTCAGGGGATCTTCCCAGCTCAGGGATGGAACCAGTGTCTCTCATGTCTCCTGCACTGGCAGGCAGGTTCTTTACTACTAGCAACCTGGGAAGCCCCAGACAGAATGAAATAATAATAATAAAGTTCAATCAGAGTTGGGTGAAAAAGTAACAATGGCAGGGAAAATAGATCCCTAGAAGAGGTTTTTGTGGCACTGAACTCATGTCTGATAAGCAGCAATGGAATACTACAAAAATAATATTTCAACTCTTTGTAGCCTTGTGCTGAGAATAAGACCATTCTTATCAACAAGTGAGACCAGGCTTTTACAACATTTAGCATGCTGGTAAACTTTTTCCCCAGGGAATATAAGTAGGGCTGCTTCTTGTAAAAGTTCAGATATTTGGAATTCTGGTCAACAGACTCAGGAACATAAAGTTCAGCAGAGACTTTCCTAAAATATTTTTTAAACATAACTGCAATTCTTTTAGGAATAGATTTTTTTCCCCAGAAAAGTCCAACCTATAGAAAAAGAGAATAAATTAGTGATTGCCTGGTGTTGAGTGTGGAAATCAGGAATGATTACAAATGATCACAAGGGAGTTTTCTGGACTGAGGGAATTTTCTAAACCTGGACTGTGATGATAATGTACAAATCTAAATTTACTTAAATTATTAAATTGTAAAATTAGACATGGATTTTCATGGTATGGAGATGGTACCTCAATAAACCTGTTTAAAATAATGTTTTAATTTAGACTTCTTTAGTTAACACACTTCACTCTTCATTGTCTTTATTGTGCCATTTTCATAACTTACTCTTTCATTTTGCATGATCCCTCCTACTTAATTAAAAAACCTCAAGAAAAATAATCCAAGTAGACTGAGGATCCCATGACATCACTAAAAATAACAATTTCTCCCTCTTTTCATGGAAAGCAGAAGAGAAAGATTATTTATCTTTGTTAGTATCTATTTGTCTTAAGTAAGACACTAAATATCTCTGGACTTTTACCATAATATAAGCCTGTATTCTGTAATGAAAGTGAGACTATGCAATGATTGCAAATCTTCTTTTATAATCTTTTCTTATGTTAAAATCATACCAGCCTATTTTTTCACACTTCCATAAAAGTATAGGAAAAAAACCATCTTTTTATGCCTTTTGTGTGTGTGAAAATTGATATGGAATGACTAACCTTGAAGGAAAATAGAAAAAGTGTCAGAACAGCCCTCCCTCTCCTCTGAAACTTTCCTTGGAAATAAGTTTCATAATCTCCTTTTCCAAAACTCCACTGTAGCCCACAGACATAGCTTTAGCTTCTGCTCTAATTTTTTCAAGGAAGCAAAGCCAGTTCTTTGGGTCAAGACTATTTGATGATTGGACAATCTCACTTACAGGCAGAGGGCTTAAAGCAGAGAAGATGACATTTGCATAAACTGTGTCCCTGAACTTGATAATGTAAGAAAAGCCTATGGTAAAACACAAGACACATCTTTATCTCTAAGATTTCTGCTTTTGCTTCCTACCAAGAGCAATAGAATTTAAATTATGGTCTGGATTTTGTGTGGGATGAAACTCTAAATTTGGAAAAATTCAAGGGCAGTTTGAAACGTTCAAGAAATATTTTTAAAGAAGAGCTGCATGAGTGAAACTTTGACAGAACAGTTGCATATTTGCAGAAGCTTTTATTTAACCTTCATATAGGAAAATAATTTGAACAGGCATACAATTCTTCAAATATAGTTTTTTGTTCTACGCACTAGTGCATGTAAGACAGCACAAGTTTGAAACCCCCAATTTTTCTTTTCAGGTTTCCTAAAGAGAGTTCTAAAATTCTATGATCCTCAGGATAATTTGTAATTATTTCTAAGTTATGACCCTCTTTCATTTATTTTCTAGAAATTTACATACACTGGCTTTGTCCCAGGAAAGTGTTACTTCACAAAAACTTTAATTTTAGGGCTTGTTTTTCTCTTTGATTTTATTTTTTAAATTAGTATCAATTATCTGAAGGCTAGATATCTCTCCATTATTCTCTATTATGTTATCTGTTTGTTAATTTTGTAAATCTCTTTTGGCCTTCTCATCTGCAATCTGAGAAGGTTTCTTCCTTTTTCCCACTTCTGATTCCATTTTCTATAAATTAAATCCTGCATTTCCCCTCTCCATTGTAAGTTTATTTTTAGTTTTATGGTAAACATTTCTCATATCACTAGTTTTCTTCAATCTCATGCTATTGTGTGCATATATATATATATATTAATCTATTGGCTTCTCATGGTCTTCTGCATCTTCAAGGAGGCCATGCATTTTTATTGCAGTAAAAAAAATACAATGTAAAATTTACTATCTTAACTATTTGAAATGTACAATTCAGTAATGTTAAATATATTTAAATTGTTATGAAACAGATCTACAGGACTTCTTTATTTTGCTAATCTAAAACCCTAAACCCACTGAACAACTACTTCCTTTCCCCTGACCCAGGCCCTGGTAACTATCATTCTGCCTTCTATTTCTATGAATTTGACTCCTTCATTTACCTCATAGTGGGATCATACAGTGTTTGTCTTTTTGTGACTGGTTTATTTCACTTAGCATAAAGTCCTCAAGGTTCTTTTCTGATGT
The DNA here is from genome assembly GCA_007570785.1 of Antilocapra americana. Taxonomy (NCBI): domain Eukaryota; kingdom Metazoa; phylum Chordata; class Mammalia; order Artiodactyla; family Antilocapridae; genus Antilocapra; species Antilocapra americana. Next base: position 31,157,327 of record ML661338.1, on the reverse strand, counting down.
AGGATGTAGCAGGACTTCCTCCTTTTTTCCCCTCAGATTTATTGGAGAATAAACAACAAAACTATAAGATATTTAAAGTACAGTGTGATGATTTAATATACATAAATATTGTGAAATAATTTCTCCCAATGAATAATTAAGACATCTATCACCTCACATCTATCTTTTTATTTTTGGTGAGAACTTAAGCATTTTACTCTCTCGTGTTTAGTCTCTCAGTTGTGTCTGACTCTTTGTGATGCCATAGACTGTAGCCCACAAGGCTCCTCTGTCCATGGGATTCCCCAAGCAAGAATACTTCAGTGAATTGCCATTCCTTTCTTCAGGGGATCTTCCTGACCCAGGGATTGAACCCTAGTCTCTTGCATTGCAGGTGCACTCTTCACTGTCTGAGATACCAAGGAAGACCTCTTAGCAAATTTCAATTTAACAATATGCTGTCATCAACTATAGTCACCATGTTATACATTAGACTCTCATCCATCTTACAATTGGAAGCTCATATCCTTTTATCAATCTCCTCCTGGCTTATTTCACTTCGTATAATGCCCTCCAAGGTCATTCATGCTGTTTCAGATGGCAGGATTTTTTTTTTCCCCAAGACTGAATAAATAGCTTTGTGAATAGTGCTACTATAATCATGGGAATGTAGATATCTCTTAGATATTCTGATTTCATTTACTTTGGATATACCCAGATGTAGGATTTCTGGATCATACAAAGGTTTTACTTCTAATATTTTGAGGAACCTCCAAATTGTTTTCTATTACAGTTACACCATTTCACGATTCTGCCAACAGTGCAGGAATTCTAGTGTTTCCACATCTTTACTAACACTTGCTATTTTTTGTTTTTCTTCTAATAGTAGCTATTCTAATGGATGTAAGCTGATATTTCATTGCAGTTTTGATTTGCGTTTCTCTGATGATTATTTGCGCTGTATATTTTTACATATATTTATTGCCGATTCATGTATCACTTCTGGATAAAATTTTATTCAAGTCCCTGGCCCATTTGTTAAATTGGGCTATTTCATTTTTTTGTTTTTAGGTTGTAATAGTTCTTTATGTATTTTGAATATAAACTCTTCACTATGCATATGATTTGCAAATATTTTATCCCATCCCATAGGTTGCCTTTTCACTTTGTTGATTTTGTTCTTTGATGCACAGATGTTTTGAATTTTAATATAACCTCATTTACCAAGTTTTGCTTTTGTTTCCTATGCTTTTGGCACCATATACAAGAAACCATTACCAAATCCAATGTCATGAAGATTTTTCTCTATGTTTATTTCTATTCTGAAGAGCAAAGCTATGGTTTTTCCAGTAGTCACGCATGGATTTGAGAGTTGGATCATAAAGAAGGCTGAATGCCAAAGAATTGATGCTTTTGAACTGTGGTACTGGAGAAGACTCTTGAGAGTCCCTAGGACAGCAAGGAAATCAAACCAGTCAATCCTAAGGGAAATCAACCCTGAATATTCATTGGAAGGACTGATGCTGAAGCTGAAGCTCCAAAACTTTGGCTACCTGATGTGAAGACCTGGCTCATTAGAAAAGGCCCTGATGCTGGGAAAGATTGAGGGCAAGAGAAGGTGGTCACAGATGATGAGATGGTTTGATGGCATCACTGACTCAATGAACATAAGTTTGGAAAAACTCTGGGAGACAGCAAGAAGCCTGTTATGCTGTAGTTCATGAGGTTACAAAGAGTCAGATATGACCTAGTGACTGAACAACAACAACTACATTTACTGCCATCTATAACCTTAAATTATGGACAAATTTACCATTGTATTGGTCACCTGCTTGAGAAAGTATGGTTGTGTTCTAGAAGCAACAGAAGTAGTCTACCTGGTAGAGATGACCTGCATTAGCAGTGAGTTTCTCTTCTATCACTTTGGATTTTGGCCAAAATCACTGCAGATGGTGAGTGCAGCCATGAAATTAAAAGACGCTTACTCCTTCAAAGGAAAGTTATGACCAACCTAGACAGCATATTAAAAAGCAGAGACATTACTCTGTCAACAAAATTCTGTCTAGTCAAGGCTATGGTTTTTCCAGTGGTCATGTTTGGATGTGTGAGTTGGACTATAAAGAAAGCTGAGTGTAGAAGAATTGATACTTTTGAACTGTGGTGTTGGAGAAGACTCTTGAGAGTCCCTTGGACTGCAAGGAGATCCAACCAGTCCATCCTAAAGGAGATCAGTCCTGGGTGTTCATTGGACAGACTGATGTTGAAGCTGAAACTCCAATACTTTGGCCACCTCATGCGAAGAGCTAACTCATTTGAAAAGACCCTGATACTGGGAAAGATTGAGGGCAGGAGGAGAAGGGGACCACAGAGGATGAGATGGCTCAATGGAATCACCGACTCGATGGACATGGGTTGGGTGGACTTTGAGAGTTGGTGATGGACAGGGAGGCCTGGCATGCTGCAATTCACGGGGTTGCAAACAAATAAGCAACTGAACTGAACTGAACTACTCCTTGGCAATCTTAAAGGTATAGTCAGGATATACTTCTTCATCAGCCTTATCATTAGAAGTACATATATGTTCTTCTAACTGCCTGACATCTATTTTTGCATATTTGTGTCAGTTGTAACCTAGTTTTGTACTCCTTAGAGACATTTTAACCAAGAATATGTGGAATTTAATCAGGGTATACTTACAAATTTCTAGTTAAAACAGTGATTCTTTAAAATTATTCCATTAGAATATTCTAAAATGACTAGTATATGGTTAGTTTATATGTTATTTTATAATCTGATGGACAATGAATCAGCAACCCATTATTGGCAAGCCAATGTTCTATTTCTTTTAAACACAGCTTAAGGTTTAGCTAACTAGAAACATTAGGCCCTATTCAATTATGTTCTTAACAAGATTAAAATTTGGATGACTCAGTCCAGATCTAGATCTAGATTGGAATACAAATCTCATTTTTTTGTAAAAGTCATGATTTATATCTCCATATGGCAAACATCTTTCCGGCCTCACCATCTTTCTGGTCCTGGCTACATTAACTCTGATATAACTTATTTCCTCCTTAACTCTTTTTTTCTACAAGTTGCTCTTCAATCCCTCCAAGTTCCTTTTATTCAGTCATTCCTAAAATAAGTTCATCATGATCCTCTACTCTTCTTATGAAAATGAGTCTCTAGGCCTTGGGGTCTTCTTAAATTTACAAGATTTTCCCCTGTAACATGACTGAATTTCTAGTAACCTTGTTCACAGTCCACCAGTTCCTCAGTGCTATCAAAACTCTGTCCATCCTTATAGACTGTATCATCACAATAGTTTAGTGTTGTCTTCTATATCTGAGTATGTGAATCCAGTTTTTTTATTCTAACGCTATAGAATAGCAATAATACTGATTTTGAAGAAGAATTTCAGATTGTCTTTTATAAAATCATCTGCTCTTCAAGGTACATAAAGACAGAAACATTAGATCCTAAATTTATCCTACTCAGTTGCTCAGTCATGTCCCATTCTTTGTCATCCTGTAGACTGTAGCCTGCCAGACTCTGCTGCCCATGGAATTTTCCCAACAAGAATACTGGAGTGGGTTGCCTTTTTCTTCTCCAGGGGATTCTCCCAGTCCATGGACTGGACCTGCATCTCCAACGTCTCCTGCATTGGAGGCAGATTCTTTACCACTGAGACACTGGGCAATCCTAAATACAAGTAATTAAATTTCTCCTAATTTTCTCAACTCCTTTATATTCTTCACCTAAAACCATGTACAAATAGTTAAGAAAACAATCAAGGTAGAAATACAGCTTTGTGTTAGAATGTTTGCTTGCATTTTTAATGAAGAAATGTTTCTTAAATCAATAAAAGAGTTTCTTTGCAAATATTTTAATATGCTAAAAAGTTTCACAGCCATATTGATGGTTCTACATAACCTAATGTCATGTATTGAGGCGACAGGAATAGAAAATTAATGTATTATGACTTTAATCGATTTGCAATTTAATCAAAATACAAGTTTGTAAAAAATATGAGTAAAATATATGCCAAAAGATGTGCAGTGAAACAGACAATAATATAAGCTAATTATCTGGATTACTTTTGCTTTGAAATAAAACATGGCCATTTATAGTACTGATTATAATTTAACAATGTCAGATAGAAATGCTATTCCTGTATTTATTAATCAACAATATTGCATTCTGACTTGAAATTAAGTAATCTTTCAGTCTCTACAGATTTCTGTAACTCATTAACTTAAAGTGAAGTCTCCTCTTGAAGCATCTAAGTTAAACAAAAGTGTCTAAAACTATACCTTTATTCTCATAATTTACTATTCATTATAATTTAAGATTCATTTGAATTATATTTTGGCCCAAATTAATATTTATAATTCAATAATAGGTCATGGTATGAAGAAATACAGTAAGGATGTAAGGTTAATAAATTTAAATACATATTTTTGCTTTAGTAGTTTAAGACCTGGGTTCAATTCCTGGGTTGGGAAGATTCCCAGGAGAAAGGAACTGCTAACCACTCCAGTATTCTTCATATTCACTGTCCTCTTTCTTGTTTTCCAGCCATATAGTCAATGCTCCATTTCAACTGTCCACTTCCTGGACTTCTTCTCCCCTTGATCTAATTCACAGAGCACAACAGTGCCAGACTAATTTCCCTAAAGCCAACCCAATCATGAAATATTTGCATAAAATCTTTTAAAGAGACTTCATTACATACCAGCTGAAATCTACCTTACCTTTTTTTAATGTGAAACCTAGAATTATCTGTCCCCAGGCTGACTTTTCAGTTTTATATAATCATATCTCTTGTTATACAATCTGTACAAACCAACTGAACTGTTCACTAGACTACTTGAGTTATTCCACTTTCCCATTTTATGTTTATGAAAGCCTCAGGTCAGAACACTTCCTGATTTACCCAACTGCAAGCAGATCTTCTAAAAACACATAATAACTTTTATTCTTTTCCCATTAATCCTATATTTAATGTTATGTTAAATACTTACATATACGTCTATTTTTTTTCTAGAGTATTTTTCTGAGTGTGGTATCTATTTCAACTTCTTACACCCTCAGAGCCTATTTAAAGCTCTCTACAGAATAGCCATTAAAATTTTCCACAAATTTTTCTCAGTTCCCTGTTTCAGTTTTTACTTCTTCTGAACCAGTGCCCACAAGCTAGTACATATTATTTCACACCAGTAGAATGTGTAGAAATGGAGTCATTGCATTTAATGTTTAATAAACATTTATATAGAACTTTCCTTTGTCTGACATTCTTTAAATTATTGAAGAGATTGCATATATTTCATAGGAAATTCTTAATGCTATTTTATACATAAGGTGACTCTATAAATCACAATATATTTTATTTAAAGGAATATTGAATACATCAACACAATATGGAAAACTAGGCTTTATGTAAATTAGTAATATTCTTCCATCATATTAATAATAAAATAAAACATGGGAATTTAAATCAACTGTAAAAATTAACATTTACTTTACAATTAAAATAGATGTAATATAGGTAAATTTTGGAGATATTTTCAGGTTATGAACTACTGGGATTTCCATAAGCTCTTTATGCAGATACATTAGTTTTCTCTACCTGGTCTTGAAGAATTGTAGAACTGCAAATGTGTGTGTGTGCATCTGTGCGTGTTTTCAGTCATATCTGACTCTTTGCAACCTCATGGACTGTAGACCACCAGGTCCCTCTATCCATGGGATTTTCCAGGCAAGCAATATTGGAAGGGGTTGTCATTTCCTACTCCAGGGGATCTTTCTGACCCAGGTATTGAATCACATCTCTTGTACGTCCTGCACTGGTGGAGGTGGATTCTTTACCACTGTGCTACCTGGGAAGCCCATTAGTCTATATATTACTAATTAATTTAAAATTATCGCCTAATATGGCTTCTCCTTTACAAAGTCCCCTAAGAGGTGAGAATAACTATAATTTCTGGAACATCTATGAAATGTAATCTGCATGTAGATTCTCACTTTGAACTAAAACTAGGCTTTCTTTATCAAGGATCATCAGTATGAATTCTTACTCTGTTTACAATAGAATACTTTCATTGACATTTTTGATGTATGAAAAAATTGGCAAAAAATATTATAAAAAGAAAGGAAGTTTATAACTGCAAAATTTCAAACCAAGTGTTTCCTAAATCAGGTATTGGAAACCATAGTATTTAAAATTTGGAGGGAGGTGCAGTAGCAAGGAAATATGAAAAATATTAAAATAATGTTTCTTCTGTAATTATTTTGCAATCTAAAATTGGTTTTAAAATATTTTTTTTCATCTAATGTGAGCTTGATTCCTAGGTTTTTTAACAGTTTTAATAAGCAATTAGAAAATTTTGTGTAGATATCATGTGGGTTATTAATAGTGTGTGTCAGTTTTTTAATAGAGTTCCTTCTGATATAGATGGTGTATAAAGACATGGGACTGGAAGTTATTATCAAGGTGAGGACTATAGATAGAGAAGAGCTGAGGCATCCTGTTCATTCTTAGGACACTTCAACCTTTAGGGGTAAAGCAGTCAATCATTTCCTCCTCCATGACTATATTTGCCTCAGGCAGATAAGAATTAATATCTTATTAATACCTTTAATTAAAACATTTTAATTAAGATGCTGTTCATACAGCTATCTTAATGGAGGAGGGTAAAAAAAAAAAAAAGGAAAGACAAAAGAAGTCAGAGAAATAGGAAGATATCAAATGGAGTATGTCCTTAAAGGTGTTTCGCTGGTAGCTCAGTTGGTAAAGAATCCACCTGCAGTGTGGGAGCCAGAATAATACATGCATTGGTTGCTGCGTGCCAGGCACTGTTTTGAAAGGTTTGCTAGTGTTCATATTCTTTAACCCTCATGAAAATGCTTTGAGATGGGAATTATTATTAGTTTTACATTCTTGCTGTTCAATCACTAAATCACATCATCTTCCCTTGGTATCTTGCGACTTCATAAACTGCAGCATGCCAGACTTCCTTGTCCTTCACTATCTCCATGAGTTTACTCAAACTCATGTCCATTGAGTCAATGATGCCATCCAACTATCTCATCCTCTGTCACCTCCTTCTTCTCCTGCCCTCAATCTTTCCGAGTATCAAGGTATTTCCCAATGAGTTGGCTCTTTGCATTGGGTGGTCAAAGTATTAGAGCTTCAGTTTTAGCATCAGTCTTTCCAATGCATAAAGATTGATTTTCTTTAGGATTGACTCATTTGATCTCCTTGCTGTCTAAAGGACTCTCAAGAGTCTTTTCCAGTATCACAATTTGAAAGCATCAGTTCAGTGCTCAGTCTTCTTTACGGTCCAATTCTCACATCCATACATGATTCTGGAAAAATCAAAGATTTGACTATATACACCTTTGTTGGCAAAGTGATGTCTCTGCTTTTTAATATGCTGTATAGGTTTGTCATAGCTTTCCTTCCAAGAAGCAAGTGCCTTTTAATTTCATGGCTGCAGTCACCATTGGTAGTGATTTTAGAGCTGCAGAAAATAAAAGACATCACTTTTTCCACTTTTTTTTCCCATCTATTTGACACGAAGTGATGAGACTGGATGCCATGATCTTAGTTTTTTGAATACTGAGGTTTAGTCAGCTTTTTCACTCTTTCACTTTCATCAAGAGACTCTTTAGTTCCTCTTTGCTTTCTGCCATTAGAGTGGAGTCATCTGATTGTTTTCCTTTATTTCTTTTCATTGTTCACATAACAAGGGTTTCTTATCTCTCCTTGCTAGTCTCTGGGACTCTGCGTTCAGCTGGGTATATCTAGGGCTTCCCTGGTGGCTCAGATGGTAGAGAGTCTGCCTGCATTGTGGGAGACCCAGGTTCGATCTCTGAGTCAGGAAGATCCCCTGGAGAAGGTAATGGCATCCCACTCCAGTACTCTTGCCTGGAGAATTCCATGGACAGCGGAGTCTGGCTGTCTACAATCCATGGGGTCGCAAAGAGTTGGACAAGACAGCAACTTCATTTTCTTTTTCGCTTTCTCCTTTGCATTTTGCTTCTCTTCTTTTCTCAGCTATTTATAAGGACTTCTCAGACTACCACTTTGCCTAAGTTTTACACTACAGATGAGAAAATTGCAGTGCGTAGAGGTCAACTAGTTGCTAACACCACAGGGCTCTCTGTATATAGAGTGAGGAATCAACCAGATAGTGAGAAGCCACCTGAGGAAAGGTGGAATGAACTCAGATAGCCTAGCTCTATCATCAGCATAAATGATTTTCTCTTTTTGTTATGGCAACCCATAACATGTTCCCTAAAAAGATACATTTTTCTAATTCTCAGAATGTGACCTTTTTTAAACAAAGGTCACTGTGGATATAATTGGTAATTTAAGATGTGGTCATACTGAGTAGAGTGAACTCTTATTCCATTATTACTGGTGCTCTGGTAAGAAAAGGAAAGAGAGTAAAGAGAACACTATGCAAAGACTCAAAACACACAGGGAGAAGATGTCCAAATGACAACAATGGCTGCAGAAATTGGAGTGATGGATCTATAAACCAAGGAAAGCCACCAGAAGGTAGGACAGAAATATGGAACAGCCTCTCTCACAAAATCCTCCAGGAGGAACCAATCTTGTTAGCATCTTGATTATTGACTTCCAGCTCTACCACTCTGAGAGAACACATTGTTATTCTTTTGCTACACGTATGTGGAATTTGTTACCACAGCCCTAAGAAATTAGTACACTTTACAGATATTCTCTTAGAATTTTATTTTATTTGACATTCAGTCATTATTTTGCATTTTATTGTAACCCTTGCTTTCATCAGTGGAAATAGCTGACCATCTGCTATATGCAAAAACACCTATTGGAAAACTGTGACAAATGGCATAAGGTTGGAAAAGATAGAGTATTTGTTGGAAATAGTAATAATTCATAAGGATCTAAGTTAAGAAGATACACCTGCACTGGTTTCTGCAGTAGGCTGGTATTGAGTGATAGGATAGGAAATTTGGTTTTCTTTTGCTTCAACGTGCCATTGAAACTTTCTGGCCAGAGGCATAATGTGACAAGAAGTGTGCTTTCGGAAGATCAATATTACTGCAAAAATTAGATTTTATTTAGTAGAAATAACCAGAGGTAGCATGAATAGTAAGGAGACTGTAATTCTAGGAGGTAGTAGCATAGATAAGACATATGAGGAAGCTAAGTTTTGATACTAAGCTTTGAAAAGGATTCTAGGAAAGCAGGATACAGAGGATATAGTAATTGCAGATGTAGAAACAGGAAAGACAAATATAGTTTCACATTTCCATTCTCAGTGAATGAGACTCCTGGGGAGGCGTTGCAAAGACAGTTTGTGACAGAGATGTATTTTTTTAATGTATTGTTTTATTTTGTACTTGGTATTGATCTTTTAAAGTATGCATCACTGGTGACACAACTTACATAAAGATATCTTAAAGGTAGCTGGAAATGCATAACTTAACGTAGAAAAGAAATGGGAATTATAGCAGCTACCATCCTTCAGCTGACTGTGCAGTCTTAGTTTTTCAGTACTGTTTTATTAATCCCTAAATACTTCTGTGAACTGCAACCTATGTTATGCACATTTAACAGATCAGGAAAAATGAGGCAGAGGAAGGTAAAAATAACTTCCCAGTGCTGCGCTACTAGCAAGCGAAGAGCCAAGACTGGAACTCATCATACTTTGAACTTTGGAGTCATCCTCATTCTAAAAATGATAAGTTGTATACTTCGATGAGATTCATGGAAGCTTTGAGAGTCAGGAGTGCCAGAATCATGGTGTTCAAGATATATGAAGTGACACACTCCAAAGGGTGTATTTTCCAGCTACAAAAAGAGTAAAATCTGCCCTGCTTAGCCTTGGGTGTTTGTCTTTTTAAATCGTAGATTATTTTGGTTGAAATAATCCTCAACTGGCTCTGGCATCTATTTTATAACCATTAGATTATATATATCTTGAACTATTTATATTTAAAAATTTAAGAATTTTAAACAGAAAAGACATAAAGGTCTCATATTACATTGCTAATCAGAAATGCACACATAAGTCTCGAGCCATTTAAAATGGTGTTATTATTTTCTAGGTTAGTTTATTAAAAAAAAGTTTCAGTAAAATGTAAATAAAATAACAGCAGCAGTGTCCCAGAAGGGACATAGTGTTCCATGCATGTTATATTTCCCAGAAGATTTTGAGTGAATGGATTACCTTTTCTACTTCCCCTCCTTAACCAGCTTTGACATGAGTATGGTAGACTATTAAATTTCTATATTTAGCCTAGGCTGAGTGAATTTCACTGAAGTGTGAAGTAATTTTAAATACATTTTGTATAAAACTTTGCTGAATTTTAAAACACTTTGACGTCACAGTGAATAAAAATTGCTGAAAACACAAATCAGCATAGTTCAATATACTGGCCATGCATGGTTTTTAAAATATGGACTTATGCTATTATTTTGAGCCCATATGGGAAGCAACAAGTTTCAGCTAAATAATTTGCATAAAAAAAGAAATATTTGGCATAGTAATAGATAGTATTTAAAAATAAGTCTCATGCCCATAATCTTAATAAATCCAATAGAAAAATAACTCTATAACTGTTGAATAAATGATTTTGAGCTTTCAACTTTTTCAGAAAGCAATGGTGGTCTTCAGTTTACTGAGAGTAAATTGACCTGATTTTTCTGCAAGGCTTAGTCTATCACGGGTATTTTTAGCTCAGTCAGTTTCTGTGAGAAATATATCATCATAATTTACTTTAGAGCATTATTTGGTAAGGATTACAGCAGAAATATAAATTACATATAAAAGAAGGAAAATATTACGTCTCTGATCCTATGGTAATGATATTTATTTAACTTTCTTTTTAACTACCTGTAAACCCAAAGATAATAACTAAGTACTAATGTTAAGACATGTCCATTAGATGAAGGAATTGTATCTTGAGCTATAAGTAGTGAATAAACAATGGAAATAATAACCTACTTCAGTTTTGATTTAACTTTTCAATAGCTACAAATATACTGGAGAATATTATAGTGGAATCTCACTAAAAATGCTTACACTGATAATTTTTTTCAGCTTTGCTCAGTCACTTCAGTCATGTTCGACCGTTTATGTCACCTTGGACCGTAGCCCTCTGTCCATGGGATTTCCCCAGTAAGAATGCTAGAATGGGTTGCCACAATCTCCTCCATGGAATCTTCCTGACCCTGGGATTGAACTCTTGTCTCCTGCATCTCCTGCAAGGTAGGCAAATTCCTTATCAGTGAACCACAGAGGAAGCCCACAGCTGATACAGAGGAATTGCATATAGTCGAGGTATACAACTTTGTTCATGTATTGCTCTCTTGACCTTTTAATTCTCTATCTAGTAAATCACATAACTCCATGTCATTAGGGCCAGTTTCTGGAAATTTGTCTTATACTTTTATTTGTAACATATTTACTTGTTCCATTATTTTCCTTGACTCTCTGCATTGGTTTTTGCTCATCAGATAAAACAGTCACTTCCCTCAGTCTCCACAGACTGTTCTTAGAGAACAGGTGACCCTCACCAATCAGATTGGCCAGAGATTCTGGATGCATCTTGACTTTAATGCTCATTTGAACTACTGTCTTTGTTCTTAGCACTTCCCGGGAGACTAGACTACGTGGAGCCTTGTCAGTCTCTGAAACAGGTTAGACAGCAGCCCATTACTCAATAGAAGCTGGAAAACTTGGGGTTTTAGATACATGATCCAATTCTTCTCTCCTAAGGGAGAAGCTGGGAAGTGGCATCAATTACCTGCTTACTCTTCATTGAGCTGGGAAGAAGAGCTTTGGCAAAAGCCTACATACCCACTGAGACCACATGATCTTCCAGCTGCTGCTGTACTCTGCCATCCTTAGGGGCCTAGTGAATGCCAGGTCCCATTAGCTCTGGGACAGGTATATAGAAGCCAGTCTTTGGGGAGCATCTAGAAAAGTTGAGGGTCTATACATGAAGCTCTGTTTAGAAAGAGGTGAGCCCTGGTTTTATTGCTAGAGTACTGGGATGTACCCACATACCCACACACCTGTTTAAAGGACTTGTGATTGCTGGCTCTTCATCTCCTAGTGATAGACAGGTTAGAATCCAGTCCCTGGGGCAGCAGCCAGAGAAGCTGGAGTGTTGGATATGCATTCTGACTCCTTCCAGGAAGAAGCTGGGAGGTGGGTTTTGTTATAACAGTGAGTGGGGAAAAGAGTCACAGGAAGAGCCCATGGGATTGTTCAAACCTTTGCTGTGTTCTCCATAGACCACAGGAGACTAGTAAATGTGTAATCTGACTCCTTCCAAGAAAGCTGAGTCTTCCTTAGCTTTATATCTGGAGTGGGCTGGGGGTGGAAGCCACAGCGAGTACCCACATGTTCATTCAAGCTCTCAGGGAACTAGCAATCATCTGCCTCATCAATCCCAAAGATAAGTTAGTTAGATGCCGGACTCTTGGACCACTACTGGAGAGCTGGGACATTAGATGTGCAGTATAATCCTTTTAGGAAGCACTTGGGAACTGGGATTTATTGCCTCCTTGCTCTGCACTGACCAGAGTGGGAAGCCATGGGAAGTGCTGATGTACCCATTGAAAACCACCCTTTTTTCTCTGTGGTCACAGGGGACTAGTGAATGCTGGACAGCTAGCTGCCAGAGTCATGGGAGATAGGAGTCAGTCCCTCGAGTAGTAGTCAAAAAAAGTTAGGGAAAAAAGGTTTCTAAAAGTGTAAGGGAAAAGGGGGCCACTTAGGATGTAGGCTACTTGCAGAGTAAGAAGGAATACTGGCTGCCCTTCCCACATCCAGGGAATATCTGCGATCCAAAGACAGCATTGTGGGGATGGTTGCTGGGGCAGAGGTGTGGCCCTCTTATTGTAGAAAGCTTGTGGATTAATTAGGTAAGTTTTCAAGATGAACTGACAGGTTTTTCTATAGTGACTATATAATTTAATATTTAAATTATCACACTTTTGAAAGGGAAGGAAACTAAATCATTACACCAGAACAACAAGTGTAAACAAAGATTGATCTGGGAAAACTGGCATTAAGAATCACCTTAGTTATGACCCAGCTATTAGAGAGCTCTGTTATTAATATTTATTTTATAAAACATTCTAAGCCCCTAAAAAGGTAAAAGAAGTAATGCACATTTGAGCTCCTACTTGTGTCATGCCTACTATATCCCATTGGTCATGGAAAATCACATGGCCAAGCCCAGAATCAAGGGGGTAGGGAAATATACTCTGCTCACAATGGAGCCATGGCAAAAGTGAGGATACAGAAAGGGATGAAGGATTGTAGCCAGTAGTTCAATCTACCCTATCTTCTGTCACCTGGAATTCTAGATCCTTTAACCATGAGATGGTAGTTAAAGCTAAAAGGGATCTCAGATCTGGTTTCTGATTTTGAAGAGTCCAAATCTGATGTGCATAGAGTAGAAATGACTCACCCATGATCATATTGAAACTGTGATTGTAATTGGACTTGATCCAGGGTGTGACTCCTAGACCAGTGTTCTTCCCACTGTAATCTTTGGCATGATCAATGCTTATCAGGAAGGACAAGAGGACATAGATCAAGGAAGGTGGAGGAAAATCTGTTTGTGTATGAATGTACTTGAGCCAGTCTTCTTTTGGGTTCATATTATAAGCCCTCAGCTCACTTTTTTCACTTGAATTCATACAAAATCCTTAAGAGGATAGAAACTGAATTTTAGTAGTAGGAAAACTAGAATCTTCTTCAGGTTTATTCTAGGTAATTGTTACATATTCTAAGCTTTATCTTGAATATTCAAAACAAATTTAAGAACATACTTAGCATTATTCTTGGCTTTCCTGGTAGCTCAGACGATAAAGAATTTTCCTGCAATGCAGGAGACCCTAGTTCAATCTCTGAGTCGAGAAGATTCTCTGGAGAAGGAAATGGCAACACACTCCAATATTCTTGCCTAGAGAATTCCATGAACAGAGGAGCTACAGTCCATGAGGTCACAAAGAGCCGGACATGACTGAATAACTAACACACTTTAGAATCATTCTTAGTAAGGAGAATAAACAATCCATACTCACTATTATTCAAAATAGACTATCTAATTCTAGAAAATTGAAGTTATTAGTCTGGTGTAGCTTAGTTCATATGGGACATTTTTAAATACTCATATCATATTTCTATGTTGCCCTTTTAAAAACAAACAAACAAAAATGGAAGATCATCACTCTTTACTATAATGGAAAAATAGTCTTCATACAAAAAAAAAAAAAAGGTGGGGGGAGGTCCTTAGATATGTAGTATAAAACCTTCTCTTCTCTTCTCAGGGGAAAGCTAGTAGTTAGGTGTTCCATCCTGAGAGGGGGTTCCTACCAGGAGAGGGGTTTACGGCTAGATTATGTGCCAATTTTTCTTACCTGTTTTGATGCAGATAATTTCTCAACTACTCAGTGTACAAGAGCCTCAACTATCTCTGAATTTGTTACAACATGCCTTGTTGTTATTCAGTGTGTCCATACTGATAACTTTCATTTAAAAAATTGGGAGTCATATAATTTTATTTTCATTTCACAGAAATATTTTAATTTAGCATTTCTCCTTTCAGTCCATTGTTAAATATATACTCAATAATTACATGTTCACCAAATGAATGGATGAGCTTTCCATTTGTAGTCACTCTCATTTGACCTTTATTTTTCTTAAAAATAAAACAAAATTATTGAAAGAGGGAAAGAAACCAAATAATTGATTATATGATTTCTAAAATTCTCAAAATATCTACTAGTTATAGATAACAAACTGAATATAACTCCCTTGATACACATAAACATGTTTGAATGTCACATAAAAATGTCTTTCTGCTCTTGCACTTCTGTTCTAGTATAATTTTAAAATGTAGTTATGTGCTATGACTGATGACATATGAGATACTTCCTTCTAGTGTATAAATCATTTCCAAAGAAGTCATCAAGCTTCAAAGGTACTGTACTCAATATTTCCTTTTCAATTGAAGATCAACAACTTCTCAGTAGTGTGTAACTGAAGCAGATAGTTCTTTGACTTGCCAGCAGAGACCTCAAACTCTACAGTTGTATATGAAAGAAAGTCATTGCACCGTCTAGCTAAAATATGGTTTAAAATTAGAAATGGAATTTTATTTACTTAACTTTTTTTATTAAAAGAAAAAATGGAGGCAAGAACAGGGTTCTTATCTTAGAGGTCCCATCTGCAGCCAGAGTAGATTATTATAGAGTTCCATGAACTTACTAACGTTTTAAAATGTTATGTAGCTACTATATATTTATCTGTGATCTCTCTAGCTTCATATTACATCTGTGATCAAAGAATGCACTTCAGTAAAGTGAAATTGATTATATTACTTGCAACATTAATTCTCCTTGCATTTGCTTTGATGAAATATACATTAGTAATGCTAACTTTTAACTATGCCCATCTTGTCTAGAGCTCTTGGTACAAATAATCCTATATCTGATCTGATATAAATAATCTTAATCCTAACATTTTGGAGACTTAATACTTTGAGAATTATGCATTAGATAATTGTAGAGAAAACAATGGATTCTAAAAATGAACTAGTATTCAAATACCTGCAGTTTTTGCTTTTACCTCCATTTCAATAATTTATAATTATAATTTCATGGTATATAGATCCCTCAGGTTGTGCTTTGTTTTCCTGAATTTTCCTTTTCCCCCAAAGTCTTCATTTTGTTTGCTACAAGTGAAGCATGTTATACATTTTTAAAATCTGCAATCAGAGTACTTGAGTTGCCAGGAATCTTTTGGATCATTTAGTTCAAATAATAACACTTCATAGGTGAGTGGGAAAAAAAGGAGAAAAAGAGGAAATTTTTCTAAAATTATTTAATAGTTAAAATATAAATCAAGTATTCTACTTTCTTAACAAAAACACACCTACTGTTTTATTTTCATTATGTTGTTATTTGAAAGACAGACATTTAAATAATGCATTTGCTATTCTACTGTGGTAGATAGGACCTACTTATTGATAATATGAAGCAAGGCATTTTGCAGTGTAGGAGTAATAAACCATCTTAAAAGTCTCATTCAATTCATTTTCATAAACAAAAAATATTTCTAAGAAATTTTAAATGGGCAAAACCTCTAAGCAACCAATACAGCTATACAGTACTTGAAATATAGTACACACCAACGAATAAATTGTATTTTTTGAGCTTTATGTATAAGTAAAGATAAAAACATAAAAATATTATACATGAAAATGGAATTCTTATTTTAAAAAGTTCCTTAGGGTTGAGTGTGTGTGTGAGTGTGTGTATGTTTGAGAGAAAGGGAGAGAGAGAGATTTCCTCAAATAGGAAATAGCTCACACAATTACAGAGGCTGAGATGACCCAAGCTGGGAGCTCAGGGTGGCCAATAGTTCAAATCCAATGTGTAGCTCAAGTCTGAAGGCTTGGAGAATCAATGGTGTAATTTCTAGTCCAAAAGTCTTCATTCTGGAGATCTAAAACAGATGTTTCCTACTGAATCCAAGGGCCAGAAAAGACTATTGTTTCAGCTCAAGCAATAAGCAGAAAGAATTCCCTCTTAGCCATTTGCTCTATTCAGGTCTTCAGTTCATTGAATGAGACCCATCCGCATTAGGGAGAGCAATTTGCTTTACTGAGGCTACTGATTCAAATGTTAATCTCATCCACTAACACTCTCACAGACACACCCACAATTATGTTTGACCAAATGCCTGGGCACCTGTGACATAGTCACATTGACACATAAAATTAACCATTACACCAGGCAAATAATGAATGAATTGAACTAGGTTATTGTCATTGGATTATAAATTGATGAATTACAAATGGGCCATTGATATTGAAGGTACTGAGGTGGATGCATTGCAAAGAATATAGAGTGAGGGAAAAGTGGGCCTTTGACAGAAACCTGAAGATTTTCAATATTAAGTGTAAGAAAGAAGGTGAAGACTGACCTGAAGAAAGACAAATAGATAAAAGAAAAACAAGGAAAGTATCAGTTGTAGAAGTCATTCAAGAAGAAATCTTTAAAGGATAAAATGGTTAATGCTGTCAAGTATTGTTTAGGTTAGGCACAATGAATACTGAAATATGTTCCTCAGATGTAGCTGCCGAGTCATTGGAGACCTGATCAAGAAGAGTTTTAGTGGAATGATGGAGTAAAAATCCAGATTGGAGTATGTTGAGCTGTAAATGGGATTCGATTAAAAAAAGAGAGAGAGAGTGAGAGAAGAGTGTTCACAAAGTTTAGCAATGATGTAAAGATGAGGCAAAGGTTTCAGTTCGAGAGAACTGCTGGGTAAAGAAGATAGTTAAATGAGCTGTATACTTTTAAGGAAAGAGATGCTGATTTTGACTGTACACTGAATTGTTCAAAACCAATCAGTTATCAGTTCCCTGCATTTTAAAATGTAAGTGTTAGAGGTGAATGAAATAAATGTATAAACATTTCTAAAAGAATCAGTTGGCAGTTTGCCCCTACAATTTCATACATAAGACTTTTCACTGCTAGGTTTCAAACCCATAGTGTACAGAAATTATTCTTTAATTAGGAAAAATGTGGATATAATTCTGCCAAGTCTCATTCTGTGTCATAGCATTACTGCTTTTCTGTAATCCAACTACAGGACATTCTTTCACTTTCTATAGCTCAGCAAGCTCCTTCAGGTAATTTGTCCAAGATCTTCCCTCTTCCAGAAATAGTTTCCAGAACTCTATTCCATTTTTATCTTATCTTTTTTTATCTAATTAATGCCTAGAGTTCTCAGATCCACCACAACTATTTAGAGATTGTTTTCATGGCCTCACTTACTAAAACAACTTTCTCTAACATACACTGTTACCTTAATAAATGCCTCTTCTCTTGGAAAGTTCCTGAGTTTTATTCTTATATTTACTTGTGTTAGGTAGTTAGAATAGGAAACAGGAGTCCAAAATGGCGGTGGCTAGAAGACAAGGAAGGGAAAATCCCGCGAAAATGAATTAAGGAAGGTCTGAGGACCTGAGTGAGAACTGCAGGTAGAACAGCACTCCTGTCTAAGCCTAATTTGCATAGGACAGGCCCAGGGAGCAGAAATAAACATATAAAATAGGAGCCAAAGCGCTCGCTCGCTCTCTCTCTCCTGCACCTTGAAGATGGACTCTCCCTTTCTCTCCCACGCGCTGAGGTGTTCTTCTCTTCACCGCCTTGGATCGGTATGCCCTCACGCTTCGAGGATGAATTCTCTGTCTATCATCTTCTAAATAAAATAGAGCTGTAAGACTGAGCTGTAACACTGATTTATTTAAGAGCTATAACATGGTCTGTCCAGACCCGAGAGCTGTGACCCGCCGAGGGCTTCAATGTCCATCACTCCAAATCGTTGTTGTGACGAGACAAGAGCCGAGGAACATACCCTCGCGTGGCAGCTACACTCACCTGACACTTGGTAGGTCTTCAATTAATATATATCCAGCCACTAGAATATAATCTTTATTTTAAAAGGGCCAACTATATTTTCTCCTTGTGTTCACAGCTCCTAAAATCTCCTTATAAGCACGAGATGCTCAATAAGTATGTGCAGAATGATTGAATATGCATGGACTGTAGGCTGTCAGGCGCTGCTGTCCATGGGATTCTCCCGATAAGAATGCTGGAATGTGTTGTCATTTCCTTCTCCAGGGGATCTTCCTGACCCTTGGATCCATCCCAGGTCTCCTGCATTGCAGGCATATATATCACACACACACACACACACACACACACATATGTGTGTGTGTGTGTGTGTAATGAAAAATATGATTAAGGTACTCTGTTAAATTTTTTAATTTCTTAAACTCTGTTAATGACTAATAATTTATTATGTGCCTATTAAGTTCAAAGCAGGCTTTGAACTGTGTAATTTACATGCATGAAATAATTTTACTCTCACAACAACTCTGTGATTTGATGATGATGATAAACTACCATAGTTTATAGATGAGGAAACCAGAAAAGGACTACATGCCAAGTTTATGTAGGCTAGGTTTTACCATAAGTCAGAGCATGATCATTCAGAACTTCAAGAAGTCTCTGAAATATGGAGAAATTGCTTAAATGAGTAGCACTGTCTTCTACGAGTAAAAAGGGTCAGAACTTGGAGCCCAGTTCTCTGGTTCTTGAGTTCTCTTAGCTGAGCTCTCATATTTATTCCGAAAATAATTTTACCGTGCATGGTATGTGTGTGCGTGTGCACGCACGTGTATGTGTGCACGTGTGTATGTGCACACTCGTGCACGCACGCGCATGTGTGTTTGAGAGACAAAGAGACAGCACTAGATGTTGCCAATAATATATTTACTCTTATTCTTGAGCACACATCAGAAGTCTAGTTCTCCCCAATGAAATATGAGAGGTGGCATGCACTGCTTCTGGGTGAAACAAGCATATCCGCTCCTTCATGCTTTGTTTCCCCTTTGGAGCACAGGATGCATCCACAATGGGGCAGCAGGGCAGGAGAGAGATACAGAATAGAAGAAGCTATGTTCCCAGGACTTAGGACATCACATACAGCACAGCAGACCAGAGGCAGGCAGCCAAGTCACACTCCTTTTTGAGAACCTCTTCATGAATACTCATTTATACATAAAACATTTCAAATTTGGATCTTTTTGTCTCATTAATTTGCATATCATAAGTATTTTGTTGAGTTATTTAAAATTTTTGATATTTGACTCTTTTTAATGTACAAAAGCAAAAATTCACAAAGTTTAACCTTGTACTACCGTTGGCAAACATTTTCATTAAATAAATCTGTTATATTCTAATTAAAGGGTAAGTGTAATTTAATGTCTGCCTTTTTAAATAGTATCTACTAGTATCATAATTACTTTGACTATGTAAACTGTTTCTTTCCTTTATTAAATTCAACTCCAGGAGTACATTTTTCCATTCTTCCCAGATTTTCTTATGTCAAAGTCAATAACTATTTCTTACTATTTCATTAGATTTTAGATCAAAATAGCAGTTTCCTTCTGTATTTCTTATATATGAATTCAAGCCAAGAAAGAACTAAGCCATAGCTTCCTCCACACTGATTGTCTAGTTGATAGAGTTATAATGATTCAGTTTGTTTCATTTTCCCCCTAAATTCTTTCCATCATCCATGTATCTATTCTAAAAGTTTATTATTTATTTTTCCAAAAAGCTGGATACTTTTTTGGTATGTTCAAATATATGGTTTCTTATTAGATTTGGTTCTTTGAATAAAATTTATTCTAATAAATTTCAGAATAGTCTATGAAGTTATGATTTTCACACTATAGAATTTTTATATTATCCATGTGATATTTATTTCTTGTGCTAAAATTTCATGCTAATTTGTTCATTAATCATAAGCTGTCACTATTTATATCCCAAAACATATTTTGTTGTGTTATAATTATATACAATATGATGTGTTATACATCGCAGTTTTCATTGTAAATTATTAAGGAGTATTTTTACTTTAATTTTATCAAAACTTTTTTGGCCCCACATTTGTTGTCTTCATTAAACCCAGTTTTAGAATTCTTCAGGGGTATGTTCTTTCCCCCCATCATGTTCATGTTAAAGGTCTCTTGCTTAGAATGAAGGTTGCCATGCCAAAAGTGTGAACTAACTTTATGACTTGGAATTTCTTGTAGTAGGCACAAGTTTGTAAAAACTGCTATTTGGCATACTAAACAGACCCAGCTATTCATATTCCTTACTTCCCTTCATTTTTTTTTTTCCAAATTAGACCTTTAACTAGAAGGGAAGGAAAAAGAAAAAAGAGCCTTCTGGTCCTTCAGTCTCATTTCTAAATTAAATAAAATAAAATTTTCTTTCCAAGGCAAAACTACAACCTTTTAGATAAATATTTTATTTGATTATTCTAAAAAAATACTTTATTTTTGATCAAAAAATATATGGCCCCTTCTGTTGATTTTCTGTAATTACTCTTCACAGAAGAATGATGCAGGTGTCAAGTAAAACAAAATATCTCTAATTTAACTTATTATGTGATCTCCCCTTTTTATTATAGTAAGTTTCCATTAAATAAATAAAGTGAAAATTCTCAGAAACTTGCTTTCACAAACCCAGCTGGCTAGGGAGAGTATCTTACAAAAGGGAGGCATCTAGACCTTCTTCTACAGATTGCATATGTAATCAAGATGACCCTTTAATTAACCATATCAGTGGGAGAACATTCCCAAAATGGCTACAAAAATCTAGCTCCTGAAGTGTATTGTCTGAAATGAACTTGCCAAACTGACCCATTTTCCCCTCTATGAAACCAATTTTCATGTCCATTCACACCATCTATTCCTCATGAAAATGGAAAATTACCTTTGTGCTGACCTGGCATCAGTGAGTTTCATTATCTCCAATTGGTTCATTAAAAAATAGTGGAGTTTCTTTAACCAGAATATAACATTTGTATTTTTAACTTTAATTCAAAATAATTATAATCACTATATTATCTTTGTGCTTCAACATGCTACTTTTCTCTTTAATACTTTATGAGATCAACTTATTCAATTTTATGGTCATATTTAATACTTGCTATACAGGTGATGGATTTCCCAGTTGGTGCTACTGATAAAGAACCTGCCTGCCAACACAGGAGACATGGGTTGGATCCCTTCAACAGGAATATTCCCTGGAGGAGGGCATGGCAACCCTCTCCAGCATTCTTGCCTGGGGAATCTCATGGACAGAGGAGCCTGGCGGGCAGAAGTACATAGGGTCGCAAAGAGTTGGACATGACTGAAGAGACTTAGCACACACGCACATGTACAGGTAATACCATAAACACTAATTCCTGCTTTCTGGTAACTAGGGACTCAACTTCCATTAAGCCACACTCAAAACTCCCAAATATTATTTTTATTTTAGAATTAATTTACTGTCTAGGTATACAGCATCATTTTAGAAACAATTTAAGCTTAAAACACTTTCTAATTTTTTTCAAAAAGTTAATTTAGAGAAAGTAACATAAAAATACTAACAGACTGTAACAAAATATCTAACATTTGTAAATGAATTAAATTAATTTTATTTTTAGCTATGTCTGATCTCTTAGAACTGAGTTTTAATAACCAACCATGGAACTCCTGACAAGATGCCAAAGTAGAAAGACATGAGCTTACCTTTTTTTTTTTTTTTTTTTTACAAAAACTTCAAACTCATAGTTAACTGCTGAAAAATCATCAACAAAATCTTCTGGGACCTAGCCCCCACCCCCCACCCCAAAAAACTACTCTACATCCAAAGACAAAGAAGAAACCATAATGAGCCAGTAGAAAGGGCACAAATGTGATAAAATCAAATCCCATACCCACTGAGAGGTTGATCTACAAACTGGAAAATAACTATACCACAGAAGTTCTCCCACAAGAGTGAAAGTTCTGAGCTCTACATCAAGTTCTCTAGCATGGAGATATGGGAACAGGAGATTGTTGCCATCGTTCAGTCACTCAGTCATGTCCAACTCTTCACAACCCCATGTACCTTGGCACATCAAGCTTGCCTATTCTTCACCATCTCCCAGAGTTTGCTCAAACTCATGTCCATTGAGTTGGTGATGCATCCAAATATTTTATCCTCTATGATTCTCTACTCCTCATGTCTTCAATCTTTCCAGTATCAGAGTCTTTTTAAATGAGTCTTAACAATCAGTTCAGTTCTGTCACTCAGTCGTGTCTGACTCTTTGCGACCCCATGGACTGTAGCACACCAGGCATCCCTGTCTATCACCAACTCCCAGAGTTTACTCAAACTCATGTTCATTGAGTCAGTGATACCATACAACCATCTCAGCCTCTGTTGTCTACTTCTGTTTCCACTTTCAATCTTTCCCAGCATCAGGGTCTTTTCAAATGAGTCAATTCTTCACATCAGGTGGCCAAAGTATTGGAGTTTCAGCTTCAACATTAGTCCTTCCAAAGAAAATTCAGGGTTGATTTCCTTTAGGATTAGCTGATTGGATCTCCTTGCAGTCCAAGGGACTCTCAAGAGTCTTCTCCACACCATAGTTCAAAAACATCATTTCTTCAGTGCTTAGCTTTCCTTATGGTCTAACTTGCACATCCATACATGACTACTGGAAAGGCCATAACTTTGAATATATGGACCTTTTTTGGCAAAGTAATGGCTCTGCTTTTTAATACACTGTCTCAGTTGATCATAACTTTTCCTCCAAGGAGCAAGCATACTTTAATTTCATGGCTGCAGTCACCATTCACAGTGATTTTGGAGCCCAAGAAAATGAAGTTTGTCAGTGTGGAGAAGCCCCCAAAGATTCTGGCTTTGAAGGTCAGTGGGATTTGATCACAGGAATTCCACAGGACCGGGGAAAAAGAAGCTCCACTCTTGAAGGGCATACACAGATCTTGTGCACATCAAGACCCAGAGAAAAAGTGACAGGCCTTGGTGACTGCGGCCATGAAATTAAAAGGCGCTTGTTCCTTGAAAGAAAAGTTGGGGCTTCCCTGATAGCTCCATTAGTAAAGAATCCACCTGCAATGCAGGAGACCCTGGTTCAATTCCTGGTTTGGGAAGGGCTTCTGGAGAAGGGGTAGGCTACCCATTCCAGTATTCTTGGGCTTCCCTTGTGGCTCCGCTGGTAAAGAATCTGCCTGCAATGTGGGAGACCTGGGTTTGATCCCTGGGTTGGGAAGAAGAAAAGGGAAAGGCTACCTACTCCAGTATTCTGCCCTGGAGAATTCTATGGATTGTATAGTCAATAGGGTCACAAAGAGTCAGACACAACCAAGCGAATTTCACTTTCATAACAGATGTGGCCAAACTTAGCTGCTAGTATTGGAGGGTCTCCTGTGGAGGTCAGGTGTGACTATGGCTCACTGTTGGGAACAAGGACAATGATAGTGGTAGTTCTGGTGAGTACTCATTGATGTGAGCCCTCTTTGAGGTGATCATTTTCTCTCCAAGAACTGTCCCCAGTTTACAAACAGCCTGAAGGCTCCATTGCTGGGACACCTCAGGCTAAACAGTTAGGAAGGTGGAAACATAGACCCGTTGTCCATCAGCAGACAGGCTACTTAAAGTCTCCCTGAGCACAAAGCTGCCCAACCCAGTCCTGCTAGAGGGACAAAACCCTGTTTTACTCACAGGTGGGCAGGTACCAGTGGCCCCCTTCAGGAAGCCGACACAAGTCTCTTGCTTCATCCACAGAGGGCAGACAAAAGAACCAAGAACTACAACTTTAGCCTGTGAAACTGAAACCACAGTCACTGAAAGTCAGACAAAATGAGATGGGAGGAGAGTATATCCCAGATGAAGGAAAAGATAAAAATCCCAGAAAAACAACTAAGTGATATGAATGAAGATAGGCAACCTAAATGAAAAAGAATTCAGAGTTATCATAGTAAAGACAATTCAAGATCTTGGAAAAAGAATGGAGGCATAGATGGAGAAGATAGAAGAAATGTTTAACAAATACCTAGAAGAACTAAAGAACAAACAAGCAGAGATAAGCTATATAATGACTGAAATGAAAAAATATTCTAGAAGGAATCAATAATAACTAGTTGTACTAGAATGGGGAAAATATGACTCAAATATAAGATCTATGAAAATATATATAAAGCATGGAGTATACAAAAGGATTATTAACACTTAATAGAAATTTCTACTAAATTATTTTAATGACCTTAAACATATTTATTTCAGAAGAAATATATTTATACTACCATTACGAATTCTCAACAGATATTTGCTAAATATATGGGAAATTTAGAAGAAAATTCAAAGTGGCATGAGAACAACACTGAAACATATATATGTTGAAATAATCATGTCTTAAAAGATGAAAGAATTCTTGCATTTAGAAAAAAGGGGAATTTACACTGTTTATTCATAACTGCTGAAACCTGGAAGAAAGCAAGATATCCTTCAATAGGTGAATGGATAAATAAACTATGCTACATCTAGATGGTGGAATTTTGTTCAGAAATAAAAAGAAGTGAGCTATCACGCTATAAAAACACAAGCAGAAAGCTTAAATTTATATTATTAACTGAAAGAAACCAATCTGAAATGCTACATACTGTATGATTCCACCTATATGACATTCTGGTAAAGGCAAAACCATGGATACAGTAAAATAGATAAGTGGCTGCTGGGGGTTGGGAATAGGGAAAAGGGAGATATAAATAGGCACAAAGGAATTTTAAGGCAATGTATGCTGTATAGGATATAAATCATAATATATTTGTTCAAATCCATAGAATGTACAACACCAAGAGTGAACCACCATAAGGTCAACTTATGAACTTTGGGTGATAAAGAAATGTCAGTGCAGGTTTATCAGTTTTAACAAATTTACCACTCTGGCAAGTGATATTAATAATAGGGGGAGGTTATGGATATAGGAAGGTAGGAAGTATATGGGAAATCGTTAACATTCTTCTCAATTTTTTTGGAAACCTAAAAGTCTTCTTGGGCTTCCCAGATGGCGCTAGTGATAAAGAACCTGTCTGCCAATACAGGAGACAAGAGAAGCAGGTTTGATCCTCGGGTCAGGAAGAACCCCTGGAAGAGGGCACAGCAACCCACTCCAGCATTTTTGCCTGGAGAATCCCATGGACAGAGGAACTTGATGACCTATGGTCCATAGGGTCGCAAAGAGTTGGATTTGACTGAAGCGACTTAGCACACACGCATGCAAAGTTCCTCTAAAAAATTAATCGTCAAACAAAACAACCAAAAAGTAAAGGGAGAGATGGGAGTTCACACTAGATTCATTTCTTAAGACAGAATTCATACTGACAAGAGATGTTTAGTCAGCAAGGTCAAGAACACAAAGGTCAAGGTAAGCAATCCCCATGCATGTCTAACAACACTGTCAACACCAACAGACATGAGAATAAACAGCAGGTCTCAAAAACTGGGCAGAGCTTAACAGGAAGAAGCTGAGGCTAGCTCCTGGGATATCCAGGCATACAGCCTCTCAGGTGCACAGGAAGATATACACAATCAGTATGTGAAAGTCACAAGGGAGGAGGAGGTGGAATATAGCTTAGGAGCCTATGTTTTCAAAACAGAATCACCTGGATTGTGATGAGAAATGGAAAGGAAAAATTATAGCCTTTTATTTACCACTTGGAGAAAAAAGCAAGAGACAAGAATACCCTGATTGTAAGTCAGTCCATCTGTAATGACTGATTACTAGATGCATGCCAGTTCTTCTGAGATGATTTTTTCTTTTTTCCTATTCAGTGTATTATAAATGTTTAGTCTCTTGATATTTGTGATTTTATTTTTTAATGAGAAAAGTAGTATATACTCACTTTAGGACACTTAATTCAGAGAAGTTTAAATGAAATTCATTATTTTCAGGCAATGATTATTTCTAGAAAAAAAAATCAGAGTGAAAACACCTCCCTTTAATAAGAATTTTATTTATACCCTTCATCTGATCTCTGCAAATGGCTTACCAACACAGTGTTACCACTCTACAGGATTCTTTCTATTTATTTGGTTTGACATCTATTCAACTAAGCATGTACCTGGGAGAATATTCTTATCTTTTCTCCACTGGGCTTTCGTTTTTGAGTTAACCTATTTTATAGACTATTGAAGTAGTAGGAAAATATTTTGGAAAGTCAACATATTAAACATTTTTCACTGAGCACTTTTCCCATTCTACAAACCACATTAGACTCTTATTATAAGAAATGTGTCATTATTGGATTGGAGTGTTTGTATTTCTGTGATGACTTGATGGCTTTGATAATACTCTGACATCATTAAATATATGAAGAGCAAAATAATAAATATTCTGACATCATTAACATGTGAAGAGTAAAATATGTCATTATAGAAATGAAACCTTGTGCAAAGGAAAAATTCAAATTAGTTCACATCTAATTTCAGCAGAAGTGACAGTTTCTTTGCTGCCTTCAATTCCCAATTATGTTCGTGCATCGAAGATCACATTTCAACCCAAGTAACAGGCCTACTCTCATTGACATCTATCATAACAGCATGCCAGACTGAGTTAATCTCTATAATTGGTTGTGTTCAGTTCAGTCTTTCAGGCATGTCTGACTCTTTGAGACCCCATGGACTGCAGCACGCCAGGCTCCCCTGGCCATCAGCAACTCCTGGAGCTTGCTCAAACTCATGTCCACTGAATTGGTGATGCCATCCAAGTATCTCATTCTCTGTTGTCCCCTTCTCCTCCTGCCTTCAATCTTTCCCAGGATCAGGGTCTTTTCCAAGGAGTTAGTTCGCATCAGATGGCCAAAGTATTGGAGCATCAGCTTCAGCATCTGTTCTTCCAGTGAGAATTCAGTCCTTTAGAACTGACTAGTTTGATTTTTCAGTCCAAAGGACTCTCAAGCCTCTTCTCCAACATGACATTTCAAAAGCATTAATTCTCCGACGCTTAGCTCTCTTAACGGTCCAACTCTCACATCCATAAATGACTACTGGAAAAATCATAGCTTTGACTAGTTGGACCTTTGTTGGGAAACTAAAGTCTCTGCTTTTTAATATACTGTCTAGGTTGGTCAAACTTTTCTTCCAAGGAGCAAGTGTCTTTTAATTTCATGACTGCAGTCACAATCTGCAGTGATTTTGGGCCCCAAGAAAATAAAGTCTGTCGCTTTTTCCATTGTTTCCCCATCTATTTGCCATAAAGTGATGGGATTGGATGCCATTATTTTTGATTGTTGAGTTTTAAGCCAGCTTTTTCACTCTCCTCTTCCCCTTTCATCAAGAGGCTCTTTAGTTCCTCTTCATTTTCTGCCATAAGGGTGGTTTCATATTCATATCTGAGGTTATTGATATTTCTCCCAACAATCTTGATTTTAGCTTGTGCTTCATCCAGCCTGGCCTTCTTCATGTTATACTTTGCATATAAATTAAATAAGCAGGGTGATGATATACAGCCTTGATATATTCCATTCCCAGTTTGGAACCAGTCCATTGTTTCCTGTCTGGCTCTAACTTGTGCTTCTTGACCTGCGTACAGATTTCTCAGAAGTCAGGTAAGGTGGTCTGATATTCCCATCTCTTTAAGAATTTTCCACAGTTTGTTGTGATCCACATAGTCAAAGGCTTTGGCATATTCAATAAAGCAGAAGTAGATGTTTTTCTAGAACTCTCTTGCTTTTTTGATGATCCAACAGATGTTGGCAATTTGAACTCTGGTTCCTCTGCCTCTTCTAAATCCAGCTTGAACATCTGGAAGTTCTTGGTTCATGTACTGTTGTAGCCTGGCTTGGAGAATTTTGAGTATTACTTCTCTAGCATGTGAGATGAGTGCAATTGTGTGGTAGTTTGAGCATTCTTTGACATTGCTCTTCTTTGGGACTGGAATGAAAACTGACCTTTTTCAGTCCTGTGGCCACTTCTGAGTTTTCCAAATTTGCTGGCATATTGAGTGAAACACTTTAACAGCATCATCTTTTAGGCTTTGAAATAGTTCAGCTGGAATTCTATCACCTCCACTAGCTTTGTTCAAAGTGATGCTTCTTAAGGCCCACTTGAGTTTGGACTCCAGGATGTCTGGCTCTAGGTGAGTGATCACACCATGGTGGTTATCTGGGTCTTTTTGTGTTCTTTTCTGTCTATTCTTGCCACATCTTTTATAATTGGTAATCGTATTCATTAGTGTACTATTGTTGCTCTAATAAATCACCACAAATTTGGTGACTTAATACAGGACAAATTTCTTCTCATACAGTTGTGGCAGTCAGAAAGTCTTTTTGACAAGGCTTTGTTTATTCTGGAAAATTCAAGACAGATCCATTTCTTTGCATTTTCAAGCTACCAGAGGCCACGTGCATTTCTTTGTTTATGGCCCCTTTCTCCATTTTCAAAGTGCATCACTCCAATCTGTGCTTCTACTGTCACATCTCTTTTTAATCTCTGATCTTAACAGTCTCAGTTTGTAGGAACTCTGTGATTATATCAGACTCATTCAGATAACCCAGGATAAATTTGCTGCTTTGAGGTCTCTAACTGAATCACATCTAGAAAGTTCCTTTGCCATATTAGATCATATATTCACAAGTTCCACTGATTGGAGACATCTTTGAAGACCTTTATCCATTCTATTACAACATGAAATATGCACATTTTATCACTTTTTTTTTTTTTTTGCCACACTGCGTGGCTCGCAGGATCTTAGTTCCCGGATCAGGAATCCAGTTTAGGACCCTGGCCATAACAGTGCTGATTCTTAACCACTGGATCACCAGGGAATTTCCTATTACTAGATATTTTTAAAACACAAATGCTTAAAGTGGAAAGAGACTGGAACTGAAATATCCCCAATCCAAACCTAAAATAAATGTCTTTACAATTTTAGGATTTTAGATTAATTTTGCCTTTAAAGAAAGTAAAAGAATAGCACAAATCGCAATAAATAATACAATATATATTATGAACTTATTAAACTAGTACTTTTCCTTGAAGAGAAATGATCCTTGTTGAGAAAATAAATCTCTGAAAAATAATAATGTATAATAAATGTAGATACATTAAAATTGTTCACTAAATGCAAAAAAAAGAAAACAAAATTGTTACTTTAATCATAAATACTATATCATCTTTCAATTATAGATAATATAAAAAACATAAATAAGCTGAAACTCTGCCTCAAATTATGTACAAAGTATGTCAACAGAATGTCATGTGAGAGATATAAAAAGAGACTGGAAAGATATTTAAATATTAGGATCAATAAAACATATTTATCCATGGTAACTAGACAGCATATTAAAAAACATAAACATTACTTTGCCGACAAAGGTCCGTCTACTCAAGGCTATGGTTTTTCCAGTGGTCATGTATGGATGTGAGGGTTGGGTGGTGAAGAAAGCTGAGCACCGAAGAATTGATGCTTTTGAACTGTGGTGTTGGAGAAGACTCTTGAGAGTCCCTTGGACCACAAGGAGATCCTACCAGTCCATCCTAAAGGAGATCATTCCTGGGTGTTCATTGGAAGGACTGATGTTGAAGCTGAAACTCCAATACTTTGGCCACCTCATGCGAAGAGCTGACTCATTTAAAAGGACCCTGATGTTGGGTAAGATTGAGAGCAGGAGGAGAAGGGGACCACAGAGGATGAGATGGCTCAATGGAATCACCGACTCAGTAAACATGAGTTTGGGTGGGCTCTGGAAGTTGGTGTTGGACAGGGAGGCCTGGCATGCTGCAGGTCATGGGGTCGCACAGAGTCAGACACAACTGAGTGACTGAACTGAATTAGAAGTAGGGAATTGGGAGGGAGGAGGGAGGGGGGTTCTGGAGGGGGAACATATGTATACCCATGGCGGATTCATGTCAATGTATGGCAAAACCAACACAATAAAGTAAAGAAAATTAAAAAAAAAAAAGAAGTAGGGGAATAGTAGACAAAATAAATATTTCTAGACAGTGCTTTTAACCAGGATAAGGGGTTTTAGACAGAAAGAAATTAGGCCAAATTGTCTGTTTTCTGTTTTGATTTTTAATTACCAAGAAGCATGAAGTGACATGGGCTTCCCTGGCGGTGAGGCTGGTAAAGAATCTGCCTCCAATGCGGGAGACCTGGGTTGGATCCTTGGGTCAGAAAGATCCCCTGTAAAGGATACGGCAACCCACTCAGCACTCTTGCCTGGAAAACTCCATGGACAGAGGAGCCTTGTAGGCTACAATCCATCTGGTTGCAAACAGTTGGACACGACTGAGCCACTTTACTTCACTTCACTTCATTAAGTGATATGCTCCAGGAGTTCTGGATGATTCCCACTTGGCATTCCAACTTACCTCCTTGTACCCTTCTACCTCTACTCAGAGGCTGCATTAGCTGAACATCTTTTCTCTAAAATCATTTGATCCTACCAGTTTAATATGAATTAAGTTCCTCCAATGAAGGCAAAAGGAGAAGAGAGTGGCAGAGGATGAGATGATTGAATAGCATCACTGACTCAATGGACATGACTTTGGGCAAACTCTGGGATATAGTGAATGACAGAGAGGCCTGACTTGCTGCAGTCCATGACAGACACAGCTTAGTGACTGAACAACAGCAATTCAATATGATATTTGGAATTCAGAAAAGAACTGGACAGAGAGACCATTTAATTTAATCAGCTCTTCCTTCTATCATGTACAGTTATGAGGATATTGGATTTTTCTACAGCAATATAGTCTCTACCTTCCCTGGGTCAACATATCGGGGTGCAAGTTTGGGCAAGATTATGGCAAGTGGATCATACCTACAATGCATTTTCATTTACATAACAATTCCTTCTCTTGATTCTAGGGTCCTAGCCTTGAGCTTGCACCTCCAGTTGTTCCAAAAATTTGAAAGCATCTGATCTTTGCATTAAATTTCTTTGTGTTTGAAATAGAATTGATGTTATTCCTGTAAATGGCCCATAACTGATTACATTTGGATGGAAGTTAGTCTGTTAGTAAGTTTTGATTTTAAAGCAAATGATAAAATTGAAGCACATATTTGGAGATTACATTAGACTATAGGTCCTGATAGACATATGTGATACACATGAAATTGAAGTCATCTGGGAATTGTTAAAAGCATACGATCATTGAAGAATTATCAATGCCATAAGAAGACATAGGAATAGAAGCCAGTCAGAGAAGTTGGAAGTGAAAGTATATAAACTCTAAAAAGAGATTTCAAATATGTTTTAATGTTTCCATTTCCACTACTTGACTAAATTTCCTCTGCATTGAACCTGTGTGTTTTCCAAGTATCTCTTGATGTTGTCACCCTATTTTTAGCTTCGTGTGCCTACGGTTGGACCAATGGTAACTCAGTTCAAATATGCATATTCTATGATCATAAAATGATTCTTTTATTCAGTGCTCATAATCATTTCTTGTCAATCTCTAAGCCAAGGCATTTTCAGCCATTACATTTCTCTGTTCTTGATTTTAGGCAGCTGAGAAATTATGTAGAAATTTACAAAATTAAACTCATTTAGTTTGCTACAAATTTGTTACATAATATAAAACATTCACTCAGCAGTACTTGATAACCCCTGTATGAAAATTATAACCTGGGTTATTCCTAGTAACACACACACACACACACATACACACACACACACACACACTCATGTACACAGACCTTTATTGTTTGCCCTTACCTCTGAAAATAGTGGATTCTCTCTTTTCAAGCTAGCCCTTCTGTTATTTATCATGCCCCTTTACATTTCATCCTGGATTCATTTTTTCAAACAAAGTTTTTATTTAAAGACCATAAACCAGGCAGTGATTCATGGGCTAGAATATAAGAGTGAACTAAAAATAGAGTTCCCAGTACTGGCCCTCCTAGAATTTGCAGAGAATATACAGTAAAAATCAGACTAACGTGGCTAGAGAGATTTTCAGTATTCTTTTTTGTGGCATCGTCAGGGATGATCTCTTTGATAAGAAAACATTTACACAGAGACCCAAATGAAAGATCTCTGCTTTTCTGCAGTTGGTTATTTATTTTGGTTTGAATAAGGTTTTAATATATTTAAAATTAATCTATTTCTTATGTATGATATGTATTTGCCTTTTAAACTTGGCTTATGATATATTGATATAAATTAGTCATTCAACTGTATAGCATAACTGTCAGACTTTTATGATTTCTGAACTTTATATAAGGGTTAAAATAGTTTCTAATCAATAACCAGAAAGATTAATATTTTATTTAGCATTTACTATTTACATTGTGCTTTTACTATTTGTTTGTTTTTGTACGTAGAACTTGGATCCACTTGGTATTTCTTTTTTTATGAGGTATAAAATACTGATCCATATTTATAATATATGGATAAAATGGATTATTAGATATATTTCCAATTGTTCTACAATATTCTTTGCATAAACAATTCTTACTATATTGATTTGAGATATCATCTTGATTTTAAACTAAATTTATCTATATATTTGAGTCCATTTGGGTTTCCTAGTTTGATCCATGGAACTGTAGAATTATACTTTTTAATTTTAATTAATTTATTTTTTTAACTGAAGGGTAATTTACAGAATTTTGCTGTTTTCTGTCAAACAACAAGAAGAATCAGCCATAGGTATACATATTTCCCCTCTCTCTTGAACCTCCCTTCCATCTCCCTCCCCATTCCACCCCTCTAGATTGTTACAGAGCCCCTGTTTGAGTTCCCTGAGTCATTCAGCAAATTCCCATTGGTTGTCTGTTGCACATGGTATTGTAAGTTTCCATGTTATTACTAAACATTAGTAGGGCTTCCCTATTAGTGGTGGGTCAGTGGTAAAGAATCCACCAGCAGTGAGGAGACATGGAGATGTGGGTTCGATTCCTGGGTTGGCAAGATCCTCTGCAGGGGGAAATGGCAACCCACTCCAGTATTCTTGCCTGGGAAATCCATGGACAGAGGAGCCTGCTGGGCTACAGTCTGTAGGGTCACAAGAGTTGGACACAACTTAGGAACTGAACAACAATAAAAATATTTAAATACTATACATTACTTCAGTAAAAGATTGTCAATCCAGTGAAAATATAGATCAATACATAATTAACTTAGCTATAAGTTATATATTAGAGCTAGGAAGTTGATTTTACTAAAAAGTTGTATCGATCAATAAGTATCAAAAATCCTTCCTCATGACAGATTTCTTTTTCTTTTTTTTTTGTAATTTCTTTACCCTAGGAAAGTTCTTATAACCTTTCTGGGTATAATAAGGTCCAGCAAACACAGTCAGAATAATTTTATGCATGCCTTTTTTTCTGAGGGAGCATTTATGCATAAAACTTTTGTTCTGTTTCAGTAAGGCACTTTAGCATATGCTGGTTAAATTCTGTCTTCTTGTTACAGCCTAAATCTGTTTTCATTCAGGTCGGTTGCTTTATGCCTCCAAGCTAAGAAAAGGATATTTAAAATCTTGTGAGAAATGATTCACACTCTCTTTGGCAGCTAAAGCTACAATCTTTGTCTTTTGCTCACTCCTTGGAATTTGATGAACTAAAAGATTAAGACAGTCATACCACATGTATAAACCAAATGCTTTTAGTCCTCATACTGACAAAACAATTACTTGTAGCTTCTCAGAGAAAAGTCACTCTTCTTTGTTGTTAAAAGTGTTTTCATAGACTACAAGTGTTGGAAATCTGCTTTAAGAATGTGTTCCTTTTTTAAAAAGCAATTTAGGACTTTTTTTCCCCCTTCCTATTAATGAAAATGAAAAAGGTCAATTCTCTGTAGCAAGTATAAAATCTAAGCAGACACAATTTGCTGCCTGGTTTCTTTGGAGTCTCCTTGCCTAGGAGATCATAAAACATAATAAAGTTTGGTAATGTCAAGGAAAGTTAATCATGAGTCAAGGAGACACTATGAAAAAATCTATAGATCAAAAACAAATCTGTCCTAAAAGGAAGTGAAATAATGGTAGTTTGGGTTTTATTATATGGAAATTACTTTCAAAATTTACTGAACACTTACTCTGTGGGGAAAAATATGATGTGCTCTACAGAAAGCATAGAAATGAGAAATAAGAGTAAGGCTAAGATGGATTCATTAGCACATGAATTTTAGATGTATTATTTTATTTAATAATTAACATCACTGTCATGTGAATTATAGGTTTAATATAAATGACTATCTCATTCTTTAAGTATGAAAAGAAATTCTGAGAGAACTGGCATCTGTTTCCAAAATTTGCTACACAGAGTGAAAGAAAAGTTATAGATATAAAAGAAGAATGTGGAGAATTCTGGACCCTTTATCAAAATAGTGTTTTAAAATAATACAAAAATAGCCTCTAGCTTCAGGACATAGAATCCTACAAATGTAATTCACAAGCTGAGTGAGTTTGGACAAGATACTGGACTCATCTGAGCTGATGGAATCTGCTTCTTGTGGTTTTGAGATATCTTGGAATAAATATGCAATCATATTCAGAGGCTTTATTTTTGGCCATAGAGTTAAAGTACTTTCAAAGAAGAACCCATTCCTGTCTTTAAGGATCTTTCACTTTAGGATTTGAATAAATTATCTAATAACCATAACACCTAGTGGCATCTTATACAACGATAAGAAAGATGAATAACAAAGACAGGAAAAGAAGGTATTCTAGAGAGACTAAGATAGAGGAGCCTGATAATAGTTCAGAAAACTGTTGAAGAAACAAATAGCCTTGAGATGAGCATTTCAAGATTGAAAAAGAAAAAAGGTTTTGCTTTTAGTAGATAGATATTTTAACTTTATGGAGAGGTTATAGCATCAATTTTCCTGAATTCAAAAAAAAGTAACAGCAAAGTTTCAATAAATTTCCTCTAGATAAAAAATCATCTTCCACCCTTAAATGTTTCTACTGTTTTCCAGGGAATTATTAAAAATAATTTTCCACTTTTGTCAATATTGTGCTTCCTTATTATACTCTGCCGGGAGAAATATCAATAAACTCAGTATGAAGATGACACCATCCTTATGGCAGAAAGTGAAGAGGAACTAAAAAGCCTCCTGATGAAAGTTTAAAAGGAGAGTGAAAAAATTGGCTTAAAGCTCAACATTCAGAAAACTAAAATCATGGCATCTGGTCCTATCACTTCATGGGAAATAGATGGGGAAACAGTGGAAACAGTGTCAGACTTTATTTTGGGAGGCTCCAAAATCACTGCAGATGATGATTGCAGCCATGAAATTAAAAGATGCTTACTCCTTGGAAGGAAAGTTATGACCAACTGAGACAGCATATTGAAAAGCAGAGACATTACTTTGCCAACAAAGGTCTGTCTAGTCAAGGCTATGGTTTTTCCAGTAGTCATGTATGGATGTGAGAGTTGGATGGTGAAGAAAGCTGAGCACCGAAGAATTGATGCTTTTGAACTGTGGTGTTGGAGAAGACTCTTGAGATTCTCTTGGACAGCAAGGAGATCCAACCAGTCCATCCTAAAGGAGATCATTCCTGGGTGTTCATTGGAAGGACTGATGTTGAAGCTAAAACTCCAATACTTTGGCCACCTCATGTGAAGAGTTGACTCATTGGAAAAGACCCTAATGCTGGGAAGGATTTTGGGCAGAAGGAGAAGGGGATGGCAGAGGATGAGATAGCTGGATGGCATCACCGATTTGATGGACATGGGTTTGGGTAGACTCCAGGAGTTGGTGATGGATAGGAAGCCCTGGCGTGCTGCGATTCATGGGATTGTAAAGAGTCTGACACGATTGAGCAACTGACCTGAACTCTGATATAACATATTTTTAAACTCCCCAAACATCTTGTGACAGTGGGATTCTGATTTAGTAGGTTGGATTGGGACTGATATTTTGCATTTCAAACAAGCTCTTAGGTGCTGCCTCTGCTGTTGTCTGAGGACCACATTTCACGTGGTTAAGTGCTGAGAGGCTTCTCAAGATTTGTCTCGTTGAGATCTCTCTTGATAAATGTCACATTGCACTTGAAAATACGTGGGATATTTTCAAATATCTTTTGATATTGATTTCTAACATAATTCCACTGTCTGTAATGAGAGAACAGACTCTGTATGATTTCAACACCACTGGACCATGAAATTTTTGAACCTTGTTTTATGTCCCTGGGTATGTTCCAGTGTCTCTTAGTTATAGTCTATGGGAATTTGAATAGAATGTGTATCCTACTGTTGTGTGAAAATTGTATAAATCTTAATTATGTTCAATTTGTTCATGGTGTTTTTCAGGTCTATTATATCCTTATAATTTTGTGTATATTTAATTATTTTTTGAGAGCTTGATATTGAAACTCTGAATAAAAATCTTAATTTATCTACTTAAAAAATAATTGCAATACATTGTAGAACTATATGTAACTTTGTTCTGTATTTTCCAAGTCTCCTGTAAATGAATTATAATACTTTAATAATTTAAAAATTAAAAAGAGAAAAAAATTTTCTCTTTCAATGCTTTTTCCTCTCTGGCTTTGCTGTCTTCTTAGTGACTGCTACTATTCATGTCTTTTGAAAGTCCTAATTGAGATCCATTTGGTTCAGTTGTTGGGCTGCAAAGCTAGGATTATTCCTTCTTTTTTAGATCCAAGTCCAATATTGTTGGGACTACCTTGAAACAGTCAGAATATGATCACTTCTACCATCTAGCAGTATTTCTAATCACCCCATTTTGTACCATATTGGTCAAAGTCTTTTCAGCTTCCCCCTGGATTATTATAATAGTTTCCTATCTGTCTCCATATACATGTCCTTGACCTCTGAAGTCTAGTCTCAATATAGAATCCTGGATGATACTTCTAAAAGCCACCATCTTAAATATTAATAAGCTCACCCTTGCTCTAGCCACACTGACCTTTTTGACATTCCTTGAACTTACTACGCATGGTCCCTTTGCAAATTCATGTAGCTATTTACTTTCCTTTTTTTCAGTATTATTTTTTCTATAAAGTCAGTCTTGACTACTCAATTAAAAGATATGATTCACCTTCCAGGCCAGTTCTAATCCCCTTTACCATAGTCTTCTTTTCTCACATTTTATTCTTTAAGCACACACAGACATTCTATTATACTCACCAACTCCCCACATATAACATAATCTATCTACTGAGTACGTTCATTGATTTTTTTAAGTCTGTTTAGACCAGTAAAACACAAACTTATGTGCATCTTTTCTTCTTTCCAACATTGATTTAATCTGAGCAATTCAACATATTGAATTTCTTGGAACATATTAGTTGTTCATCAAGTATATATCGAATGAAGTAGGCAATATACAATTTGGGAACCTAGCCAGGACCTTCCTTGACTTCACTGAGGCAGTTGTTGGCTAGTAGATTGTGAAAGAAATGAGAAATGAGGAAATCAAGATACATTATAATTATAAAAGAAAAAAAAAAAAAGAAAAACTTGCTTGGCAGAGAAACAATATGTGAGAATCTGAGTAAGATGTTTATTTTCCTTTTATTTATAATAAAAAGTGAAATGTGATCTTAATTATAGGGTAAGGGAAACTACTGATGAAATCATGCTTCAGCATATTTGAAAACGTCCAAAAAAAACCCAAAAAACAAAAAACAAGGGCTCAAGTAAAGAGCTTACCCTCAAAATGAAAAAAATTTGTATTCTTCCAGGAGTATGCAATGAAATAAAGATATTTTTATATTTTTCAAAGTCAGTCCTTAGAAAAAATTCACTCCCACTTAGCCCAATGTTATTAATGGTGGTTTTACAGGAGTTGTAAGAAGACAAATGAAAGGGAAGGATAACAAAACATATCAAAGGATTGTTGATTAGCACAGAGAGACTTAAGGATTTCTACACTTGATATCTTTAAATGTTAAAGTTACATGGTTAGCACTCAGCATGGTGTGGATACCTGGATTTCTGGAAGGAAGCTGAGTTGGAACTTTACTGAGCAAGTGTAGCAGAACAGAAATGGTTCAGGAGATTAAATATTAGGTCTCCTCATACTAAGTAGGGAGCTGCTAAAGTCAAGGTAAAAGTTATCAACTATCCCTGGCATTGGATTCTAAAACAGAAAGACTAAAAGAGTACATTCAGATCTGGTTTATTACAGTTTAAAGGGGCTACAGTGGATAAGTTAGGAGCAGTAATATTGTCCAGGCGATGGTCAAAAATATGGTTGGCACAGAGGGTTGGAGGTGAAGAGGATTAAAGATTTAAGAGGATTAAAAAAGCAATGTAAGGGTGGTGTTGGTTTATTATTTACAAGGAGACTAACCATGCATCCTGATCTATTTTCTATACTATGACTGTTTTTCCATCTTAAATATTAGTAAAGTGAAAGTGTTAGTTGCTCAGTTGTGTCCAACTCTTTTCGATCCCATGGAGAGTAGCCCATCAGACCCCTCTGTCCCTGGGATTCTCCAGGCAAGAATAATGGAGTGGGTTGCCATGACCTTCTCCAGGGATCTTCCCCACCCAGAGATCAAAGCAGGGTCTCCCCATTGCAGGCAGCTTCTTTACCATTTGAGCCAGCTGGGAAGCCCAAATATTAGTAAAGCTTCCTCTATACTCACATAGGTTCCAATTTGAATGATAACCTATTTGATAAACCTACATATAGGCTGTATCATTTTTCAAAGTAGATGACAAATTCTTTAATAGTCTTTAAAATAGTATCAATGACTCAATAATCCATGATAGGGAGGAGACGGCTGATAAATAAATAGTGCAACAGGTACTCACATACTTCAGATTAATGTAATTATTTATATTAATATTTATGGTAGTGCATATTGCAGTTAGTATGTATCTCCTATACATCTACCCTCAAATTTTGTTAAAGATAAAGAAAAATATTAAAAAGCAAGTATTATGACCACTGTGTTACTACTCATTCAAGTTAAGTGTCTTCAGTTTCTTCTAGTATTTCTCATTTAATTTTTAACTCTCCACTGCCTTGATCATTTTTAAAAGGTAGTGTCTTGTCTGATAAATGAAGACTAGAATATGATTGTAATAGTTTTTTAAGTGTTAATATCCCCATTTATAAAATTTATACGTGAATTAATTTTGGGTGCTTATTTTGTTTTTGGCTGCCATAATAAAATTCTAACCCACATTTCTATTTTTTTTTTTTGTCTAACTCTCCTAGAGATTTTATGTTTCCCTAGTGATTCTGGCTCATATTTATATATGACTGCATTTTTGATAACTCAACTTAGATGACGATAAATTACATAAGCAGGATCCAAACTGAGTCTTGGATTTTATTCATAACATAAAGCCAAAACCCACTTACTTCTCTCTTTTTCCAAAATCTTATTTTTTCTTGCCTAGATTACAGTGAATGTTATTTATTGTTCTTTACTATGACTTCCATGTTTATATATGCATATTGTAAAATAGTAATACTTAAAAAAATGAATATTGGTCAGTGGTTTTTACTCTGTGTTGTGTTAGTCACTCAGCCATGTCCGACTCTTTTGTGACCACATGGACTGTAGCTCACCAGGGTCCTCTGTCCATGGAATTCTCCAGGCAAGAATACTGGAGTGGGTTGCCATTTCCTTCTCCAGGGGATCTTTCCAGCCCAGGGATTGAACTCGGGTCTCCTGCATTGCAGGCAGATTGTTTACTGTCTGAGCCGCCAGACAAGCCCAAGAGTTACCATAAAGTATAAGTTTTTACTATACTTATGAAAAAAATACAGATTTTCAAATTCTTCGCCATGGCCTTTTAGTCCCTCCATGAACTTTCCTATCCCTCCAACTTTACCACACCCTACTCTTACCTTCACTACACCCACTTCCACCATCCTGGCTTCCAGGTGGTTTTAAAGTTATACCAAGTTCACATACACTTTAGAGCCTTCACACTTCAACTCGCCTAAAATGTACTCTCTTGGATATTCATATGGTTGGTATCAATAAGAATGTCAATATTTCAAATAGTTACAGAATGAACACAAGATAAATTGAAAGTAATACTTCCAAAGCACTATGTATCATATCATTTTACTTTCTTCACACTCTTTACAATCAGGAATATTTTGTGTGTGTGTGTGTTTGTGTGTGTGTGTGTGTGTGTGTGTCTATTAGACTGATTAGCTTCCCAACCAAAATAAAACCCCATAAAATATGGATATTATCTTTATCGTTAGCACTGTATTCACAATATCTAGAACTGAATCTGGAACAAGATAGCTGTTTAGTAAATAGTTTTGAGAATATACATGATTTTTACATAGGGAAAATTTTTGAAACATTCAAAGTTTCAGATGATTGTGTACATTTAGCATTATAAAAATAATTTTTATTATCATGTTTCTTTAAAAGAAAAAACAGGTTGGATTTTTCACTGATATTTAGTGGGAGAGGGATTAAGTTACCTAGCATAAATAATAGGAATCTGTTTCTTAGCATTCAAGGTAGATTTAGAATTCATTTGAATCTTTGTAGGTTTATGAGAAAAGCACAAAGATGAGAATTATGGAGAGATTTTCCTATTAAAATCAACAAGGATTAAAATAGAAATATTCTAAAGAGCTTAGGTATGGTATAGTTTTGAAACTTCTCCATGTGGAAGAGCTCTGAGCATTTCTTAATGTATTTTTTTTCTAGGATCGAGAATTGAATAGATCTAGTATATGAAGACTGCCCATATGCATTTTACCATGGGCCAAATTGCTGAAAACAGTAATTATGTTCATGAAACATAACATACTATAGTGAGTAATTACTTATATTTTTTATTTATGTGATTATACTTAAAAGTTTATCTTTATTAAAACTATTTAATTACATCCTGATCTTCCTCCCTTTCCTTTTCTTCCTTTCTTCCCTCCTTCCTCTACCCCTCTCTTCCTTTATTCTTTCCTTCCTCTCTTCTCTCGTTCCTCCCTTCCTTCCTTTCTGATTTTCATTTTTCATCTCTCTAAATCATTACATATGAACTGCCATTAAGCAGGATTCCTTGAGACATAATCTTAAGGAGAAAAATATTTTTTGAGAATTACTGAACTTACACTTTTTGATCAGAATTATTTTGGATAAAACACTAAACTTATATAGTGAGTTCTGATCAACATCAAGCTAACTAAGGAATTTTCAAAGCCTAAGGAATGAAAAAAGTGCATGTCTGATTATCTGGGATGATTCAAGTTTAGGGATATTATAAACAGAGCTAATATAATTTTTTTAATGTGGCTAATAGCTAGAATTATAGTTGATAGATCAAATGATAGGAATATGCTTATTTTTATCAATAACTCAGAAATTTTGACAGTGTTTATATACTTTTACACTCTCATCAACAATGTCTGAGAATTCTGGTTGCTCCACATCCATGCCAATTTTGGTGTCCTCAGTCTTTATTATTAGTTTGAAAGTGCTAGTTGCTCAATCATGTCCTAGTCTTTGTGAACCTATGGACTGTAGCCTGCCTGGCTGCTCTGTCCATGGAATTCTCCAGGCAAGAATACTGGAGTGGGTAGCTATTCCCTTCCTGGGGATCTTCCTGACCCAGAGATCGAACCTGAGTTTCCCAGGCTATAGGCAGATTCTTACCATCTGAACCACCAGGGAAGCCCAAAGGATAAGAAATAGTTGCTAAAACCTGGAATTAAACCAAGGACCTTTAGATCTTCAGTCTAACACTCTCCTGATTGACTGATTTCAGCCACCCACTATTATTATTTAATTGAGCTATAATTAGCATATAACATTGTGTAACTTTAAGGTGTCCTACTTGTTGACTTGGTACATTTGTAACATTGCAATATGATTACCACCATTGCCTTAGTTAACACCTCTATGATGTCACATAATTGTCTTTTGTGTGTGTGTTTGGTAAGAACAATTAAGACCTAGTCTCTTAGCAAATTTGAAGTTTATACATAAGTGTTGACTGTGGTCACTATACTGTACAGTAGATCTCCAGGATTTACTTATTTACTAGTTGTAGCTTTGTATTATTAAATCACATCTCTTCAATTCTGCCACCATCTAACCCCTGATAACCACAATTCTATTCTGTTGTTACAAATTTACCCTTTTTATATTCCATATTTAAGTGATGTTATACTTATCTGCCTTTCTCTAACTTACCTCACATAGCAAAACACCCTTAAGAGCTATCCATGTTGCAAATGGCAATATTTCCTTCTTTCTCAAGGCTCAATAATATCACTTTGTATTAATATATATACCACATCTTCTTTATCGATTTATCTGTTGATGGGCACTTGTTTCCACATATTGGCTATTGTGAATAACACTGCAGTAAACATGGATTACAGATGTATTTTCAATATCTTGTTTTCATTTATTTTAGACATAGACTCAGAAGTGGGATTGATGAATCATATGACCATTCCATATTTAATTTTTTAAGGAAATTCCATACTGCTTTCCACAGGGACTGACTGTTCACAAGGGTTTCCTCATAAAATTTATTTATTTTAATTGGAGGCTAATTACTTTACAATATTGCAGTGGTTCTTGCAATACATTCAGATAAATCAGCTATGGGTGTACATGTGTTCCCCAGCCTGAACCCCCCTGCCACTTCCCTCCTCACCCCATCCCTCAGGGTCATCCCAGTGCACCAACCCTGAGCACCCTGTCTCATACATCGGACCTGGACTGGCGATCTATTTCACATATGATAATGTACATGTTTCAATGGATTTCTCTCAAATCATCCCACCTTCGCCTCCTTCCACAGAGTCCAAAAGTCTGTTCTTTATATCTGTGTCTCTTTTGCTGTCTCACATATAAGGTCATCATTATCATCTTTCTAAATTCCATATTAATGCATTAGTATACTTCATTGGTGTTTTTCTTTCTGACTGAATTGGCTCTGTATAATAGGCTCCAGTTTCATCCACCTCGTTTGAACTGATTCAAATGCATTCTTTTTAATAGCTGAGTAGCATACCATTGTGTAAATGTACCACAGTTTTCTTATCCATTTGTCTGCTGATGGGGATCTAGGTTGCTTCCATGTCTTGGCTATTGTAAAAAGTGCTGTGATGAACATTGGGGTACATGTCTCTTTCAGTTCCGGTTTCCTTGGTGTGTATGCCCAGCAGAGGGATTGCTGGGTCGTATGGCAGTTCTATTTCCAGTTTTTAAAGGAATCTCCACACTGTTCTCCATAGTGGCTGTACTAGTTTGCATTCCCACCAACAGTGTAAGAGGGCTCCCTTTTCTCTGCACCATCTCCAGCATTTATTGTTTGTAGACTTTTTGATAGCAGCAATTCTTACTGGCATAAGATGGTACCTCATTGTGGATTTTATTTGCATTTCTCTGATAATGAGTGATGTTGAGCATCTTTTCATGTGTTTGTTAGCCATCTGTATATCTTCTTTGAAGAAATTTCTCTTTAGTTCTTTGGCCCATTTTTGTGATTGGGTTGCTTATTTTTCTGAAATTGACCTGCAGGAATTGCTTGTATATTTTTGAGATTAATTCTTGTCAGTTGCTTCATTTGCTATTATTTTCTCCCATTCTGAAGGCTGTCTTTTCACCTTGCTTATAGTTTCCTTCATTGTGCAAATGCTTTTAAGTTTAATTAGGTCCAATTTGTTTATTTTTCCTTTTATTTCCATTACTCTGTGAGGTGGTTCATAAAGGATCCTGCTGTGATTTATGTCAGAGAGTGTTTTGCCTATGTTTTCATTTAGGAGTTTTATAGTTTCTAGTCTTACATTTAGGTCTTTAGTCCATTTTGAGTTTATTTTTGTGTGTGGTGTTAGAAAGTGTTCTAGTTTCAGTCTTATACAAGTGGTTGACCAGTTTTCCTAGCACCACTTGTTAAAGAGATTGTCTTTTCTCTATTGTATATTCTTGCCTCCTTTGTCAAAGATAAGGTGTCCATATGTGTGTGGATTTATCTCTGGGCT
This sequence comes from Antilocapra americana, assembly GCA_007570785.1. Classification (NCBI taxonomy): domain Eukaryota; kingdom Metazoa; phylum Chordata; class Mammalia; order Artiodactyla; family Antilocapridae; genus Antilocapra; species Antilocapra americana. The sequence goes on along the minus strand of ML661338.1, from coordinate 31,113,005 downwards.
TTTTATTTTGTTCCATTGATCTATATTTCTGTCTTTGTGCCAGTACCATACTATCTTGATGACTGTAGCTTTGTAGTATAGTCTGAAGTCAGGCAAGTTGATTCCTCCAGTTCCATTCTTCTTTCTCAAGATTGCTTTGGCTATTCGAGGTTTTTTGTATTTCCATAAAAATTGTGAAATTATTCATTCTAGTTCTTTGAAAAATACTGTTGGTAGCTTGATAGGGATTGCATTGAATCTATAGATTGCTTTGTATAGTATACTCATTTTAAAAATATTGATTCTTCTAATCCATGAACATGGTATATTTCTCCATCTATTTGTGTCATCTTTGATTTCTTTCATCAGTGTTTTATAGTTTTGTATATATAGGTTTTTTGTTTCTTTAGGTACCTTTATTCCTAAGTATTTTATTATTTTCATTGCAATGGTGAATGGAATTATTTCCTTAATTTCTCTTTCTGTTTTCTCATTGTTAGTGTATAGGAATGCAAGGGATTTCTGTGTGTTAATTTTATATCCTGCAACTTTACTGCATTCATTGATTAGCTCTAGTAATTTTTTGGTGGAATCTTTATGGTTTTCTGTGTAGAGGATCATGTCATCTGCAAACAGTGATAGTTTTACTTTTTCTTTTCTAATCTGGATTCCTTTTATTTCTTTTTCTTCTATGATTGCTGTGGCTAAAACTTTCTCAACTATGTTGAATAGGAGTGGTGAGAGTGGGCATCTTTGTCCTGTTTCTCACTTGGTTTCAATTGCTCACCATTGAGGATAATATTTGCTGTGGGTTTATCATATATGGCTTTTATTATGTTGAGATATGTTTCTTCTATGCCTGCTTTCTGGAGGTTTTTTTTTTTATCATAAATGGATGTTTAATTTTCTCTAAGGCTTTCTCTGCATCTATTGAAATAATCACATGGTTTTTATCTTTCAATTTGTTAATGTGGTGCATCACATTGATTGATTGGAAAATATTGAAGAATCCTTGCATCCTGGGAATAAAGCCTACTTGGTCATGATGTATGATCTTTTTAATATGTTATTGGATTTTGTTTGCTAGAATTTTGTTAAAGATTTTTGCATCTATATTCACCAGTGATATTGGCCTACAGTTTTCTTTTTCTGTGGCATCTTTGTCTGGTTTTGGTATTAGGGTAATGGTGGCCTCATAGAATGAGTTTGAAAGTTTACTTTCCTCTGTAATTTTCTGGAAGCGTTTGAGTAGGATAGGTGTTAGCTCTTCTCTAAATTTTTGGAAGAATTCAGCTGTGAAGCCTTCTGGTCCTGGGCTTTTGTTTGTTGGAAGATTTCTGATTACAGTTTCGATTTCTGTGCTTGTGATGGGTCTATTAAGATTTTCTATCTCTTTCTGGTTCAGTTTTGGAAAGTTATACTTTTCTAAGAATTTTTCCATTTCTTCCAAGTTGTCCATTTTATTGGCATATAGTTGCTGATAGTAGTCTCTTATGATCCTTTGTATTTCTGTATTGTCTGTTGTGATTTCTCCATTTTCATTTCTAATTTTGTTGATATAATTCTTATCCCTTTGTTTCTTGATGAGTCTGGCTAATGGTTTGTCTATTTTATTTATCTTCCCAAAGAACCAGCTTTTTCCTTTGTTGATTTTGTCTATGGTCTTCTTTGTTTCTTTTGCATTTATTTCTTCCCTATTTTTTATGATTTCTTTCCTTCTACTAATCCTAGGGTTCTTCATTTCTTCTTTTCCTTAGTTGTGTTAGATGTAGAGTTAGGTTATTTATCTGATTTTTCTCCTGTTTCTTGAGGTAAGCTTGTATTGCTATAGCCTTCCCCTTAGCAATGCTTTTACTGAAACCCATAGGTTTTGGGTTGTGTTTTCATTTTCATTTGCTTATATGCATATTTTGATTTCTTTTTATATTTCTTCTGTGATTTATTGGTTATTCATAAGTATGTTGTTTAGCCTCCATATGTTTGTATTTTAAATAGTTATTTTCCTATTCAGTTCAGTTGCTCAGTTGTGTCTGACTCCCTGCGACCCCATGAACTATAGTTAGGCAGGCCTCTTTGTCCATCACCAACTCCTGGAGTCTACCCAAACTCATGTCCATTGAGTCACTGATGCCACCTAACCATCTAATCCTCTATCATCCCCTTCTCCTCCTGCCTTCAATGTTTCCCAACATCAGGGTCTTTTCAAATGAGTCAGCTCTTAACATCAGGTGGCCAAAGTACTGGGGTTTCAGCTTCAACATCAGTCCTTCCAATGAACACCCAGGTCTGATCTCCTTTAGGATACACTTGTAGGATCTCTTTGCAGTCCAAGGGACTCTCAAGAGTCTTCTCCAACACCACAGTTCAAAAGCATCAATTTCTGTGCTCAGCTTTCTTTTTAGTCCAACTCTTACATCCATATGTGACTACCGGAAAAACCCTAACCTTGACTAGATGGACCTTTGTTGACAAAAGTAGTGTCTCTGAGTTTTAATATGCTGCCTAGGTTGGTCATAAGTTTCCTTCCAAGGAGTAAGTGCCTTCTAATTTTATGGCTGCAATCATCATCTGCAGTGATTTTGGAGCCCAGAAAAATAAAGTCAGCCACTGGTTCCACTGTTTCCCCATCTATTTGTCATGAAGTGATGGGACTGGATGCTATGATCTAAGTTTTCTGAATATTAAGCTTTAAGTCAAACTTTTTACTCTCCTTTTCACTTTCATCAAGAGGATCTTTAGTTCTTCTTCACTTTCTGCCATAAGGGTGGTGTCATCTGCATATCTGAGGTCATGGATATTTCTCCCAGCAATCTTGACTCCAGCTTGTGCTTCATCAAGCCCAGTATTTCTCATGATGTACTCTGCATATAAGTTAAATAAGCAGGGTGACAATATACAGCCTTGACATACTCTTTTTCCTATTTGGAACCAGCCTGTTGTTCCATGTCCAGTTCTAACTGTTGCATCCTGACCTGCATATAGGTTTCTTAAGAGGCAGGTCAGGTGGTATGATATTCCTATCTCTTCCAGAATTTTTTTCCCCCGTAGTTTACACCTAATCTTACCACAGTGTGATCAGAAAAGATGCTTGAGATAATTTCATTTTTTTTGAATTACCAAGGCTACATTTATGGCCCAGGATGTGATTTATCCTGGAGAAGGTTCTGTGTGCACTTGAGAAAAAGGTGAAATTCATTGTTTTGGGGTGAAATGTCCTAGAGATATCAATTAGGTCTAACTGGTCCATTGTATCATTTAAAGTTTGTGTTTCCTTACTAATTTTCTGTTTAGTTGATCTATCCATAGGTGTGAGTGAGGTAGTAAAGTCTCCTACTATTATTGTGTTGCTGTTAATTTCCCCTTTGATATTTGTTAGCATTTGCCTTATATATTGCCATTTTCCTATGTTGGGTTCACATATATTTATAATTGTTATATCTACTTGGATTGATCCTTTGATCAGTATGTAGTGTCCTTCTTTATCTCTTCTCACAGCCTTTATTTCAAAGTCTATTTTATCTGATATGAGTATTGCTATTCCTGCTTTCTTTTAGTCTCCATTTGCATGAAATATCTTTTTCTAGCCCTTCACTTTCAGTCTTTATGTGTCCCTTGTTTTGAGATGGGTCTCTTATAGATAGCATATACAGAGGTCTTGTTTTTGTATCTAATCAGCCAGTCTTTGTCTTTTGGTTGAGGCATTCAACCCATTTACATTTAAGGTAATTGTTGATAAGTATGATCCTTTTGCCATTTATTTTGTGGTTTTAGGTTCGAGTTTATAAACATTTTCTGTGTTTCTTGTTTAGAGAAGATCCTTTAGCATTTGTTGAAGAGCTGGTTTGGTGGTGCTGAATTCTCTCAGCTTTTCCTTGTCTGTAAAGCTTTTGATTTCTTCTTCACATTTGAATGAGATCCTTTCTGGGTACAGTAATCTGGGTTGTAGGTTTTTCTCTTTCATCACATTAAGTATGTCCTGCCATTCCCTTCTGGCCTGAAGAGCTTCTATTGAAAGATCAGCTGTTATCCTTAGGGGAATCTACTTGTGTGTTATTTGTTGTTTTTCCCTTGTTGCTTTTAATATTTGTTCTTTGTATTTGACCTTCATTAATTTGATTAATATGTGTCTTGGGGTATTTCACCTTGTGTTTATCCTGTTTGGGACTCTCTGCTTCCTTGGAATTAGGTGGCTATTTCCTTCCCCATTTTAGTGAAGTTTTCAGCTATTAACTCCTCAAGTATTTTCTCATGGCTTTTCTTTTTGTCTTCTTCTGAAACTCTTATGATTCAAACGTTGGGGCATTTAACATTGTCCCAGAGGTCTCTGAGGTTATCCTCATTTCTTTTAATTCTTTTTTCCTCTCTGCTTCATTTGTTTCCACCATTCTATCTTCTACCTCACTTATCCTATCTTCTACCTCAGTTATTCTACTGTTGGTTCCCTCCAGAGTGCTTTTGATCTCAGTTATTGCATTACTCATTATTGACTGACTCTTTTTTATTTCTTCTAGGTCCTTGTTAAACTTTTCTTGCATCTTCTCAAACCTTGTCTCCAGACTATTTATCTGTAACTCCATTTTATTTTCAAGATTTTGGATAATTTTTACTATCATTATTCTGAATTCTTTTTCAGGTAGACTCCCTTTTTCCTCCTCTTTTCTTTGGTTTGGTGAGCTTTTATCATGTTCCTTTACCTGCTGAATATTTCTCTGCCTTTTCATCTTGTTTAGATTTCTGTGTTTCCAGCCTTTCTGTATACTGGAAGTTTGTGGTTCCTCTTTACTGCTGAGGTTCCTTGCTGTGGGTGGGGTTGGACAAGTGGCTTGTCAAGATTTCATTGTTAGGGAAGCTTGCATCGGTGTTCTGGTGGGTGGAGCTGAATCTCTTCTCTCTGGAGTGCAATGAAGTGCCCAGTTGTGAGTTTTGAGGTGTCTGTGGGTTTGGTGTGACTTTTGGCTGCCTGTATTTTAATGTTCAGGGTTATGTTCTTGTGTTGTTAGAGAATTAGCTTGGTATGTCTTGCTCTGAAACTTGTTGGCTCTTGGGTGGAGCTTGGTTTCAGTGTAGGTATGGAGGCTTTTGGATGAGCTCTTGTCGATTTATGTTCCCTGGAGTCAGGAGTTTTCTGGTGTGCTCAAGTTTTGGATTTAAGCCTCCTGCCTCTGGCTTTCAGTCTTATTCTTACAGTAGCCTCAAGACTTCTCCATCCATACAGCACCAGTGATAAAACATCTAGGTTAATGGTGAGAAGATTCTTCACAGTGGGGGACACCCTGAGAGGTTCACAGATTTACATGGAGAAGAGAAGAGGGAGGAGGGAAACAAAGGTGACCAGGAGAGAGCAATCTATGTGCTCTTCACAGTCTGATACACTCAGAGAGGTTCATGGATTTACATAGAGAAGAGAAGAGGGAAGAAGGAGATAGAGGTTACCAGGAGAAGAGGAGGGGGGAGTCAAAAGAAGAGAGACCAATCTAGCCAGTAATTGGTTCTCTAAGTGTCTCCACGGCCTGGAACACCCTAATAGATTCACAGAGTTAAGTAGAGAAGAGAAGGGGGAGGAATGAGAACGAGGTGACCTGGGGGAGAAAAAGGAGAGTCAAAAAGGGAGAGAGCAATCAAGCCAGTAACCACATTCCTAAGTAAAAATGGAAAGTAAAATACTGAAGATTGGATTCTTACAGGTACAAAATTGATAACAGATACCAAAAAGCAAAGATTAAAAATCTAGTGTAGAGGTTAGACTCTCAAAAATACAATATTAAAAAAAAAGAAAATCACAAAAATGACTATATATATATATATATATATATATATATATATATATATGTATATGAAGTTTGCTTTAAACATAGGGTCTTTTTTGCAAGATAATAGTAGGTTTTAAAAAATGAAAATTAAAGGAGTAATAAAGAACTTAAAAATTAAAAAAAATAAAAAATGATAATAGTAAAATATATCTAGGAATTTCTCTGGAGCTGTTGAGGGCAGTGTGGGGTCAGTTCAGTTTCAGATAGTTCCTTGTTCCAGCTTATACTTCTTCTCAAGGTCTTTAGGCCCCTTCCAATGTAGTCAATGCTAACAACAAGGCTTTTAATCCATTGTACCTGTCACTTCTAAAGTGGTTTCCTCTTCTTTGTTTATTTTGGCTTCCTCAGTTTTCGAGGCTCTTCAGTATCTAATTCCTGCCCTGACACAAGGGGGGTAAGATCATCATTTATTTAGGCTCAGTTGTTCAGTTGTTCTTTGGGGAGGGAGGAACACTGCAAACAAATATCACTGGCATGTGTGGGGACTGCTCACAGTGTCTGGGCCACACTGGGCTTGCCCCTGTTCATGGTGTGTTCTTTCCTGGTCTACATTGCTCAGGCTCCAGGTTGCTCTGCAGGGGAACTGTCTAAAGCGGGTCCTGGGTTGCATGCAATCCCAGGTCTAAGCCACTCAGGTTCAGGTTCTCAGGTACTCCACAAAGGCACAGACTAGGGTGGGTCTGCATTTTTTGTCCTTCCCAGGTCTGAGCAGCTCAGACCAGGTGCTTGGTGAGTGCACTCTCTCCAGGTGGGCAGTGCGTCATCACCTCCCTGGTCCCAGTCATTCGGTCTCCTGGGTACACCACGAGAGTGCCATCTTAGGTGTGCTGTGTGTCTCCTCTGGGGAGCTGATCTTTGACTGAGACCCTCCTGGCTGATGTCAGCCATCCAGGATCCCAGGATGACTTGGCTAGCAAGTGGGAGCCTGCTCACAGTTTGGTACAGGGTGCCGTCTCTGGGGCCGAGATTGCGCCTCGCCTTCCAGCTCTGGCTGTCGCCTGCCTGCCCCTTTGCCTCCTTCGGGGGAAGGGGCCAGTCTGCAGCTGGCTAGCTCTCCTCTGGTATTCCCTCAGTCCTTTGTTCAGTGAGTGGGCCAGGATGTGCCTCAGGTTAGAGCTTTTCCCAGGAAAGTCCTCTCTCATTTATATATATATTTTTTCCTCTCTGGCTATCCCACAGTTTGGGTTGCTATCTCACATTAGCTCCCCCAGATTGTCCTCAGGCATTCAGGTCCTGTCCTTACGCTAAACATGTAGCCTATGCCTCCCTGTTCAGCTCCCACTCGCTGTTGGCGGACAAGAGCGTCTGGACTACTTCTCAGCTGGGAGTTGTGGTTAGGCACGTGATCTGTGTTTTTTTTTCTTCCCGTTATGTTGCCTTCTGAGATTCCAAAACTCTCCACTGACCCACAGGTGAGAGGGTTTCCTGGTGTTTGGAAACTTCATCTCCTTCATGACTCCCTCCCTGGGACAGGTCTCCATCCCTAATTCTTTTGTCTCTCTTTTTATCTTTTATATTTTGTCCTACCTCCTTTCAAAGAGAATAGGCTGCCTTTCTGGGTGCCTGGTGTCTTCCACCAGCATTCAGAAGTTGTTTTGTGGAATTCGTTCAGTGTTCAAATGATCTTTTGATGAATTTGTGGGGGAGAAAGTGGTCTCCCCATCCTATTCCTTTGCCATCTTAGGACCATTCCTAAGGTTTCCTTTTCTCTAGCCAAACACAGGTTATCTCTTATCTTCTTGTTGATAGCCATTCTAAGAGGTATGAGGTGATATCTAATTATTTGTTTGGTTTTGATTTGCATTTCCTTGATGATTTGTGATGTTTAATACATTTTTATGTGTTTGTTGGCCATCTGTTTATATTTCTTGGAAAAATGCCTATTCAGGTCTTCTGCCCATTTTTTAATCAAATTTTCTTGGTTTTGCTGTTATGACGTATGAGTTTTCAATAAGTCTTTACCCCATACACAATTTGAAAATATTTTCCCATGCTGTAGGATGCCTTTTCATTTTGTTGATTTTTTCTTTTTCTGTGCAATTTTTCATTTGATGTAATCTCACTAGTTGATTTTTTAAATTTTGTTGTCTGTGCTTTTAGTGTCATAACTGAAAAAAATTATTTCCAAGACCACAGTCAAAATGCTTCTTCTGTAAGTTTTCTCTTAAAAGTTTACAATATCAGTTCTCATTTTACAGTCTTTAATCTATTTTGAGTTCACTCTTTTGAGTGGTATAGGATAAGGGTCTGATTTCAGTTCTCTGCATATGATTACCCATTTTTCCCAATACCATTTTTTAAAGAGACTATCCTTTCGCCTTTGATGGTTCTTCACTCCCCTGTCTAATATTAGGTTGACTGTAAATACAATGGCTTATTTCTGGGCTTCCTATTCTCCTTCATTGGTCTATGTGTCTATATTTTTTTTTTGCCAGTTCCATACTGTTTTAATGACTGTAGCTTTGTAGTATAGTTTAAAATCAGCAATTTTAGTCCTCTTGCTGTGTTATTCTTTTACAGCATTGCTTTAGTTATTCAAGGTCTTTTGTGGTTCCATAGATTTAATTTTTGTTTGTTTATGTGAAAAATATAATCAAAATTTTACAGGGATTTCATTGAATCTATTAATTAATTTGGGTAATATGAACATTTTATCAATGTTAATTATCATAATCCACAATCATAGGCTATCATTCTTTTCAATTGTATCTTTTCAATTTCTGTTTTAAAGTCCTGTAATCTTTTGCTTTCTTGGTTAAATTTATCCCTAGGTATTTTTTTTTAATTCTATTGATCATGTGATAGTTTTCTCAGATTTCTTCGTAATGTTAGCTCAATTGGAGATTTCATTTTCTTTTTCTCTAACACTGTTGATTGCATTTATGAACTTATTGGCCATATGCGTATATTATTTTGCAAACTGTTCATTGATATCATTTGTTCCTTATTAAATAGAGTTTTCTGTTGCCTTTCCTCTGGAAACCCAGTCATATTTTCCTTTTTCTCCATAAATTTAATAAGTTTCAAATGTATCTTGGGCATTTTCAATGCTGTGTTTAGAGACTCTAGATTCTGTTACATTCATCCAAACAGTACTGATATTTGTATGTGTTGGTTTGTTTTAGCAGACAATTAACCTGATTATACTTAAACTGCAATCTTTGTCTCTCGGACATAAGCTCAAAATTTAGTCCAATTATTTTAGCCTTTGCTGTGCCCCTGAGGTCTGTATATGGGTCAGTAGCAATCTGAGTATACATTATACATATATTTCATAATTCCTCCTCTCTTGTTCTCTTCTTTTTTAGCATTCCTTCATCACCTTTAAACATGGTTTTATAATTTAGATGTCCCAAATTCTATTTTGTTTTTCCAAGGCAGGAATAAGTTTGATTTATCTCTTAGTTTTAAGGAGTAATAAATAAATAGCTCATCCAGGTTCATTCCCTTCTTTACTATGTCATTTCTTCATCCCAGTGTTGACTCCCTATCAAGAGCAACTTCTTTTCACTCCTCCTCTTCCTCCTTTCTTCTTCATCTCTTTTTTGTGTAATCTGTTTGTCTGTAAGATCATTGGTACTATGAAAGCATACTTAAACTAAGAATATAACGAATGTTGGAATTCTCTTTCTAAATATTATAATTACAGTTTGCATTTTTTCTTACTACCATATTTCTCACTGAAATTTATCAGAGTTTAGAAAGGAAGCCTCTTTTTTCCCCTTCAAAGCCTAATAGAGTTTTATTTTATACTGATTTGCCATGTCTTGCTTCAATCATGTCTGACTCTGTGCAATTCAATGAACTGTTGCCTGTCAGTTTCCTCTGTCCATGGGATTCTACAGGCAAGAATACTGGAGTGGACTGTCATTCCCTTTTCCAGGGGATCCTCCTGACCCAGAATCAAACTGGTATGTCTTACCTCTAGCCTGCTTTGGCAGGTGGGTTCTTTACCACTAGCACCACCTGGGAAGCACTATAGTACCTTAAAACATTTTAAAATACATCATCAGTAACTTAATTCATATCCAATATTATTTTTGTTAGACATTGATCCTGATACAAATAAAACCTACTTTATTCATTCATTCATTTAACTGATATTTATTCAGCTCTAGCTATATGCAACAGGTTTTTTTCAAGTGATGAAAATATAAATATGACCAAAAATGGCATAGCCTTGCAGCTTAGCAAGAAAGAATAATATTCAACAGAGCAGCACACAAACAAATAAAAGTTTGAATAGAATAAAATATATGAAGGAGAGGATCATGATGATAAAGTACACACCAGGTGAGAATCACTTATGTATGGAGGCTAGAGTAAGTGTTCCTGAGGAAGTGACTACTGAACTAAGATCTGACAGAAAGTAAGATTCTACTAGATAAGGGCTGAATGCAGTGGATGAGCAGGGAAAGAAAATTTCAGACAAGCTAAATAGCCTGGAATGTTCAAGATGAAATGGAAAAGAGGTCAGAATAGTTGCAGTATAGAGCATGAGGTGAGAGAATAATGCTAAGTGAGACCTGTGAGGCAGATGGAGAACAGATGATTGAGGGTTTGTAACCCAGGCTAAATTTCAGTCTTTGTCCTTAGAGCGATGAATACCAACATACTCTTTGTCATTAGCTTTCACAACATTTACAATCTGACAGCATGAGTTTCTCTTGTTTATAGGTAATTAAGAAAGTTTTTCCCTCACATTATAGATGTCAATAGTCTAACGGAAATTTTAATATCATACACAATATCATATACAATAAATTTTATGTTTATAAACATAAAATTCTGCATGAAAAACATAAAAGGAAAATATTTACAAATGTATTTTATTTAATAAACTAAACTTATCTAATGTTAATGAAAGGGTGGTTTATGTTTTATAAATGAGGTCTTATTTCTTTTGGCTACTATTTAAAACATACTATTTAACCACATATCTGAACAGAATTATGACATATCTGAAAGAAACTCTAAGTGGCTGTGAAAGTGAAAGTCGCTCAGTCGTGTCCAACTTTTCGTGACCCCATGGACTGTATAGTCCATGGAATTCTCCAGGCCAGAATACTGGAGTGGGTAGCCTTTCTCTTCTCCAGGGGATCTTCCCAACCAAGGGATAGAACCCAGGTCTCCCACATTGCAGGTGGATTATTTACCACCTGAGCCACAAGGGAAGCCCTAAAAGTGAAAGTGAAAGTGGCCGAAGTGTTTTTCAAAATCAGTCTATGAGCTCACTAGGGTATGGTCACATCTTTTTTAATCTTGTAAGAAATATGAATTAAGCACATTGTTTTGGTGGAAACTAAGAGGAGTAATTACATAGTTACACATGAGCAAGCCTGAATCTATTACAAACAGTATTTAGCAATGTATGTCTTATTTCTGAAATACCCATTTGCATGCATAAAAATTACCAATATTTATACTCAAATAAAAGCAATACAATTTATGATTGATGAATAATCTAAAGCTCCATACTCCTACAGATACTTCTTTTAAATCTGAAGGAAATGTATCCTGTTGAGAAATATCTGATGAATTCCAGCTGTATTTTATTCTCATTTCAATCTATCATCACAGAAAATATTGACTATTTTTCCCCTCAGACATGCAGCTGTCAACTATCCAACTATGGGCCTAGATTTACATTTTTGTTTTATTTCCTACCTATTCATTTTCATTTAAAACACTTGTTCCATGAAACTAGCATTTGCTGTGTGAAAAAGGAAAGCAGGATGTGCAATCTCATCAAACCTGTCAATGAATGTTCATGGGCACAGCAAATAATATTTGTTAAATTCAAAGGAATATATTTCCACCTTAAGAAATGGTAAAAATCACTATAAATCTATGTGCATTGTATGCATGTTCAGTCACTCAGCCATGTCTGACTCTTTGCAACCACACATACTGTAACCCACCAGGCTCCTCTGTCCATGGAATTTTCCAGGCAAGAATATTGGAATAGGAGGCCACTTCCTTCTCCAGGGGATCTTCCCAACCCAGGAATCAAACCCATGTCTCTTGTATTTCCTGCACTGGCAGGCAGATTCTTTATCACTGTGTCATTGAGCATTATTCCTATCATATTTATTATTCCAGTAAAAAGATTTCTATTGTGTGCCAGTAGTGATAAGAATCCCTGTCCCTTCATTCCCCCACCCAAGTGTGCAGGCATATTCAGTCATGTCCAACTCTTTGTGACCCCATGGACTCTAGCCCACTAGGCTCCTTTATCCATGGGATCAAGCAAGAATACTGCAGTGGGTTGCCATTTCCCTCTCTAGGGAATGTTCCTGACTCAGGGATCAAACCCTTGTCTCTTGTGTCTCCTGTATTGGCAGGCCAGTTCTTTACCAGCTGAGCCACTAGGGAAGCCCAACCCCAAGAGGCAAATTCAAATACCTGCAAAGTGTTTCTGTTCACTTTGAAAGCAGGCCAAATTACAAAAGACCCTGGATAGTTGTATAGACTTTAAGATCTTTGGAAAACTTAAAGAGGCTTTGCAATCAGCAGCAGAGAGAGGATGCATTAGCGAAGACATGCAAGGATACAGGGGTAAATTCCAATTGCCATCACCCAGAAGAATAAAAAATATATATATTTATTTCTCATAAAACAATTCTTAGTGATAGTTTAGGCTAATGGAACCATTATCTTCAGTGTAGTTTTGCAAGAATCCTAGTTCCTTCTATCTCACAGCTTATACTAGAGATATCATTTGCAATAGATTCAGCCACTGGCTTTGGAAAAAGTGATTATAGAAGAGACACATTGGGTTCTTAAAAGACTTAGTTTAGAAGTAGTGTACATCAGTTCCATTTAATATCTGCTGTGAAGGACTAATCATATAATCATTCATAATTGCAAGGGAACTGGGAAATACAGTTCTTGCCTAAGTATTCAGTTTCAAGCTACAACTCTCTACTATGAAGAGGAGATAGTTTTGGAGATAGCTTCTTGTCTCTGACACAGAGAAGTGTTTCTGTTCAATTGTTCTGGACATAAGAGGTCATTTTGTTGGTTTTGTTTTATTGCTTGTTCATTTTTCTGGCCAACAATGTATATATGAAAGCCTTAGTCACAAAGGCTAAGATACTTATACTAGCAATTATAGTTTGTAATAAATCTATAAGCACCAAAAGTTAGCACATAGCTCAGATAACTAGGCAATTGTAACTCAACTCATGAATAAGGTGAATGGGTCTTCTTAGAGTTTGAGATTAAGGTGGCATTCCAAGTGATGATATAGCAAATATTTTTCTTATTTCACTACATGTTTGTAAAATCCTATTATTTTACTATATACTTGGAATATTATTCTATGTTGTGAAAATTCTCATGATTCCAGGAGAAAAGAATATGCCCCAAGAAATCATGCATGAAATGAATTATCTTCAGAAAGTAAATGCAAAATCTGGTTTAACATGGTGGCAATAAAGTCTGACTAAATAAGATGGTTTTAAAATTAGAAATGTTAATGTCCACCTGCCCTACTCTCTAGTCTCTTTTCTGCCAGCAGAAATACTCATTAAGTTCATAGTAGATTATTTTTGAACAATAAACAGTCTTATTTCATAAGCTAAGAAGAGATGGAAGAGGGTTTATTTGCATCTCTGGACCAGATTTTGCTCAGATAGGACTCCAGCAACATGTACAAGCCATCTGCTCAGCCACACCAGCCAGGCCTCTATACCCAAAACTTTTCCTGCTGATTTTTTGTCCTTTAGAAAATCGATGATGTTCATTATCATTTTCTTCTCATCCTATTTTTTTTCTGGATTTTCTTTCACTTTAAACAAAATCTTAGTGTTATCTTCCTCAAAGGTCATCTTTGACCTTCTCTGAAGGAGTAAAGGCAGTGGTCAGAGGGACTCTGGAATGTATAGGCACCATGTGCCCTGGAGGACTGTGATGCAGATCTTTACTCTAGATTATGTCCATGCCTCTAGCTTCCTACTGCCTTTGGAACCCAAGGACGTCTGCTCAAGAACCATAGGACTTCAAAACATCCTTACCATAGACTATGTGTAAGCAGAAAAGACTCAACTTGTATTTTTTGGAAGGCATTCCAGAACATACCTCAGTTTCTTGTGGTGGAGCTTTCTCTTGCCTCCCTCTTGTGGTACCTGGGACATGCTCATTCTTCAGTTCTGGATGAAAAGAGAAATTTTGATTAATAATGAAAGCTGCTTTCACTGTCATATATCTATACACTTGGGCTTCCCCAGAGGCTCAGTGGTGAAGAGTCCACCTGGCAACACAGGAGACACAAGAGACAAGGGTTTGATTCCTGAATTGGGAAGACCCTGGAGAAGGAAATGACAACCCACAACAGAATTCTTGCCTGGAAAATTCCCTGGACAAAGGAGCCCAGAGTACATGGGATCACAAAGAGTTGGACATGACTGAATGTGCATGCATTCTTGGGGTCGGGATGCAAGGGCAGGGATTCTTATAACTACTGGCACACAATAGCAATCGTTTTACTGGAAACATGATAAATGTGATATGAATAATAAATGGTGACTCAGTGGCATAGAATCTGCTTGCCAATGCAGGAGATACAAGAGACACAGTTTTGATCCTTGGGTTGGGAATATCCCCTGGAGAAGGAAATGGCTAACTACTCCAGTATTCTTTTTGGAGACTCGCATAAACAGAGGAGCCTGGTGGGCTACAATCCATGGGGTTGCAAAGAGTCAGACACAACTGAGTAATAGAGCATGCACACATCTTCGTACTTGCACTCACCAAGAATAAACCTAAAAGTCCACTAAGATATTTGTGTTTTCCTGTAAAAACTGATTTCTGTAAAAAACCAAGACATCATGGTGTGCAAACTTCTAGGCAAGTTGAAGGATTTTGGTTTTAGGAATAAATGGGAAATGTGTAAATCATCAAGTATTCTGTGGATATTGTTATTTAAATGGAAATATAGGGAACATAAATTTAAAATTTGAAATTTTATTTATAATTTTTTTTTATCCTTTCATGTAAATCAATAGCCTGTGGCTGTTCTCCCTTCAGGGTATACCTTAGTGGTGAAAAATATGGTCATTCCAATAGCCCAAGTTTAAATTCAAGTTCTTCTCCTTACTTACTTAAAGTTTGGGCCTATTACTTTTCTTCTCTCTCTCTCTCTTTTTCTTTTTTTTAGATTCCCTACCTATATACTGCAGGTAATAATAAAAATAGCACATGACCCTTGCATTAAGTGAAACTAAATGTATTCCCACAAGGAGCCCAAAAGTATGCCAAGAACAGAATAAACTTTATTATTATTCTTTATTTGCCTAACAGTTTTATTAAATTTAAAAGTACATAAGGAAGTATCATGTTTACATAAAAAGCAAGAATATAAAACTAGCAAATATTTACAAAAACAAACATTAACAATACATAATAATAAAAATGTTTTTTCATTGGAGATCAGCTCAACTTCAAGCCATTTTTGAAAGTAAATAATTATTAATGCAGATATAAAAATCCACCACTTTTCATCTTTACAGTGTTCAAAAAATAGTACAATTACAGGTGTATGTGGGATTTGAGGCAATTAAACCAAGTGTGAGGTAAAGAAAAAAAATGGATTCTGTAAATAAAATCTGAAATACCCATTTTATACATAGTAACAAACAAGTAGGTATAATTATAGCTATAATATAGTCTATTACCCAGGCTCTAAGATTTCACATTTAATTAAAATTTTCTCATTTATTCCATATTCTAACATTCATCACTGCCAGCTTTTGGTATAAGAACTTTTTAAGAAAGAAACTTCTATTTAAAGATGATTTTTCTTTAGTTAAGTAGACATTTCCATCAGCTTTTTCTTGTTTCACTGCTGAATGTGTATGAGATTTCCAGGATCATTAGACCTCTGAGAACAGAAACCACAATAAAAGGCTACAAATAAAATGAACAGAAACAAAGGAACTCATGAAACAGGCAAATTGCATAAAAGAGATGGAAATTTATTTTAAAAGTAATAATCTGAGAAGAGAATCAACTATAAGATGCTGTAAAAAGGAAAAGTAAGAAAATTAAAGGAGCCCTCAGGAATTAAAAGAAATATAAATTTTAAAAATCAAAACTTTAATATAAGGTAGGAAGGTAGAAGGATAAAGTTAATGCAATTCTCTTCCAAATTAAAGACAGGCAAAGCATAGAATAGTAAGAGAGAAAAATATAAGGAAATTGAGAATCAATATAGGAATTCAAGCATGCATTTTTGAAACTGCATTAAGAAGAAAAAGAAAAACTAAAGGAAAAGATATCATAGAAATAATGTAACAATTATCCTCAGCATAAACTTGCATGAATTTCTCTATGCATATGTGCTCAGCATAATGTATGTAAAAAAAATCCCTCATTAAGGCATATAATTGTCAAATTGAAAGATGGAGTGACAGAAAGAGAAAAAAGAGTGAGAGAAAGCTTTAAAAGTTGGGAAAAAAGGGTGGGAGGGGTGATCACAAAACTTTTTTAAGTATCCTAACAGCAACACTGAGAGCTAGAAGAAAATGAAAAAAATATCACAAAATTATGAGGGGCAATTGATTTCAATTCTGAGTTATGTACTTAAATAAGTCATCAATTTTGAGAGTGGGATAAAGAAAATTTTAGATAAGCAAGTCACCACAAATTTCACTCCTGTGACCTCTCTTTTAGGTGAAATCACAGCAAAGGAAAATTTCAGGTTCTGAAAACAGGCATTTGATACACAAAAATGATAAGGTGACTAATCAGAATGAGAATCAAGAGAACTGGAGCATCCTTGCATGCATAGCTGGTCCAGATTTGAGAAAGACAACAGCTCACAAGGAAGGGAGAAAGGTGTATGTAATGAACAGCCTAAGGGGGTATGGGGGGAGGTTTCCTTTGGAGTTCTATACTGAGAAGCTGTTTTAGATTGTTAGTGTGAAGCACTAGCAATAGGTACATAGAGACATGAACATATAAATAAGACCTAATCAATTCTTGGAGAAATGAAAAAGTAGACCTGAGCAAATGCAAATGTAAACACAGTGAATCGCTTGACTCAGAGTAAATGATATCTGTTTGGTCACAATATTGTAAATGCTGAAAATCAATTTGGCCCAAAACTGTGATATAACTATATTGGGTAGAAGCAGGGGACAGTATTGTACTTGAGCTGATTTAACCATAAAAACAAGTCAAGAGATTATGCTTAGCAATGTTAAATAAAATAGCAAGGTAAGCATTACCATTAAAAGTGGAAGTAAATACCAAATAAAAGTGAAACATAATAATACAAAAATAATATAATAATCAGGACTTCAGTGTAAGTGGATAGTTCACTTACATCTTACTTATTAGGATCTTTTTACTTTGAAACTTGGTCAATGGATTAGCTTAAAGATACGTATATATTTATTTGGCCAATGTATTAGCTTAAAGATACATATATATTTAATATGTCCTTTTCTTCTTTATATCTGGCTTAAATAAAAGCAGACCCCTCATTCTTCAGTGGTTCCAAGAAGGGCACTGCCAAACTTATTTGTTCTTCTGAGTCTTAGTTAATTATCCCCTCTATGGAATGAGGAATAAGTGAACACTAGCAGATTCTCCAAATGTGGCTAAGAAAGCATGCAGAGAGCCACTGCCTTGACAGGAGGGATAAAGAGCGAAGGCAATCTCTTCCAAGTTGTCAGGGACCCGAATTAGAACTGGAACAGATTTTTAAAGTGTGAGCCAAGGAGTTTTGTGGATTTTTAGCCTGGATTTGACAGAACAGAGTGGCCAGTTCCCACTTGTTCTACCAGTGCTCCTTGCTTATGGCCAGAGGAGAGAAAAAAAAAAAAAAGACTTAACTTTTGACTGAATATTTTCTAAGATATATCTTGGAATTCATATACTACAGTAAAGGGAAGAAAACTACACCCTGTTGGCCAAATGTCACCCTTTGCCTATTTGTATATGGTCGTTTACGCTTGTCATTCGATAAAAAAAAAATTCAAAAAAAGAATATTTTGTAATACATGAAAAGTATTTGAAATTCAAAGTTTAGCGTTGACAATTAAAACTGTATTGGGACACAGCAATTCCAACCATTTACTTATCGTCTCTGGAGGCTCCTGCACTCTAGCACAGTTTGAGATGTTTCCCAAGAGACTGTAAGGCCCACAGTCTAAAATATTGACTATTTTAGAGACCCTTTACAAAAAAAGTCTGCCAACCCCTGTACTGAAAGAACATATATTATCTAATCAAAATGTTTAATTTTTTAGTCTCTTCCATACATACTCCATGAGAGAAGACAACAATGTTAATGAATAGTGAAATTGCTGGACAAGTTATGGAAATTAGTTGCAACGAGCCTCCATAGTTTAAACTCTCACAGTCATTTGATAAGTTTAGTCAGTAATGTGCAGATAGAGCTCACCCCAAATCAAGCATCATAGATTTTGGAGACAGTTCAATCTTCACTCTCTCAAGACGAACTTAGTGACCTAGGAACTGGAGATTCGTGTGAACTAGCAGTTCTGTGGACTGTGATTAAATTCTCAAAATTGAACCTTTGAGAACAAAGCTTATAAAACAACCACTCTGTCAATGTGGATGTCTTGTACAATTGGTCATTGTTTAATTAACTAGTTTGCATTAGTGTCTCCCAAATGGAGAAAGTGACTTATTCAGTTGGTGACTCCAGACAAGCAAACAGAGATTTAACTGGGGAAGAATCTTAGGATAGAGAAAAAAAAAAAAAAACGAGCTGTAGATACTTTGAACTTCTCAGTTACTTTTCCCCTGTCATTTAGAAGTCACTTGAAAGTCAGGGAGTCAGATAATTCAAACTGAAGCAACACTGACAGCTCCTCTTGGAGAGAAACAGGACTCGTAGTTGAAACTGAAAATGACTATCCCACTTTCTTTTTAATATTCAGTAATTTTCAAGCTGGAATCAAGATTGCCAGGAGAAATATCAATAACTCAGATATGCAGATGACACCACCCTTATGGTAGAAAGTGAAGAAGAACTAAAGAGCCTCTTGATGAAAGTGAAAGAGGAGAGTGAAAAAGTTGGCTTAAAGCTCAACATTCAGAAAA
Organism: Antilocapra americana; assembly: GCA_007570785.1. Taxonomy (NCBI): domain Eukaryota; kingdom Metazoa; phylum Chordata; class Mammalia; order Artiodactyla; family Antilocapridae; genus Antilocapra; species Antilocapra americana. The sequence continues at coordinate 31,094,139 of ML661338.1, read as the reverse complement.
CTAAGATCATGGTATCTGGTCCCATCACTGCATGGCAAATAGATGGGGAAACAGTGGAAACAATGGCTGACTTTATTTTGGCGGGCTGAAAAATCACTGCAGATGGTGAGTGCAGCCATGAAATTAAAAGACGCTTACTCCTTGGAAGGAAAGTTATGACCCACCTAGACAGCATATTAAAAAGCAGAGACATTACTTTGCCAACAAAGGTCCGTCTAGTCAAGGCTATGGTTTTTCCAGTAGTCATGTGTGGATGTTAAGAGTTGGACTATAAAGAAGCTGAGCACAGAAATTGATGCTTTTGAACAGTGGTGGTGGAGATGCCTCTTGAGAGTCCCTTGGACTGCAAGGAGATCCAACCAGTACATCCTAAAGGAAATCAGTCCTGACTATTCATTGGAAGGACTGATGTTTAGGCTGAAACTCCAATACTTTGGCCACCTGATGCAAAGAGCTGACTCATTTGATAAGACCCTGATGCTGGGAAAGACTGAAGGCAGGAGGAGAAGGGGATGGCAGAGCATGAGACGGTTGGATGGCATCACTGACTCAATGGACATGAGTTTGAGTAAACTCTGGGAGTTGGTGATGGACGGGAAGCCTGGCTTGCTGCAGTCCATGGGGTCGTAAAGAGTCGGACACAACTGAGCGACTGAACTGAACTGACTCAGCAAGCACTGCCTCCAGCATGAGAGCACACAGATTCCAGGCCTTTCTCTCCAACCACCACATTCTTTGGCTATAAATGTGGAGACTATGCCACTCAGAAAACAAAACTTCATAAGCAAAATGCATGTGTTGGACAGGAAGACAAACAGACATGCACACCCCCACACATACTGGTTTGTTAATTCATTTAACACATGTTTTCTAAATACCACTGTGTACAGTTCAGTTCAGTCGCTCAGTCATGTTCGACTCTGTGGGACCCCATAGACGGCAGCCCACCAGGCTCCCTCGTCCCTGAGATTCTCCAGGCAAGAACACTGGAGTGGGTTGCCATTTCCTCTTCCAATGCATGAAAGTGAAAAGGGAAAGTTAAGTTGCTCAGTCGTGTCTGACTCTTAGTGACCCGGTGGACTGCAGCCTACCACGCTCCGCCATCCATGGGATTTTCCAGGCAAGAGTACTGGAGTGGGTCGCCAGTGCCCTCCTCCATTGGGTACTATTATAATTGGAGATGTACTATTGGAACAGATGAGGAAGAAATCTCTTGGCATCTTTTATAAATCTGGACTCAGCCTCCTCCAAGGCTGTCAGCTCTAGATCTGCATATCCGTAGTATAATTATATGGATAAATTATGAAGTGAGAGAAAATGGAATTTAAGGCGAAAGAAAATGTAGTGAAATTTAAATAATAAAACTTTAACATTCTAAGATAAGAAAAAGATCCCAATAATTATATTTGTAGAAGTATGAGCAGAAATCTATGGGGGAGAGTTATGAAACTGTCCCATAGCAGGTAAAAAGAAGACAATGTATTTCATATTTGTAGGGTAAATAAAGTTAATACACTCATAAAAATTGTAATTATATTTTTCTAGATTTCTGTATACTTGTTATGATGACTCACTGTGATATATAAAGGACAGAGTTGGTTTATGTATGTTGAACATCATATTATATTCCTATCTAACACTATGAGTTTCAAACATTTTTATATGCATCTGTATATCTCTGTATTGTTCCATCAATACTTAAAACTTCACTGTAGCTTGCTTCTGTGATCGTTTAAAAGAAAGTTCACATATACTTTTTATTTTAATTTTATTTGAAATTTCTGACATAAATATTATGATGTCAGATTTTTAAGGTTTTTATTTGCCTAAATCTGTTGATGACTTTCTTAATTTTAAGTTTTAAAGTCCTTTAGTTTTTGATGTGGGCTGTATAGTTAAAGTTATTTTTGGTCTCCTAAAGTGAGTTCTTTTTTCTCTTAAGAGATCATTTTATCATAAACAATGTAAAATGTATTTGTTAAACTTTTTTTTTATGCTTTATGTTGCGTATTTCCCATAGATATATACCTATTCTTTGACTAGTTTAATTTTTCCAATCGACCTTTTGGGAATCAAAGGCATCCCTAAATTCTTGTGCCTGTTTTCTTTAGTCATGAATAATAACTTGCCTTAATATACAATTAATTAACCTCAGTCGTTCCTTCCTCAGAAATCTGCAGGCCCTGCTCCTTTGACATCTGTATTTAATATCTCCCTTACAAGGTTAAAGAAAGGCATGAGTTTGTATATTGCTTTATAGGGGGCCAGATTCTTCTGAAATGATCTATGAATTTTAAAGATTCTTTCTAAAGTTTAAGTTTGGTATCTATTTATCTACTGACTACTTATCTATATCCATCTACCCATCTATCGTCTATCTACATAGTCTTCTCTTTGCTTTCCTCTGAACAAGTTTAAAATTCATGGCTTCATTAAAATTAGAAAAAGTTTCTTAAAGTTTTGATTTGCTGTTTTTGTTGTTAATTCTCTTGGTCAGGGAAACCAACCATCACTGTGTTTCCCATTGATTATGCTCCCAAATTATGATTTTGTCTTTATGATTTTAATTAATTTGTAATTTTTCTCAAACATTTGAAAGATTTTTCTCAGATATGTTCTCAATGTGATTTGTTTTGGTGTTTTAATTCTGCTCTTTCCTGTTCCTGATCATGTTTTCAAATTGTTAAATAGTGTCCCCATTTTAATTCTTTTCATAAATTCTCTTTTCATTACATTTCTTTACATTACTTTATCACTTCTTGTCTGAAAGTGGTTTTCTTTTTTATGAGAATTCCTGAGATGATGCTGTTTTAGCCTGCAATTTCATTTTATTTCTGTTGCAATATATCCAACACGTTATTCATCTCTATAGTGTCTGACATTTCCCTTTTCCCATTTTTTTCTGTACTTGAAAAAGAATTATGTAAGATTCACTTTCGCTGTGTTATTTTCAGTTTACTTATCTTTGAAGAGGCACAGTTTTTTGTGGGCTTAGTCTTTTATCAAAACTCTTATAAGTGGATGCATTTATTTTTTGCTGCATTTATATGGGAAATTTTTGATAATTCTCATAGATATTATAACTGTGTGGCCTTGGGTTGATTTTATATACTGTATTCAGTACTTGGAATGTCTTAGATTTGCAGGAGGAGAGGTAATAAGAAAATGAACACCCTGGAACATTGTATTCTAGGATATGTACATTTTATAAAATTTATAAATTTTATGAAACTTGTATACTGTAGTTCCATTAAGCCCAAGGCACACTCTGTCCAATTGTGAGAGTATGCTGAATATGATCTAACCTTCATTAGCACTTTTTAACTGGGATTTATTTTTGCAAAAAGCTTGTGTCCTTGGTCAGAAGTTCTCACCTTCATGTTCTTCTATAAGCCATGTTTTGCAGATGATATGAATGTAAACAAAGTTCCAAGCCATATTTTTGTTCCCTACAAACCAGCAAAAAAAAAAAAAGTATATATATATATATAATAAATTTCAAGGCAATGAGGAAGTTAAATAAGTCATAGCTTGTTAATTACCCATTATTCCATTTTAAATAAAATACCACACAAATTATAGGTATTATGAAAATTGGTGTTATCCTTTTGTCTCAGTGATAAACTTTCTTTCTCCCTATCACAGGTAAAATATAATGTGAACTCACAATGTTAAATAGAAGTTTTCTCTAATTATACATATGCTTCAAAGTATGGGAATTATTCCCTTTTATAACATTATGACTTGGCTTTTTATGACATCTGTTTTAGATACAATTGAACATGGAGAGTCAATCATACTTCAGTCATGTTTTTATTTGAAATAGTTTCTGTATTTCAGTAATCAGACATTTCTTTCTTCTGTGGTATTAATGTAAAGAGTAAACTCAAACATTTTTAAAAACAAAGTTATTCTATGAAATTGGAGATCATGTTATCTTAGCACTTTTTTACAATAAAATGAAATTTTCTTTAAAAAATTTAACATCTTTTACTGCTTTCATTTGTTTACTTTTATTTTTTTTTCACTTCCTAAGAAAGGAAATGAACAATCATCACAAATATGGGGTATAAAAGGGTTGCTGTTTTCATATGTAACTGGAATAAGTCAATTTTGGAACCTGGATGGGAAAGACAACAATTAAATACACAAATAGCAATTTTTGATAGAGAAGTATCCTCTGAAGAGAAATAAGATAGAGATTGAAGAGTTTCAAAAAGGAATGGCTCAGATGGTAAAGAATCTGCCTGCAATGCAGGAGACCTGGGTTCAATTTCTGGGTTGGGAAGATCCCGTGGTGAAGACAGTTGCTACCCATTCCATGACTTTTGCCTGGAGAATTCCATGAACAGAGGATCCTGGTGGGCTATAGTCCATGGGGTTACGAAGAGTCAGACACAACTGAGCAGCTAATACTTTATGAAGGAAAGTAAAACTTGAGTACTTGACTGAACTATAAAAGGAGATATTTGAAATCAACCATTCATAATTTTATTGTTTAATTTTGCTAAGGACAGTTTCCATGATAGTCTTAAAAGGAAGAAAGATACCTTTGGGTATTAGCATATACCTTTATTTCCTAACCCCTTTACCTCTCCCTTCTTTCCACCTGAAGCTGAAGATGGATCAGCCATCATGTGACTAGAAAGAGCAAACACTTGCCAAGGGAGGCTAAACAGAAAATTTTATAAGTAAATCTGAAAATACACAGATATTCTGTGGATAAAAGCAAAATAAAGCTTGTTTTCAGGGCCAGAAACAAGAGAATTTTCCTCTGGAATGGTGAGCAGAATAATAGCCCTCCAAGACCCTCAAGTCCTGATCCCCAGAACTGTGAATGCTACTTGGCTAAAGGACTTTGAAGATTTGACTGTTAAGATCTTTGAGATCATCCTGAATTAGCTGGGTGGGGCTAATCTAATCACATGGGGCTCCTAGCTGTGATGAGAATGAGATCTGACTGTGAAAAAGTAGTCAGAGATGCGGCACTGTTGACTTTGAAGATGGAGGGGAAAAGCTGAGTCAAGGAATTCAAGTCAAGTCAAGGAAGTCAAGGAATCCAAGACCTATTTTTGTTGTTGTTAAGTTGCTAAAAGTCATGTCCAACTCTTTGAGTCCCATGAACTTCAGCATGCCAGGCTTCCCTGTCCTTCACGATCTCCCAGAGTTTGCTCATATTCATGTCCATTGAGTCAGCGATGCTATCTAACTATCTTACCCTCTGCCTTCCTCATTGGAAAAGACCCTGATGCAGGGAAAAATTGAAGGCCAAGTGAACTATAGGAGATAGAGAATTCAAGACAACTGTTTCTCCCCTAGAGCCTTCAAAAAGGAATGTAATCATGCCAACACCTTGCTTTGACCCCACTAAGATCTATAATTGACTTGTGCCCTAGAGTAGTGTAAGATAATAAATGTGTGCCATTAGAAGCCTATAAATTAGTGGTAATTTTTTACAGCAGCTACAGAAAGCTAAGACACCTGGTCAAACTTCCAAATGAACAGTCAGAGGGAGTACCTCTGTTCAAACACAAAGAGAATCTCCCCCCTCAAAAGAAAGTGTTATCCTGTTGGCATTCCAGACATTATTTCATTTCCATCTCCTGCTTTGTCCTAACTACATTCTTCAGGAGGCTTGAGGGTAAGAAAATTGATATCCACACTTGTTGGGAAAAGAGAAAGATAGTAAAGTTAGACTCCATAGAGATGATTTCAGGGGAGAGGGGACATCTAGGGACAGGATCAGATTTCTTTGGACTGCCACAAACAGGGGGCTTATCTTGGAAGAAGAGACATATCCATGCAGTGAAACTGTTATAACCATTTGGCACTATGTCCCAGCACCTGCTCTTCTCTTTGGTAAGATCTGTTATGCTGCCACAAAAGTAGTCCTTCTACAGGTCTCATTCCTCCGAGGTAGGAAGCGAGATATGGGGCATGTTTGTCATGTCCCTTTTGGCAGGCTGGGTGGTGTTTATTGTGGCTTGTTCATTAATGCTGATAACAGTAGGATACCCTGCCCAGTCTCCCTGTGGCTTCGTCCTGCCTCAGACCCACACCCCATAAAATGACAAGACAGACATAGTACATTTCAAATCCTAGGGCACTGGACTTTAATGTGTTAGAGAAAAAATATGGGTTATGTGAAATCCTTTTTATTCCATTTTTTATGTTGTGTTGCAAATAGCAGATGCTGTTCAATGTTTATAATATAATAAATTTCTGAGTTTCCTTATAAACAATGTTTCCTTCTTTTTGATTCCTCTTTTGAAGAGAGTTGGAGGTATAGGGATTTTTAAAGAATGACTTTTAAAACCACTGTCTTTTCCAGAAATTTAAGCAAGCTTGTGAAATTGTGCCTGTAATAGAAAAAACAATTCCTTCTGTACCAACTCGTCATGATTTCCCAAATTATCTGAACCTCTCACTATTTCCATTGAGAAAGGTGAAGCTATTTGGACCAATGGATATTCAGAAGTCATTAAGGAGTATGTTACTACGTCAACATGATAACCATGGTAAACAAAAATTTAGGTGGGAAAATAAAATGTGAAGAACAAAGAAATGATGCAAATGTCACATGTCTTTTTTGATGTATCTGAAGGGCTGGCCAAGATTCAGAAGATTTCTTATATGTATACTTACATAATCAAAATTAATTTTTTGGTTCTATTGGTGGTTTCTAACATTTTACTTTCAGTCACACTAAAAACATGGAAGTTAATACATTTTAGATATTTTATAGATAAAAAATGCACTATAAAACATTATTCTGGGAACAAGATTATGCTGCATATATGTGTGTAGATAAATATGAAGCATCTCCTGTACTATCTCTTGAAAAGCCTCTGAAATGGATGTTTTCATTGCCCCTGACACAAACAGCTTAATCAAATCCCAGTATAGGTTCAAGTGAAATAAACATTGTACCAAAGGAAAAAAGAACTGTCTAAAACAATTGCTGCATTTCTAAAAACGGAAGATTATTTTCATCAGGTTTCACTGGTGATTAACACTGAACACATTGTGGGGAGCACGTCTGTTGCAAATCCCACCCTGGTGTAGAGAATTTGACACCAGATGGTTTCATACTAACAAGGAATTAACAATTTGTGGGTTGTTAATTGTTCCATTATAAAACTACTGCAGTGAAGTAAATAAGAAATGCATTTCCAAGGCATACAGCTAAACACACAATTGGAGACTAAAGCAAAATGTGAATAAAAGTTTTGGTAATGACTTCCGTGTGAGGGTAAAGGCACAGCAGAGCACTGAACTGTTTTATTCAAATAACTGATTTTCTTTTTTTTTTTTGCTTTTATTGTTTTGCTCTTTGGAGTTTTTAAAAATCATAATCACTACCACCATAATTTAAACATATATAAAATATTAATAAAATAATACTCTATTGTATTAAATATATCGTCTTACACACTTTAAGTGTCATCAATTTTACTTTTTGACTTGCAGCTATCCTGTATTAATCCTGTTTGACAATACTGTGAATATTAGCCATTGCATTTGATGATAATGATAGAGACAAGGACCCGACTTCAAACATTTTAAAATCATGGTGAAGCTCTTTATTATAACTTTTTAATTTGAAAAAAATTACATAAAATTACAGGAAGTAGAACCCTTAATGAAGGACTAGAAGAAAAGTTCTCAAATGTTTGTGTTTTAGGACACTTCTGTACTCTTAATATTTTTTGAGGACCCAAACAAATTTGTATAATTGCTTGTACCTTAATATTTAGTGGATGATAAATTAAAATAGAGATTTAAAGATGCTAATCAATTCATTAAAAAATTTAACACAGTACATATAAACTTTAATAGTGTATCTTTCTAAAAGTATATTTTCCAAACCAAAAGTAATTGGTGAGAAAAGAAGTATTTTTCCACATTTAAAAAAAACCTCATATATTTGGTTTATTAGGGGATAGCTGGATTCTCATAAAGTCCTCTGCATTAAATATGTTATAATGTGTTTGTTTAGTTGAAGTATATGAAGGAAATTTCCAATCTGTAGTTGGGGAAGGGAGGGTTATTAGATATACATACATTAAAGATAAAAACAAGTGTGAGACAAAATTAGTGAAGGTTATTTCTTCATGAGTTGCCTAAGGAGACCCATCTGTGGCCATCTTCTTTTCAGCAGGGCTCAAAGGTGTTTGAAGGCAAGAGTCAGTTTTGTGAGGGAAATGGAGGAAGGAGACCTCGAGACAGCCTTTGGTTGGCAAGCGTTCTATAACAGTGGGATGACCAGAGTAGTGAAAAGATTCTAATTGGCTGGTAATTTTTCTGTCCTTGGTTGGCTTCAAATGAGCAGAAGAGCAATTTGGAAGATTTCAAAAGAAGAAAAAGCTATTCAGTCTATAAGAGTGAAGAGTTCTCTGTGACCAACCAATCAGATTTATTCAGGTAACAATTTAATTCCAACACGAGCATCTTGGGGAAGGCACCTCCATCTTAACTTTATCAGCAAAGAGAAATGTAGATGCTGTGGATCGTGAAGAAATCGTTGGTTACATCATTAGGTTCCTGAAGTGGCAGCAGTGGTGTGAATGCTGACAGCATCACAAACTGCAAGTCAAGTCAAAATCCTGTTAGCAGTTCCCCCTGCAGACCCATGGTGGTCGTGGTGGCAGTGGTGATTTTTTCAAGATCTGCCTGTGATTCTCGGTGCTGTCTCTAAATGTTTCCTGACAGTCATTTCAAAGTTAACTTTGAACTTCCCCTTTTAAACTATTTTTATAATTAATTATCTAAAATCAAATTCCTCTTTCAATGAAGTACCTTGTCTGAAACAGATAACACTTCATGTTGGATCATTCTTGTATTAGGCATAACTGAGAAACGTCTCACATGAGATGTCTCAGTGATAATAAAACCTTACAATCAACACAAGAAATCAACACATATCTTATTACTTTCTGTGTCAAAGTCGTGGGTCCAAGTCATAAAAGACAAAATTGCTCTCAAGGTATATGATTATTTTAAGTGGTGTTGAATATAGAACACTTGCTTAATTTGATACATTGATCTCCTCTGTCAAGAGATTCTCCTAAGCTTCAATGTAATATTTAAAGGCACACTGAGTAAAATGCATTTTATAGTTGAGGTTTGCTTAGCCTCATAGGAGGAATTCTGCCTAAAAGTTAAAGGCTGCTGGGAACTCCATGAAAGCTACAGAAATTCCTGTGGCTTTATTTACCTGCTATTTTAGGAGTTTTCAAAAATGAAAACATATAAATAATTGATAAGTACTACAGTTTGTGCCAGGCATCGGTTTGCTGTACATAGAAGGTATTTATTGGACAGAGATTGACAAACAACAGTTCATTAAAGAAAGAGGCGCCTTAGTGCTCACAGATTGTTGTTCAAAATGAGCCCACAGTTTTGATGGAGTTGAGCCTTGTTCTTTTTTAAATTCTCTCTGTGAATAACATTTATTAATTCATTTTTAATTGATCTAACAAATCACATTAGAGCATTTTCTATGTGTCTGGAATCAGAGTCCTTCTTATCCTGGAAACTGTGGGAAAAGTGGTTCTCACTCCTACTTATTGAGTTGCTAAATCTTCCCTCTCATTCCTTTCCAATTTCCTGTCTTTGGGGAAATCGAAGTGTGCTTTGAAGTATAATTTTGAATCAGTTTCAAGTTTTGTTAAGAGAGTCTTTGTTCTAATCACATGTTTTTGGGGGTAGGTAGGGAGGGCTAATAAAATACTTTGGAATTAAAGTGAGTGGGCTTAAATCGCGCACACACACACAGTTACTCCTATATTCTGAACAGATTCAGTTGCTACGTCCATGAAATTGTATCAATAAGAGGCAGTATGAAATAACAAATAATTGAATAAGATCTTGAGAGCTGAAATTATATGTGTTAATTATTGTCATTACTAGTAAATTACTTTGAAGGACTGTTATTGAAATAAAAGAGCAAAGTTGCAAGGATATGTTCTAAATCCATCAGCGATGAAGCTTGTTTGTCAGAGGATGTACCTTACTGAAACTTTGGACAGGATTTTGAATTTCATTTTACCTAGGATGAGAAAGAAAACTCTGTGACTCCTTAAAAGTACATCCAAAAAAGAGGGCTTTTCTCTAGTTTCTCCGTGTGTGTGTGCGTGCGCGTGTGTGTGTGCGCGCGCGCACGTGAGTGTGTGTCTGTCACCTGTGTGAAAGATGACAGAAGCAGATAAAGCTACTGGAGTTTTCTAAAAATAAAATGCACTGCAGAAAAGCTCTGAGATCTTACTGAGAGTGCCAAAATATCAGTGCATCAGAAGGCAAGGGGATAAAAAGGGTATAAAAATTACATTTCTTTAAACTTCACACTTTCCTGGAACAATGTACAGAAGAGAGCGGTGCTGCCAAATAAGACCTAAACTTGAAATGCCAATGTCTCTCGAAAGCAGTTTCTTAAAGATGATATCTTTGGGTGAAAGATCAGTCTTCCCTTCCTAGTGTTCCTTTAGCTTATCTATGTGTCTGCTAAATCTGAAAATAATAATTTGGAATTAGATTCAAGCATAAGCAAATAAGGTATTTTAAATCACAACATCAGACCCAAGTCACCCCTCATGTGTTTTTCTCCCTAAACCTGCTTTTAGGCATCTACCAGTTCATAATTTGAATTCAAACCTGTTCCTCTATAAAGACATCATCAGCTCAGCAGAATAACCCCCTCTTTATCACAGGAATTCCAGGAGCATTTATTTGTGGCAATTCTCAAATGGCTGCTTTGAGAGTCCTGAATGACTACAATAAAGCTTTGGAGTCTGGGCCTCTATTTGTCAGGAAGAATTAGCAGAATGCTGGGGAGCTCTTTATAGACTTTAATCTGAGATAAAGAATGTGACCAATAATTAGAATTTAAATCCTTTCCAACATGTTCTCATTCTTGATATTACATTTAACTCAATAGCCTCTGTACCCTGTGGATCTTCTTCAACCTCACTACTTAATTTAATCCAGCTAATACATCCTCCATCTCAGTGCTTTCTAGACTTTTACTTTAATACTCAGGGAATTATGTGCCTCATCGGGCAGCTTTCCTTTGGAGAAAGACTATTGCCAATGGAGAAAGATGTGTCATTTGTAATTTGCAACAACTATGACAGATTGGGTGTTTCCCAGGTGGCGCTAGTGATAAAGAACCTGCCTGCCAATGTAGGAGACTCAAGACACATGGGTTCCATCCCTGGGAGGAAGTTCCCCTGGAGAAGGGAATGGTAACCCACTCCACTATTCTTGCCTGGGAAATCCCATGGACAGAGGAGCCTGGAGGGCTATAGTCCACAGGGTCCGAAGAGTTGGACACGGCTGGAGTGATTTAGCAGGCATGACACATTAGTCAAGTAACTGGAATTCTTTGTCAATGTGATCTGCAGATCGAAGTTCTGACTAACACATGAGAGCATGGTGGATTGTGTGTATTTCTGTGTATACATATATATTATAAATATAATAATCTGCCTATTAAAATTCCATATATGTACACATAACATATGGACTGCCCAGGTAGTGCTAGTGGTAAAGAATCCAACTGCCAATGAAGGAGATGAAAGAGGCTCAGGTTTGAACCCTGGTTCCGGAAAATCCCCTAGAGTAGGCAATGGCAACCTATCCCAGTAGTCCTGCCTGGAAAATTCCATGGACAAGAGAAGCATGGAGGGCTACAGTCCATGGGCTCACAAAGAGTTAGGCATAGCTAAGCATGCACACATACACACATAATATATGCATAATTTTATATATATACACATAAAGTTTTAATTTTGTGTGTTCTAGGGGACACAATAACCATGTGTGTAAAGTTTAATTAATTTCCAAATAATTATTAATGGCTTATATCTGTGGTATGGATTGTTCAATACCCCCAAATCTCTCATGTTTGACAATTAGGCAAGGTAATCCTTTTTGATATATATTCTAAGGAAAATTTTTCAATGTTTGAGACTGTGCTGTAATAGGAGATATATATATATATATGGGCTTCCCTGGTAGCTCAGCTGGAAAACAATCTTCCTGCAATGCAGGAGACCCCTTTTCGATCCCTGGGTGGGGAAGATCCCCTGGGTGGCAACCGACTCCAGTATTCCTGCCTGGAGAATCCCACGGACAGAGGAGCCTGGAGGGCCGTGGTCCATGGGATTGCTAAGAGCTGGAGAAGACTGAAGGAAGTGAGCACAGCACAACACACATCTATATAGGCATAGATATAGATCTATATAGAGATGTAGATTTATAAAATTCACATCCTTGTGAGTTTTAACATTTCAACAACTACTCGTACTGTTTTAAAAAAAAAAAAAAAACTTTCCCACCCAGATCAGCTATGTTTCTTTTTTCTTTTGCCTCTTGCAAGTCCTATCCTTTTCACCCTACATCTCTCCCTCCCACACCCCAGAAGAATTGTTTTGGCTGGAGGCCATCTCTGAGCGACCTTTTCTTCCCTTTGTCTTGATCACTCCTCTCCAGTCCAACAGTTGCCAGGTCCCTCCTTTCCGGATTAAAGTCATTATAATTAATCTTCTCTTCATTACTGTGCCAGTGTTCTTGCATAAGATCTAATTAAGTTCTTAAAATATTGAATTAATATATGTTAATTCTGAAGAAATTAGTCATTTTAAAAATCCAATGCCATGAAAAACTTGCCTTTTCTAATATACACTTATAATTAGCATCTAGAATTTCATTGTTATACCTAAACATTCCTCCATTTTTGAGTTGTCTATGTTTTAAAAATAGCAATAATTTAATAACTTGAGTGTCAACATTATTAATGCTATCATCATTGACTGCAAAATGCCTTTAGGCCTTTTTTTTTCCTTTTCTATGTTATCAGCAGAAATCATACAAATAAGATCCTGAATGAACTTCAAAATATATGTGATAAAGCCTTGCTAGAGCTTCCCTGGTAGCTCAGTCAGTAAAGAATCTGTCTGCAATGTGGGAGACCTGGGCTCTATCCCTGGGTCAGGAAGATTCCCTGGAGAAAAGAATAGTGGCCACTCCAGTATTCTTGCTTGGAGAATTCCATGGACAGAGGAGCCTAGTGGGCTCTAGTCCATGGGACCACAAAGAGTTGGACACGACTGAGTGACTAACACACACACACACACACACATTTGCAAAACACATACGCACACACCCTGATAAACGGGGTAGAGGATATAGAGATTTGACTGCTGTAATCTCTCTCCTTTGTTCCACAGAGAAGGTGCCTACTGAGGAGCCACCATAAAACATTAGTCTCTGAGGAACATGTTTTAGAAACTGTTGTAAAAAACGGACACTTCTCTAAAAGAGTTGTGAGTAAGCTATGAAACTATTTAGAAATTTACACAGAAACTATTTAGAAAATTAGCTACAAGCAAGTAATTGCTATTTGTAGCAGCTAAGGTCTATGAATTACCCACAAACACTGAATTAGCAAATATCAAACCATATACTCCTAGGGGAAATAGAGGCTCTGTGAGTGTATCTGGTCACAATATTTTCATCAGCCACTCAAATATAACCTTATTTTGTGTATGCTTCTGTTTAAAGCCACGTTTTTGAATACACAATTGACTCTTGAACAACACGATTTGAACTGTGTAGATCCACATATATGCACAGGTTTTTTTTTTTTTTTTTGTAATAGTCAACACTACAGTAATTTACTTTTGAAATAGTAAATACTGCTATTTTCTACTGTAAGTACTATATGATCTGTGGTTACTTGAATTTTTGGATACAGAGCCACAGTTTGGAGGGTCAACTAAAAGTTTAAATTGTATTTCTGACTTCATTGAGAATGGGTGTTCCCAGTCCTCTGCTTTGGTCAAGGGTTTCAGCCATATATTGTTGACTCATTAACACTGAACTTACAGCCAACTACTTTAACTCATGGCTGAACAAATCTTATTAAACACATATATTTTCTTTGTAAAGAATATCATTGCCTTCTTGAGCTTTGGAATACTAGATTGCACTCTGCCTCTACACTTGGGGGTACATTTTATACAACAAAATGACCCAAAAAAGAGTATGAAAGTTTAAAAAATGTAAATATGGCTCAAGTGAAGTGAAAGTCACTCAGTCGTGTCTGACTCTTTGCGACCCCATGGATTATACAGTCCATGGAATTCTCCAGGCCAGAATACCAGAGTGGGTAGCCTTTTCCTTCTCCAGGGGAATCTTCCCAACCCAGGGATAGAACCCAGGTCTCCCTCATTGCAGGCAGATTCTGTACCAGCTGAGCCATCAGGGAAGCCCAATGTGGCTCAAAATAGACTACAAATAGGATACTAATTTGCTATGAGAGCTGACACAAGGAGGCAGAGCCTGTTCAACTTAAACAGGGACTCAAATTTTTCACTGATATTGTTCATGTTTGCAAATGATGGAGAAAGGACCACGGTCATTGATTTGAGGGTTCCAAATATATTTTAGTTAGTAGGCAAACTGGTAAATATGAATTAATGTATAATAAAGATAGACTGTAATCAGTTTCTTGTAACAGGAATGAAAGGCAACATATTTGATGTTGATATATCTTTGATCTGACTCCACCTTAATGAATATTATCCACCTCCTTAATAGAAGGCAAAGATAGCCATCTGCAGAGGAAGTAGAAAAAAAAATTCTTGCTTGCTCTCACTAGCATCACCTTGAAGTGTTTCTTTTAAATACTAGTTATGATTTAATAACATGGAATTGAATATATTTTTTTGAAAAAAATGAGAAAAGCACAAATATACACTAATTGTAACTTTCAATCCAGAATTGAAAGATGAGCAATGGAAGCATTATTTGACTGTCAAATTTAAGGCCATTACAAAATTGGGATAATTTTGTTTTTCTCACCAAAATTCAGGGACTGAACAACTTTTCAAAACATAAGAAATTTAAGACAGAATTTTTGGTAGCTACATTGTATTGCCTAACATGAATAAATATTATACTTAACCAGTCAACTATTTTTGGATATTTAAATAGTTCCTATGTTTTGCTCTTTCAAAGGGCTGTGATGAGCAACCTTGGATCCAGATGTTTAGAATTCATACTTAGATCAATCAAGGTCTCATCAGTAAAAAAAAATACATGCTAGGTGTTTTAATAGTTACAAATATACTTTCATAATCTGTTTGAAAGACAATTAGGACAGTGAAGCAACTCAGAAGAGTTAATGTTCCTGCCACCCAAGAATTGAGGCTGGCTTCTGGCGACACCTGAGCAGCACAGTGGCCATTTGAAGCCTCAGATATTTTCAGCCAGATTTAAGGGTAGAAATTCTGTTGACTCTCTTTGTCTGCTTGCAACCTCCCATCAATGATTCTTTTTGGTTCAACCTCCCTTAGTCAAATCAGGGAAGAACAGGACACTAGAATGACCAGCAAACAGGTGACTAACTCCAAACCACTTCAAAAGGTTTGAAAAACCTGAAGGTTTTTACATTATAAATTTAATTTCATTACAGAATAATTCAAATAAAAGGTTAAACCTATTTATAAAATCCCTTAAGTAGTGTAAAAGAATTCATTGCTTCATACATTTACAATAATTATAAATATTACTGTGTGATTTAATTTCCAAATTGGTGGACTAAAAAGCCATCTTGCTTTTATTTTCATACTTATTTGCAATTACTATGTGCTTTAATATATTTTCTAATTTTTTCATACTATTATATCTCCTAGTAAAGTCTTTCTAGCTATCTCCTTAGGGCGCTGAAAATAATTATTAAGTTTGTCCTTAGATTGCTGTTGAAAATAGGAAATTACATTCTATTTCTATTTTTTATATTTATTACTTTAACTTGAAAAACATCATAAAATTTGCAAAAATATTTCAAATAGCTTTTATAATTCCTTTACCTAAGTTCACAATTTTTTTCTATATTTCACCTATATTTTGTACATTTACTTCATAATTTTTTTTCTGAAAAATTTGACAAGTTGCAAGATCATTCACTGTCTTCTTGAATTCTTATATATGCTTTTCTTAATAATAAGGACTCTCTGATAGATAGCTGAAGAACAAAGATCAAATTCAGAAAATTTTAAATGGCTTAAAATTATCCATTTAAAATTATACTCATTTTTGAAGTACTGTCTTCTATAGGACCCCATTTTTTTCTATTCAAAATCATGAATTTTATTTGGTTGTCATATACTTCAAGACAATGTTTGTGAAGTGAACAGGCCCATTGCTTTGTAATATACCCCTCAACTTCAACTTATGCCATTTCTTATGATTATAATTTCATTTCATTTTATTTTAATTTTCCAATATGCTCAAATATACAGTCATTTTAGAGGATAGTATAAAGAACTTCTTTCCTGAACTATTAGAGAATAAATTATCAACATGATGCCCTATGAATACCAATATTTGACTCGAGTATTTATAACAATGATATTCTCCTATAGAACCACAATACAAGCATCAAAATCAGTAAATTAATATATCTCTACCACCTAATATTCAGAATATATTCCTTTTTTTACCAATTGTGATTATAGAAAAAATCCAATTCAGAATAATGTGCTGCATTTTACTGCTTGTTTTAGTCTCTATGTAAAATAATTTCTTAATTGTTCTTTGGACTTTCAAGACCTTGTCATTCCCAAGGGTTAATGGCTAAATATTTCATAGAATGCCCTACAGTTTGAATTTTTCTGATGTTCTTATTATTGAGTGAGGCAGAAGCAATGGTGTGTTTTCTTTGGGTTCTATCAGATGCCACATGAATATTACCAGTATTTGGTGATGGGCACTTTGACTATGTATTAGAGAAGTATTAATGAGGTTTTTATATTAGGTAAGAATCAAACTTTCATTTTCTTCATTAGTTTATTTATATGGATGTGAGCTTATAGCTTCCCATTTATCAGTAGATTATAATCAGTAACTATTAGTTATTCTGCTGTCCATATTGCCCCAGATTTGGCTGATGGTAGGAGTACCTTTAAGTTAGCTTCTGTATCTTTTTGATTTGCTCCCATCATTCTCATCCAATCCTTTGAAGGCCCTCAGAGGAAAAACTGAAAACAGTAGTTAGAAAAGGAAATAGTCTCATGTCTTAAGTACTTCCTCATGATATTCAATGAGGAGATCGTCTATTTGAAGAAAAATCCAAGAAAAACTGATGGAATATCATTAAAAGGTACCTTATTGGGTACTGTTATTATTGTTTAGTCACTCAGCCATGTTCAACTCTTTTGCAACCCCATAGACTGTAGCCTACCAGACTCCTCTGTCCATGGGACTTCCCAGGCAAGAATATTGGCATGGGATACAATTTTCTTCTCCAGGAGATCTTCCTGACCCAGGGATTGAACCCACATCTCCTTCATTGGCAGGTAGACTGTTTACCACTGAGCCACCAGGGAAGCCCTTTACCAGGTACTATTTGCAGATAAAACAGTGAATCTCCAAGGAGGCAACCCTTGGGTTCATATTTCAAAATTAATGAAGCAATTCAGAACTCCATGCAGTAGAAAGGTCAATCCAATATATGACCTCAAATTGAAGATTCTCGGGGCTCCTCTAAAAGCAGCCAATCTTTAGAAGTAGATAACTGACCCAAGAATTTTGGAATAAGCTGGTGACCTTGGCTAGTAGAGTCTATCAAAGACACAGGACCAAGATTTCTATCTAATTCCTGTTCTTATTTTTATCTGCTTTCTTATAATCACCTTTCTACATATTTTCTATAACCCTTGATATTTGTGTACTCATTACACAATTTTTTCTCTTTTCTTCCCTCCTCTCTATAATAATTAGGTCAGAAAAATGCCCCTTCTGGTACCATTGTTAGATTTCTCAAAGAGTGGTCACTGCCTGCATGTAACTCACTGCTTTATATGTCATCCATACTATATCTCCATGATAAAAACCTCTGCAATTCCAGTCCCATCAAAGAACTACTGGAAATTAGTCAATGGTTTTTCCATTTGTGTTCCATGGACAAATGACCTCAAGCAAATTATCCTTTGACATCTTTAGTATCCCCATCTCCCAGAAAAAAAAAATCATTACAATCTATTGATCAGAATGCAAGTAACTGTAACTTAAGTCAACAACTTTCATAGGATGATGGATTATGTTCTATCTGGAAGATGACTGGAGATCTAAACGCATAACCCTGCCAACTTAAAGTCTTGGATCCAGCCCTGTATATTAAATAACTCCTTTTCCCTGGATTCTCAGGTGCCCCTATCAGATACTACTTCCTTTACAGCCAAACTGCACAGTCCTGTTTGCCTCAGCAGAGCACCTAATATACTTTAGGAATAGCATTTTGACACCTTTTTGTACAGAGACAAAAATTTTATAGATAACCTACACTGAAAATTCTGACTTACAATATGAGCTCCAAAATGAGTCCACTTTTCATTATTCAGGTACTCAACTTATAGAAATTACTGATTAATAGTTTATGTAAATAATCAGGGAATTGTTTCCAAGGATAGATTATAAGACACATCTCACTATCTCTGGCAGAAGTTACTAGTGACACCACCTCTTTCATGGATGGAATACAAATCAATATCAAGTCACAGGCACAAGAAGTGACAGATAATGCATTCCTCTAGATATCTGTTGTCTAGACATAATAGTATCTATGTAATTACTAATAATTCTTATATCAGTAAAAAAGGAATGATAGAAGTTATTAACATTGGCATAAGGAAAAAACTCTTTGACTTCTTAAGTTTTAAATACAGGGCTTGTGTAGCATATTGTCCTGGGGTAGATTAGGCAATGGGCATCCCCTTTCCAAACTGTTTTACATATTTCTTCACTGGTGTCTCCAACTCTTAATTTAGTTTCTGATTCACCTTACTGAGCTGCCTCCCCTTCTCTGTTTGAACTCCTAGATCCTATCCCAGATGCTGGCTTACCTGTGGGCACTCTCCTAATCGACTTTGAGCCTCAAACACCTGGCGCTAGGCTGCTGTGGTCTTTCCCTACACATGACTTAATCTTACGTAGAGGCTTAAGAACTGATTTTTTTTTTTTCAGAAAGAAAGGGGAGCATATAGGAGAGAAGGAACTGAAGAAGAGTAAATGGAAAATTCAAGCTATTCATGGGCTTCCCAGGTGCCTCAGTGGGTAAAGAATCTGCCTACAATGCAGGAGATGTGAGTCCAAACCCTGAGTTGGGAAGATCCTCTGGAGAAGGAAATGGCTATCCACTCCAATATCCTTGCCTGGAAAATTCCATGGACAGAGGAGCCTGGTGGGCTTGAGTGCATAGGGTCGCAAAGAGTCAGACGCAACTGAAGTGACTGAGCAGGAGCGAGTTTATACTAAGAATACATGTGTGTGATATGATTACCTTCCCATTTCCATCCATTGACAAATTTTAGGGACATGAAGAGTTCACTTTCCCTTAGAGTCTGGTCTCCAGCTTTCTGAACCTCAAAAAATGTCTCTACACCCTATAAAAATGATCCTAGATTTTTGCCGAGTGTTTCACCACTCCATGAGTACCCCAGATGCCTCAGAGAAATTTCCTTATGTTTCCCCTACCTCAGCAAACTAGATGTCTGGAATGCCCAGCTCTCTATTTTTCTCAGCTGAAAATCCAAACTATCCCAGATAGATGACTCTCAAGGCTCCCGATGTGCCCCGACTCTTTGACCTACTATCCATATACTCAGTGAAGAACTATAGGAAAGAGTAGGTGGATAAGAGGGAAAGTCACTCTATTGCTGGGGCCTCTTGGAAATGTAATCTATTCCATCAGTCCTTCTACAGCCAGACCTCATGGCATCGTTGCATTTTTTGGCAGGCAACTGGAGCACCAAGTGTGGCAGCTTCCTCCTCCTTCTATAGCTCTACCAATAAAGTATCAAATTACTCTCTCTGGGGTCTCCTCTCTCCTATGAAGAGTTTGTCATTTGCTAGAATTTAATTTAGGTTTCTTTGCATCTGTGGTTCTTTGACACGTTAAAAACAACACATTATTTTCCACCTCATTGGATTTGTAGTGGTGAACAGAATTAGATCAATGACTGCTTATATTTTCTATAATCAGTATAGAAAGGGAAGTCTTCATTGTTTTTTATTTTTTCTTAACTGTAAATGAATTTATAACTAGAACTCAGATTTGTTTGGCAGATTCATAGTCCTGTTGCCCAGCACTGAGGACTGGCATTTCCTTACACTATAAACTACCCCTACCCCCTGGATAAGTTCATTCAATTCAGCCTTGCAGTCTTTCTCCTTTATGGTCACACACCAGTGTTCTCACATGTAATCCTTCAAGCGTTTTCTATTCATATTACATTTCTTCCTCTCCTACAAAAACATTTACACCATTATCTGAAACATTCTTTTCTTAATCTTGCAAGTTTAAATTCTATATGTCATTCAAGAACCAATTCAAATGATAACTTTTCCAACCACTTACCCGGATCACATACACACAAACACAAATCATCTTGCATCTTAACATTTGAATGTGCCTTTCAAAAAATATTACACTGACATGTTTACCAGATCTAATTTCCTTACTAGATCTCACATTTTTAGGTGAAAAATCTGCCACCTCTACTCTTCTGTCTTCAAATGTTCCTTGAATATAATCAGTAAAACAATATTACTGAAAGCATATATGAAAAACTATTTGAATAAACCCATAATTCACCTCTTTAAAATATTTTATGAAGTGTCAACTGTCTGTCACTTGTTTAATGTGTGTTTGCTCTATATGTATATACCAATTTATAGCTGTTTTCTATCCACTTTTTATTATATCCTCATCAAGAATGAGTAATGGTTTATTTCATTTGTATGTGTTCACAATGACAAGAACAGTAAATGTTCCGTAAATAGCAAGAGGTTAAAGTAGCACTCGTAATGTCATAAATTAAAAAGAAATCTATACTTAAGGGTATTCATTATAGTCATCTATCCAAAGTTATCTGAAGCGTTAAGACTATTAGCCCAGAACTTAATTATTTTTTAATGCATGCAATAGCATGAGTACCTACAGATGCTGGAAATATATTTGTGAAATAAAATATAGGGAAAAACTTCAAATTGTTATAGAGGAAATAACTCTGGCCAATAAAAATACACCTTCTTTACACAATTAAAAATAGTCACTATTAATAAAAATGATAAATAGACTGTTCAAAAGGGCAAGTTTGGAAGTAAGGTGTCATTAAAATCAATTATTTGTGTTTTCTAAACTGTATTTTGGGGTTATAATTTGTAGATACTTCTTTTTTCACTTGTAAATAAAAATATTTCTATACGGTAACTTTCAGTAGCATGCACTAACAAATACAAAAGAAAGGGGTAAAATATAATTATTCATTCCAAAAAAACAATTCTGTAAAGTTTTATGACACACACCTAAAATTACAGTATTTTATAGACAAACACTGAAATAACCCATAACTTTCTCTACCCAATAATATTTCTTCAGATGTCAGATCACATGTGAAAAATACATGTAGTGGAAGTAACTATACTTATGGTTTCAAATGATGGCTAAACATTTTATTTCTGCAAGATTAGATTTATTTAATATGTAGGATTATTAAATGTCACAGCATTTAGATTAGTGAGATTTTATTTGCTTTTATTCACTGTGTGCTAT
Organism: Antilocapra americana; assembly: GCA_007570785.1. Classification (NCBI taxonomy): domain Eukaryota; kingdom Metazoa; phylum Chordata; class Mammalia; order Artiodactyla; family Antilocapridae; genus Antilocapra; species Antilocapra americana. The sequence continues at coordinate 31,072,520 of ML661338.1, read as the reverse complement.
CATACATAACTTTACAATGGCTATTCTTAATTCAAATTATTGTCTACATTTTGTATTGCTAGCTACATCCAAATAACAGATTCCTATATATAAAATATAATATTTTTAAGATTATTGATGAATTTTCCAAAATTTGTCTAAAAAAGATGCACTGATTTAAACTTTTGATAAAAGCTTTCGGAGTGTTCAGTTCACTGATGATAGTCAATGTTAATTACTAATAATTACTTTAAACTTAATAAAGATTCATATGACATATTTGGAAATTTAAAATGATACAGCTAAATATTTTTAATGTTTATAGAATATGTGTCTGCTTTTATAAATTAAGTGTTTATATAATATTTTCCAACTTTTCTAATACATTTTCTTAATTTTCTTATTTACTAGTTCTCTAGGAGGTTCAGAACATACGTTCATTACAAGAAGTTTTTTTTTTTTGCTTTAATGGAAGTTCAATATTTTGACTAAAATAAATTCCTGTCACCTCCCTATTCCAGTCTCTTGAAAATTGCATGCCCTGAGAGATAACAAGTCAGCAAAAGTAGGCTTTTATCTGTGTCTTTGTAGTTTGCAAATTACATATCATATAGCTTAATGTCTTTTTCCAGCAATACTTTTCTACTCAGAGAGTTGCTGATGATGTTGATTTTGCTGCTGTTCCTTGAGAGACACAGCAAATGAATTCTTAGCCTTAAATACTTATACAAAGTTTTCTTATTTTTTCAGAGATCCTAACCAAGGCTCCTTTTCGTTTAGAAGTACTTTGGCATAGCTTATGAATACTTACCATTTTTAGAAAATTCCCCTCAATTCTTTTCAGCATGAATTTGCCCAAACTTAGGTCATTTACCTGATTTATAATAGCTGCCTTATTCAACTCTGATATATCCATATATACTAAGGGTTGCCCATTATTGTGGCTGATTCCTATTTTGTCTCTAATATTTCCTGAAAAAATAAAAATAATTGACTTATGTATACATCATTATTAAGAAAAAAGTAAATGAAGGTATATCATTGAGAAAAAAAACTAGGATTAGCATTAAGAAAGGCTGTCTATATAAAGGCAGTCAGATATTTTAACTCCTACATGCTAATAGAGAGACTACTGTACATGAAGTCAAAAGACTGGAACTTGGCTCATGGTTTGAAATCAAGGAATAGCACTATGCAGTCCAGATAATAGACTGTAGAGTAAGAAATAGCCTCTGACTACTGCCTACAGTGTGGATTTGATAAAGGTTTGTAACTAGGTAGATGAGAAGAAATAGACAGCAACTCATTGCAAAGAACTGAGACCAGCTGCCATCCTCTTCAGTGTGTAAGGTTTAACTATGAAACATCTTGACAATTTTGAGGGGATAAGAAGACAGTGAAAGTGAAGTCACTCAGTCGTGTCCGACTTTGCCACCCCCATCCATGGGATTCTCCAGGCAAGAATACTGGAGTGGGTTGCCATTTCCTTTTCCAGAGGATCTTCCTGACACAGGGCTTGAACTCAGATCTCCCGCAATGCAGGCAGACTCTTGACTCATTCAGGTATGACCTAACTCATAGGTCTAGCCCACTAGGGGCTCCTAGAAGACAGTGGGGCTCCCCAAGTTGTGCAGCAGTAAAGAATCTGCTTGCCAATGCAGGAGACTCATGGAGACATAGGTTTGATCCCTGGGATGGGAATATCCTCTGGAATATGAAATGGCAGCCCACTTCTATATTCCTGCCTGGAAGATTTCAGGAACAGAGGAGCCAAGTGGGTTACAGTCCATGGGTGGAAAGCTGTGGATATGACTGAGTGACTGAACACACACAAGATGATAGCACCACCAGGGTAAGACCATCTTCTGATTTGGTGGTTGTGGATAGAAGAAACCAGTGGACAGTCAGGCTGAATGCAAAGACAGAGAAAAAGTGTATAAAGAAACTAATCTTCCAATAAAGATAAAAGAGAATGAAAACTTTCAACACAATTCAAAACAATGCATGATAAAAGGGAGCACTGACAAAATAAAAGACTAATTCTTAATGAAACAAAAAAATTGTAGCAATTTAAATGATTTTCAAATACATCTTTTGGAGATCTTCAAAGTCACAAAAGATAAACTATAAATATTGAAAACACTAAGGATTATGACCCAAAAAGAAGAAATTAAATAGGGATAGATATTTTGAAATAGTAAGAAAAAAGGAACTTGATTAAGTAATCTGAAATGATAAATAAAGATAGAGAAAAATAAACTTAAAATATAGGATAAGATCTAATTTCAGAATAGTAGAGAGATAAATTAATTTACTGAAAGATGATCTCAAGAAACTGCATTATAATGCTGTCCAGAAAAAATTGAAAAAATATGAAAATGTATTAACAGGCATGGAGAAAAAAAGGCAAGTTTATACCATATAAGTTTGAGAACAATTTATGAATAGATAAATATGTGAGAAACAATATTTATAAAATAATGACTGAAAAACATTCCAGAGCTGAATACTTGACACATAATGATTGAAAAGGACATCAAATGCTAAGTAGCATGAATGGATGAATGAATGAATATATTAGAAATAAAGTTATCATGGTTCATTCAAACAAGAAGAACCACAGTTAGTGATACAGATTAAGAGGCTAATTGTAGGTACTAGAATATACAATTTATAGAAACTGATTAAGAAATCTGTGTAGTCTCTACTTTTGTGTATGGTATTAATGCTATGGGCCATACAGGACAGCGATAAACAAAAGTATCTGGATCTCAATTGTGAAAGAGCAAGAAAAAAAAAAATCAGATCATAACCTATGAAGATAAACTGGACTTCATTTCTGATTTATACCACCCCCAACCATAGTTATTTTGGTGATCTGCAGGACAATCTAGCACCCTTTTCCATGGAAATGCACATTCATATGCATTTGACTCAAGTCTGCAAAGAAGCCATATGGAAGGCAAAGCCCTGAGGACCTGGGCGCTGCCCAAGCCAGGAAGGTAAGCTGGCAGATCCTGAACTACACAGAGCTTGGACCTCTAGTCTGACTTTCATGTAACAGGAATGGCTGCCTCTTCTCTGTCTTTTCAAATTGCATTAAAATTTATCTTGTAACGAATCCCAACCTAGTACAAAACAGGGAGCTGAGCTCTGGTAAGGATAGTTTCAGCTTGGTAGGTTAACAGTACAATCTCACCACATTGCACACTTGGAAAATTTAAAGTCAAACTACAGGATATCAGAGATGTAAGAAATCTTTAAATCTACCAGTTACACACATGATAGATAATTTTTAAATATATGGATAATATAATGACAGCAGAGATATTATCAAAAGCAAATAATATCAATAGGTCATAGAATAATATCCTCATGGAGATTAAATATTATTTGCCTGAAATCTCAGATCTCACCAAGCTATCAAGAGAAAACCATGAAATAAAGATGTTTCAGTATACTCAAATACTAAGAGCTTTATGACTCACAGTCAAAGGCTTTGGCATAGTCAATAAGCAGAAGTAGATGTTTTTCTGGAACTCTCTTGCTATTTTGATGATCCAGCGGATGTTGGCAATTTGATCCCTGGTTCCTCTGCGTTTTCTAAAACCAGCTTGAACATCTGGAAGTTCATGGTTCATGTATTGCTGAAGTCTGGCTTGGAGAATTTTGAGCATTTCTTTGCTAGCGAGTGAAATGAGTGCAACTGTGTGGTAGTTTGAGCATTCTTTGGCATTGCCTTTCTTTGGGATAGGAATGTAAACTGACCTTTTCCAGTCCTGTGGCCATTGCTGAGTTTTCCAGATTTGCTAGCATATTGAGTGTACCACTTAAGCAGCATCATCTTTTAGGATTTGAAATAGCTCAACTGGAATTCCATCACCTCCACTAGCTTTGTTTGTCATGAGGCTTTCTAAGGCCCACTTGACTTCACTTTCCAGGATGTCTGGCTCTAGCTGAGTGTGAGTGATCACACCATCAAGATTATCTGAGTCGTGAAGATTTTTTTGTAAAGTTCTTCTGTGTATTCTTGCCACCTCTTCTTAATATCTTCTTTCTGCTTCTGTTAGGTCCATACCATTTCTGTCCTTTATCAAGCCCATTTTAGCATAAAATGTTCCCTTGGTATCTCTGATTTTCTTGAAGAGATCTCTAGTCTTTCCCATTCTGTTGTTTTCCTCTATTTCTTTGCATTGATCGCTAAGGAAGGCTTTCTTATCTCTCCTTGCTATTCTTTGGAATTCTGCATTCAGATGGGAATATCTTTCCTTTTCTCCTTTGCTTTTCACTTGTCTTCTTTTCACAGCTATTTGAAAGGCCTCCTCAGACAGCCATTTTGCTTTTTTGCATTTCTTTTTCTTGGGGATGGTTTTAATCCCTATTTCCTGTACAATGTCATGAACCTCCGTCCATAGTTCATCAGGCACTCTGTCTATCAGATCCAGTCCCTTAAATTGACCTAACTCAAGGCTATGGTTTTTCCAGTAGTCATGTATGGGTGAGAGAGTTGGACAGTGAAAAAGGCTGAGTGCCAAAGAATCGATGCTTTTGAACTGTGGTGTTGGAGAAGACTCTTGAGAGTCCCTTGGATTGCAAGGAGATCCAACAAGTCCATCCTAAAGGAGATCAGACCTAGGTGTTCATTGAAAGGACTGATATTGAAGCTGAAACTTTAATACTTTGGCCACCTCATGCGAAGAGTTGACTCATTTGAAAATACCCTGATGCTGGGAAGGATTAGGGGCAGGAGGAGAAGGGGAACACAGAGGATTAGATGGTTGGATGGCATCACTGATTCAATGGACATGGGTTTAGGTGGACTCCGGGAGTTGGTGATGGACAGGGAGGCCTGGTGTGCTGCAGTTCATGGGGTCGCAAAGAGTTGGACACCACTGAGCAACTGAACTGAACTGAACTTATGACTCACATACACTCTCTGAAAGAATGAGTCAAAGATATATTCAATATTTCAGCTAAAAGAGAAGTGAATATAGAAGAGAATATGGAAGGAAAAATAATGGTGAGCTTAAAATGTAGGAAAGAATGTCTTCCTTTTAATTAACCCTTGAGTATAAATGAAAGACGTACAATCAGAATAGAGAGTCCCTTGGACTGCAAGGAGATCAAACCAGTCAATCCTAAAGGAAATCAGTCCTGAATATTCATTGGAAGGACGGATGCTGAAGCTGAAACTCAAATACTCTGGCCCACCTGATGCAAAGAACAGACCCATTGGAAAAGACCCTGATGCTGGGAAAGATTGAAGGCAGGGGAGAAGGGGATGACAGAGAATGAGATGGTTGGATGGCATCACCAACTCGATGGGCATGAGTTTCAGCAAGCTCTGGGAGTTGATGATGGACAAGGAGGCCTGGCGTGCTGCAGTCCATGGGGTTGCAAAGAGTCAAACACGACTGAGAGACTCAACTGAACTGAACAATCAGAATTATAAGAAATGATAATGAAATAACTAATTTCCCAGTTACCATTCTTAAATGGTTCAAGAGAAAAATACATATGCAGATTAGTCTTAGATTTTTTAAATGTAATTTAATTAAAATTAACCCTAGTTACTACAAATTATAGGCTTCCCTGGTAGCTCAGACAGTAAAGAATCCATTTGCACTACGGGAGACCTGGGTTCATTTCTGGGTTGGGAAGATCCCCTGGAGAAGGGCAGGGCAACCCACTCCAGTATTCTTGCCTGGAGAATTGCCATGGATAGAGGAGCCTGGTAGGCTACAGTCCATGGGGTCACAAAGAGTCAGACACGACTGAGTGACTAAGCACAGCACTACAAATTATATATTTCAATTTCAAAGTAGCAAAGCAAACACATACAAAATATATCAGTCCAACAGAAAGTAGGCAAAGAAAACAAGAAGTAAAGCAAAATCAAATACAAGAATTTCATTTGGATTACAATTACATAGGTAATCAAGGTAAATGAAATGAATTCATTAAAGATAGTGAAATATCAAATTTAATTTTACAAATCCCAAACATAGATTGCTTATTTTAAAAAAGCTCAAATAGATAATTGACAGTAAAAGGATGAAAAATACCATAGTCAATGTTAAGCCTAAGAAAATTATGTAATCTTATCTATATGAAAGAAAATATATGTTCAGGAAAAATATCATTTGCTTTTTTAAAGATCACTTCTGAATAGTAAATTTACAAAAGAAACTACCCAACAAGAAAGCAGTCATCTAACATTACATTATGAAAGCATACACAAAAAGGAAAGAAATGACAGAATTAAACTTCCAGGAAAGTTACTCAGATAGACTGGCCTTTAGTTTCCTTTGATTCTTAGTGTGTCTCACATTTCTTAAATGTAAATATAATTTTGAAGGTGCACCAGCATAGTTCAAATTTGAGGACAAAGCACCTTAAAGATGGAAGTGCACTGATGTAGAAGAACCCTGGTTCTCCTTGACCTCTTTGGGAGACTGCCCTGTTTAAGTATGAACTATACATTTTGTGGGAAAAATAAGCAATATTTATTTTGGTTACTCTGAACCAGGTTTTCTGTTGCTTATATTAAAAATATCTCTAAAAGTGAGACAAATTAATTAGAGTCATTACAATCAGTGGTAGAGGAAAGCCTAATTGTACTTGAGTGAAAATTCATGGGGAAAGATGTGAGAAATTTTATCCACATTTGCAACGTACTAAGGAGAGAGACCAAATAATTACTGGCTAGAGAGTGATACTGAAGATTTAAGTTTATTTTAAAGAAGCTTGAAAAAAAAAATCAGTTCAGAGTGGAGAGTTGATGTAGCAAAAAGAAATGCAATTTAAAAATTTATAATTGATATAATGCAGACTTGTAAGAGGTGGGAGGTATACCACCAGAGAATATGGAGAACATGTCAGTTTGGGGTTTGATAAATTCCTGTTCCAAAAAGAAAATATGAGACAATTATTAAAGACTGGTTTAAATAGAAATAAGTTAAAGGAATGATTAGTAATGATTTTGCTGTTAATTCATTTATATTTTTCCATTTACATTATTCAAAAAAGCTTGGCTATGTTTCTCCATGCTTCTAAGCACAATTCTATGCCTCAATTTGGCAGATTTCCTGCACATATAGATTTGTGTATAAAATTATCTTTAATGCATTTTGATAAACCATCAGTTAAATGTACGAAAAAATATTTAAGGAGGACAAAGAAGAGAATAATCAATTCTATTCTAGTAAGTCATCTTGTATAATAAGGAAAATGAGTGACTCAGAGGGGACAGAGGACAGGTATCTTAGAGGGTATTACATTAAAAAGGAGCCTTGCAAAGTAATTATTTTTATTACTGATAGAAAGCAAAAGAGTATGGTTTTTGCAGTGTGTCAGCTGGGAATCTATATTTCCCAGAATTCCTTCTCCTTCATCTTTCATGCTATCCAAAGGAAAAGTAAACTTTCCCCTATCTTCACAACAGGAGTTAGTTTTGCAACATGGAGCAAAGTGGCTGGCTGAAGTGAAGCCCTCTCATTCCTCAGAAACTAGGAAATAGGGCCCTATATTTCCTGATAATTACATATCAAAGCCAGGGTTCCCAGATCTCTGAGAAAGAGATTACTGGATTAGAATTCTAGTATGGTTATTAGAAGCTTTACAAGTTTTTAAAGGTTTTTAAGAAGGTGTTATTTGTCAAAAGACAGATAAAGGATTTAGGTTTACAAATTTTCTAAGGTAACTATTAAAAAACAAAATAGAGGAAAAAAAGAAAGGCAAAAGGAAAGCAGAAAGGAAAGAAAAAAGGAATAAAAAAGAGAAAAAGAGAAAGAAAAAAGAAAAGAGAAGTCAGGGGCCTAAAATATGGAAGAAACCTACCTAAAGGTTGGTCAATCTATGGGGAACTGGTCTATCCACCTGGATGGACATACATCCAGGTAATTTCATGGTAATTTCCAGCCTCAGAAGCAAAGACAACAAATAGCCTGAAAAGAGAGTTCTTTTACCCTGATTAAATAATGCCTATGCTTTTGAAAGTCAAGCTCTGTAATCAGTTTAAATATGTGTGTGTATATCTCCTAGTAGTTACTTCACTGATTGAACCCTGACTGCTAGAGTATTCGGGCCAAAGGATCAAATTGCATGAATATCATGTACAGATGGGTAAACTGCATGAGGTGACATAGATAGATAAGTGCAGGAAACACTATATGAATGTGTTAAGAAGCACTTAAGCTGGGATGGATTCTTACCAACCGTGCTTCTCTCAACCCACCATTCAGGGAAAGGTAGAGGGAGACGAAATGCTTAAGTTTATGTTTGAGACAGTTGATTTAGATGTGACTCATCACATTCATACAAACAGGGTACAGCTTTCAGACTCATGGACAGTAAGAGCAGTCAAGGGTAGCACACAGGGATGCTGAAAGTCACCACAAGTGGGCAGGGAGTCTAAAAGTGAGCAGGAATAAAAACATCAACTAAGCCTAAGACTGTTTAAATAAAATCAAACAACTGAACAATTACAAATATCTACCAACTCCAAGGTTTAAAAAAATAGGTGTATTGGGATAACTTACATGCCATGTCATTTTTTTTTAAAGTTTAGAGTTTCAAGAGTTCTTTAAAATGGGCATACAATCTTGTAGATGCCATTATTATCAAGATGTATAGCACTTCCATCACTCTAAATAGTTCCCTCATGTCCCTTTGTATTCAATTCTTCTCCTGACTCCCAGTCCCAGTCAACTACTGCCTCTTTTTCTGTCTGTATGGATTGTTTCTTGTCTGTTTTGCTATATCATTTTTTATAATTAAGTTTATATTTACATACAATACAAGTTACCTTTTGAAGTGTACAATTTGATGAATTCTAGATTAATTTTTGGTGTCTGCAAACTGTGCATGAAAATTTAAGTCAGCCACAAGCAATTTTGACTTTAAAGGACTACGGCAGATGAAGCTCACTCTACAGACAAAGGGCCCTCTCTGTAGGTTAGGTGCCTAAGCTGAAACCCCTGCAGACCGAACTTCAGCAAGAACCACAATGGAGCACATGAGTGCAATCACAAGAAATATGTGACCTCAACAGAAGATAGTACACCAGCAAGACTATTGTTGCCAGGATAATTTAAGGCAGGAATTTGTTCCCAGGGTCCATACTGTTGGCTTTAGCCCTCTGGTACACAGTAGACATAGACAAGCAAAGTCGCAGGCCTGGAGAGTGTTTTAGTAGGTGTGGCCAGCCTCAGAATATAGGTTTCTGCAGCTTAGCAAGAAAGGACTTCTCTCAATAATATATATGGGAGGCAGACACTGGATTCTCAAGGGCAGAGGGCCTATTATTCATTGGGAATGGGTCTGGGGGCTGAACAAAGTTAACTCTTTTCCAGCTGCAAGTCAGCTAAGTTCTGATGTGATCATATATGCTGCTGAGGTTTCAGATGTAAAGTGTTATTGTTAGGCTAGCTAAGAAGTTTGAGATCACCAGCCAAGAGTTGTGTCCTCTATTCAGGGAATCTCCATGCAGGAAAATGAAGGCACTAACCTGAATTTTATGGTTGCTTCTGCCTACCCTGAAATGCCATCTCTCAGTGCATGGTCTGAAGGTGACTCTTGAATGCTTTAGTATAAATGTCAGAGAAACCTTTCTCAGGCAGGTTTCTTATTCCTAAGGAAATCCACTGCCACACAAGACTAAGCAACCTGGTCTAAAAAATAAGAGCAATGCTGTATCACTTCATAGAATTTGGTACTGTTAATCTAGTACTATCATATTAGAAATGGGATTCAAAGGGAAATGGGAATTATACAATTAAGCATAGGTGGAAATATTTCCATAGCTACTGTATATGTATTATATGAATATAACTTTTGAGCTGGGAATTCCTCCCAACTAAATTTAAAAGCCACAGAAGGTTAATTCAGGACAGTGTGTTTACACTGACTATTAATTTGGTGAAGCAGAAACTAATATTTTCTTTTCTTTTTTTTTTTAATTTTCTTTACTTTATTGTGTTGGTTTTGCCATACAGTGACATGAAACCGCCATGGGTTTACATATGCTCCCCCTCTAGAACCTCCCTCCCTCCTCCCTCCTGATTCCCTCCCCCTTGGTCATCCCGGTGCACCAGCCCCGAGCATCAGCCCGGGGCTGGCAATTGATTTCACATATGGTAATTAACATATTTTCTTATTGTTTTATCATCCCCTCCTGTTCAGGCTTTATTTTAAAGCCTTAGGCAATATTATGTGCTATCTCCTGGCAACATAATCGTATCTGTGATAATTGGTACCATGTACTTTGTGGCTTGCTTTGTTGCTGTTGTCATTGAATTGCTAAGTCATGTCTGACTCTTTGCAACCCCATGGACTGCAGTATGCAAAGTCTTCCCTGTTCTTCACTTTTCCAAAGAGTTTACTTAAACTCATGTCCACTGAATCAGTGATGTTATCTAACCATCTGATTCTCTGACCCCCTCTTCCCCTCCTGCCTTCAGTCTTTCCAAGCATCAGGGTCTTTTCCAATGAGTCAGCACTTCACATCAGGTTGCCAAGGTATTGGAGTTTCAGCTTCAGTATCAGTCCTTCCAATGACTATGCAGGGTTGATTTCCTTTAGGATTGACTAGTTTGATCTCCTTGCAGTCCAAGGGACTCTCAAGAGTCTTCTCCAGTGCCACAGTTCAAAAGAATCAATTCTTTGGCACTCAGCCTGTTTTACTGTCCAACTCTCACATCTGTGATGACTACTGGAAAAAAAAATATAGCTTTGACTATCTGGACTTTTGTTGGCAAAGTGATGTCTCTGCTTTTTAATATGCTGTCTAGGTTTGTCATAGCTTTCCTTCCAAGGACCAAGCATCTTTTAATTTTATGACTGCAATCACCATACACAGTGATTTTGGAGCCCAAGAAAATAAAATCTGTCACTATTTCCCTTTTTCTTCTTCTATTTGCCTTTAAGTGACAGGGCTGGATGCCATGATCTTAGTCTTTTGAATGTTGGGTGTTAAGCCAACTTTTTCATTCTCCTCATTCACTCTTATTAAGAGGCTCTTCAGTTCCTCCTCACTTTCTGCATTAGAGTAGTATTATCTGCATATCTGAGGTTCTTGAGATTTCTTCTGGTAATCTTGATTCCAGCTTGTGATTCATCCAGCCCAGCATTTTGCATGATATACTTTGCATATAAGTTAAATATGCAGGGTGACAATATATAGCCTTATCATACTCCTTTTCCAATTTAGAACCAGTGAGTTGTTCCCTATCTGGTTCTAACTGTTGCTTTTTGACCCATTTCCAGGTTTCTCAGGAGACCGGTAAGGTGTTCTGACATTCTCATCTCTTCAAGAGTTTTCCACAATTTGTTGTGATCCACAGAGAGAAAGGCTTTAGCATAGTCAGTGAAGAGGAAGTAGATGATTTTCTGGATTGCCTTAATTTCTCCACGTTACCAGTTTGATCTCTGATTCTTCTGTCTCTTTGAAACCCAGCTTGTACAACTGGAAGTTCTCGGTTCATACACTGTTGAAGCCTAGCTTGTAGGATTTTGAACATAACCTTGCTAGCTTGTGAAATGAGCACAATTGTACAACAGTTGGAACCCTCTTTGCATTGCCCTTCTTTGGGACTGGAATAGAAATGGATCTTTTCTAGTCCTGTGGGTACTGCTGAGTTTTCCAAATTTGCTGGCATGTTGAGTGTAGCACTTTAACAGCATTATCTTTTAGGATTTAAATAGCTGGAATTCCATCACCACCACTAGCTTTGTTTGTAGTAATGGTTTCTAACACCCACTTGATTTCATACTCCAGGATGTATATCTCTAGGTGAGTGATCACATCATAATGGTTTTCTGGGTCATTGACACCTTTTTTGTACAGTTCTTTTGGGTACTCTTGACATTTCTTTTTAATCTCTTCTACTTCTGTTAGGTTTTACTGTTTCTGTCCTTTATTGTGCCCATCCTGGCAAGTAATATTCCTTTGATATCTCCAATTTTCTTGACGGGATCCCTAGTATTTTCCATTCTATTGTTTTCTTCTATTTCTTCACACTGTTCATTTAAGGCCTTCTTATCTCTCCTTGCTATTTTCTGTGGCTTGCTAGTTGTGGAAATTATAAGGCCAGGGTAGTAATGCTTGAGTGACCTACTAATTCCTTGAGTCCTTTGAAAGTTAAGTACATTCAAAGACTGATATGGAAAGTAAACACTTTCTGAAGTCCTTAAGGAAATACTCATATTTCTGTGGGAGTTAGCCTGGTATAACAATACTGAAAAGACCAAATTCTACATATGTAGGTCTCTAAGACCTGATATGGAGCAAAGATACAGAAGATGGATTCTGGATTTCCATGTCCTTAGGATGGTAACACATGGATGCAAGAGAAACTGATTTTGTAATTTCTTCCTTTGTTCTGGATTTTACCTGAAAGAAGATTTAACACTTAAAATTTAATTTCACTTTAGTATGAGACATTTGGGCTGGATATACATTCCTATGTAACATTTCTATTTACTCATTTTTTTTGTTTCATTAATCACTGGATTAACTTTAGCCACCATCTGGTTTTCAGACTACCATAATATTTTCATTATTGCAGGAGCTTTGTTGAGCTTTCATGGAAAATGTAGCTTGGCATAATTTTGGAAGAAAAGTAGAACATCAAGTAAATTTTCAGCCTTGTAAATACAATGGCTTTGGAGTTCATGTGGTCACTGTACTGTTCTTATGTTTTAGAAACATTTAGGGGCATATATCCAGGCTGTCTCACATTGTTCCAGGAAGGTACACAGAAGTGTAGCAGGAATGTTCTCAAAAATATGATCCAGGTCTGCCCTCCTCTACCCCTAAGCATGTTAACCAAGTATCTATTCAACTATAGGCTTACTACTGAAGCCTAGTGGTTTAAGAGAATGGGAAGCAGGGGAACGGTTATCGAGAAACACATTTTCTCCACTTCTGGTTTCCGTAACGAAGAATGTTATTTCCAAAACACATGCCTGTCCTCTCTCAAACAATTTAATTACCCCTAACATAGGTAAGTGGAATGCTTTATAATTGACATATTGGAGTACACCCAAGCATACACAAGTCACTTCTCAATTCCTTTTGTTATGGGGAAAAGGCATTCAAGATGATTTTGATTTGAATGAAAGCATTTTCCCATTGCTCTTTCACCAAACGTTTTCACTGGATGCATAAGGGTGCTCAATTCTGAAAGTGTGTGTTACGAAATGAACTTGCCCAATTATATAATTCTTGAACACCAACTCAGAAATTACCAGTTATTAACAGAAAATCATGCACTTACTTTCTGATTCCTTTGTTCTATTTACTCAAAAGGGAAGAAAGTATTCTTTATCAAACCCCTCTGGTAATCTTATCAAGCATCGGCCTAGTCTAACATGTAGCATAAATGTAACTCCCACCCTTACAGAGATTGTCACATAAGGGAGGAAAAAAGCAGTGAAAGCAGAGATTATACATGCGGTATTTAAAATTTTTAACTCATTAAAGAAATACTTAGCCTAAGATAGATATTTTTAAACTAAAGTACTAAAGCTTATTTGCAATGAGATATTAAGCAAAGCCATTTCCCTTTCTCAGTTTTCCTAAATGGTATAAGCAGTAAGAGAGCAAAGAATTATTACTGCGCAATTTTAAAATGGTAAGTATTGTACATGCCTGATTTTAATAAAGCCTAAAAATGGGTTCCTGATGAAAAGCTTCTGTAAAGTTAAGAAAAGTACTTACAAAGATAAATAGGATACTTGAGGACAACCAGTGAAGAAAGTATAATTGGAAAGACTATAAAATGTCAGCATAATGAATCTCTCCAACATTAGATGTTCTGTGAACAACTATTTTTTTCTTTTTATGAATGTTGTGAGCTGCTAAATCAAGAAAAGGCCAGTGATGAACAAATGAAGAGTCACAACAAAGAAATAAAGGCATAGAGAAGGAAACAAATGAGTAAGAAAACACACAGCTTTAGGGGCAAGTGAATAAACCAATTGAAACTATTGAATAAATGTAAACTAGTCAATGTTAAATGAACCCTTCTGGCAGAACTCAAGGAAGGAGCAATAGAGGAGCATGGGACTAAAAGGTATAAACTACTATGTACAGAGTAAGCTACAACCACATATTATACAATACAGAGAACATAGCCAATATTTTATAATTACAAACAGGGTATAATCTTTAAAAGTGGTGAATAATTATTATGTTGTTGTTTTTGAGCTTCTCTGATAGCTCAGGTGGTAAAGAATACACCTGCAATGCAGGAGACCCTGGTTCGATTCCTGGGTTCGGAAGATCCACTGGAGAAGGAATAGGCTACTCACTCCAGTATTCTTGGGCTTCCCTGTGGTTCAGCTGGTGAAGAATCCACCTGCAATGTGGGAGCCCTGGGTTCAATCCCTGGGTTGGAAAGATCCCCTGGAGAAGGGAAGGGATACCTACTCCAGTGTTGCTAATTTGTGTCTGACTCTTTGAGACCTTTTGGACTGTAACCTGAGGCTCCTCTGTCCATGGGATCTCCCAGACAAGAATACTGGAGTGGGTTGCCCCTCCCTTCTCCAAGGGATCTTCCCAACCAAAGGACTGAACCTGTGTCTCCTGCACTGGCAGGCAGATTCTTTACTGCTGAGCCACTAAGGAAGCCTATAACATAATATTGTACATCAAAGAAATTAGCCACCAATTCTCTGTAATAGCCTTCCCTGGTGACTCAGTTGGTAAAGAATCTGCCTGCAATATAGGAAACCAGGGTTTGATCCCTGGTTTGGGAAGATACCCTGGAGAAGGGAACGGCCCATCCAGCATTCTTCCTTATAGAATTCCATGGACAGAGAAACCCGGCAGGCTACAGTCCAAGGGGTCATAGAGAGTCAAGCATAACTAAGCAACTAACACGCTTACACTTTCAAGTCTCTGTATAAATTAATAAATAAATATATGTATGTATATATATATATAGTATGTAGTATATGTACAATTCTATGGGATTCAGTCTACATATTCCTGATCCAAAATATATAAAAAAAGTGTACATGAGCAAAAAATTGCCAGAGCACTCAAGGATTCAAAGAAAAATATTGATTAAATAGTATTAAAATTATTTAAAAAAATGAGAAGTAAATTTAATCTGAAAACAATTCATTTCTTGCTTTGCATCCCTTCAGTGAACAACAGCAACAAAAAAAATGAATTAAGAACAAAAACTAAAAGAAGTATAAATTTGAATTTAAGCAGTGACCAACTACTTTAGAACAGTTCTCAAAACTACCAGGAGGTTGATATATTTCCTTAATGCCAAAATTAATTTACCTCTAGGACTTGTGAGTAGGAGTTAAAACACATAATAAAATACTTGTATCACTAATTTTTCTTCATTTAAAAACACTATTAATGACAAATTTGACTCTAAATTTGTATTCGATTCTATTCATAATGATAAAAATATTGTTTTTTATTCATAATGATAAAATTATCATTTGAATGTAGTAAAAATGTATAAGCAACATTTTCACTACACTACTAAAAAATAAATTAATATGAATCAGCAATTGAGAAAAATAATATTATGAATTTTAAAATTCAGCTGTGAATAAATGGAGTAGCAGATGCAGTTAACATTTTGCTCATCTCTACAAATTGGATATAAAGAGAAAATAAGACAAAACATTTTTTTACATCAAAATAGTGAGTAAGTGGTTGCATGGTATGGGACTTTTGAGAAAATAACACTTGAAAATTGTGGGATAAGACTTCTCATTTAGCTTAAACTGAATATTCCTATGTGCACATTCTGAGAAAGAAAGTAAAGAAAACGTTGCTCTTTGTAATTTTACCTCTAAAAATTCTATACCCACTTATTCATACCACAATGATTTGGACAATCATTTCCAGATGGAAAAACTTAAAATCCTGAACATAAAGCTGATATTTAACTACTGCAAAATGGGCCAATTATTTCATCAGTATAAGATAATACACTCTAGTTATACATAATGTGATTTTTTCCTTTTAGTATTTGATTCAAACAAGTTATATTTTAAAATTGCTTATATATCTAAATAGTACATCTAAATATGTAACAAAACTTTATTTAAAAAAGATTTTCTATGAAGTCTGTGCCAGAATATTAGACAAATTATAGGATAATATGAAGATTAATACGTAAATATTTAGTGACTTAAGTTACAACAAAAATGTTAAAACCACTGTTAGCATCTAATTGTATTGCCAGATGGTTTGTAGAATATTATAGCATAAACAAGTACTGTGGAGATTTAATCAGGAGAAAGTTATTTTTCTCAGTGGATAATCAGATAATCTCAGTGGATTTTATATTATACACACATATAAATTTGAAACAAGCAGGAAAAATCTTTGATCTTTAACTTTGAAGGCAAACAAAGAAGAAAGAAAAAAGGAGTATATAGGAGACTATAACTTATATGGAAGAAGCAAGTCCCAATATAGCATAACTAGAGTAAACATAAATGAGTAACGTTAACTAATAAGGCATAGATTCTCAGACTGGATTTAAATATTAGGCAATATGAGTATACAAGAACATAATTGAAAACTATGACATAACATTTTAAAGTTAGAAAAAAGAATAAAAACAAGAGACAACTGTATAACAAAAGAATCCAATGGTACTATATTTTCCATCAGACAAAAATTAAGCTGAAAAAAATATGCTGCAGAGTCTTAATACAAATGCTTAACATAAGTTAAAATGCACAGATAATAAAATAATATAGACCCAACAAGCAAAATAAAAATTTCAATATTTATAAAGAAGCAACTGACAGAATAAAGTAATTCATAGAAAAAAATGAAAAATAAGTAAAAGGACAAATGCAGTTTTACTGCATCTCTCTCAAATTCCAATAAAATGTATGGTTTTCAACAAATGAGTGATTGAATTTGAATTTTACTAGGTAGAAATTTACATAGAAGAAAAATTTTTGAGACCTAATATGATGTTATGAAAAATTATATATGAAAAAGATAATAAATCAGGACTCAGTGAGTTCTAATAAAATAGTACCATTCTGATTATATTCTAATAACATTATAAAACACTAAAAATCAAAAGAAGATATAAAAATGAATAAGATGGTAAAAATTCCCATGTATTTTACAGAAGAATTGAGTTTAAAAATCCATTAGGAAAATTAGTAAATATTAGAGGCAAATTGTATTGGAAATAACATTTCAAAACTTTTGAGACACAGCAACAGCAGTACTTCAAAGCAAAATAGGCCTTATTTTTTAAATTTGGTTATTGTACTATAATTAATTTTTCAGATTACATTCAAGTTTGCCACGGACACTTCCAAACTCTGTTTTCTAATGCAAAGTGGTCAGTTTAATAGATCCAAGGAAATTTGATTTACAGCATAAGTGAAGTCATAAAACTATCTTTACATTTCTATCTTTTATAAGTGATTCATCTGTCAATCTTCCTTTGTTAAAAAATATGTTGTCAGCAGGTTATTTAAAAGATAGATGAAACTGATTATTTTTAAAAAGCCAAATAGATTCAATAGATGTTCAACTCCTTGAAACTGGTAGTCAAACCATAAATTGAATTATCTATATTTACAATTTAAAATCCACTGAGATTTTTTGTGAATGTATTGTTCACATTTAAAATATTAATTTTTATTGGAGTATAGTTGCTTTATAATGCTGTGTTAGCTCCTATAGCATAGCAAAATGAATCAGACATACATATACATATATCTCCGCCTTGTGGATTTCCCTCCCATTTAGGTTACCACAATGCATTAAGTAGAGTTTCTCCTGCTATATTTTATATATAGTATCAATAGTGTCTATATGTCAACTTCAATCTCCCAATTCCTCTCACCCTACCTTCTTTCTGCCTTGGTATCCATACATTTATTATTTACATTTATGTCTCTGTTTCTATTGTGTAAATAATATCATCAATAGCATCTTTCTAATTTCCACATATTGCATGAATATATGGTATTTGTTTCTTTCTGATTTACTTCACTTTGTATGCAAAGGAGAAAAGGAAATATATAAGCATCTGAATGCAGAGTTCCAAAGAATAGCAAGGAGAGATAAGAAAGCCTTCCTCAGCGATCATGCAAAGAAATAGAGGAAAACAACAGAATGGGAAAGACTAGGTAACTCTTCAAGAAAACTAGAGATACCAAGGGAACATTACATGCAAAGATGGGCTCAATAAAGAACAGAAAAGGTATGGACCTAACAGAAGCAGAGGATATTAAGAAGAGGTGGCAAGAATACACAGAAGAACTATACAAAAAAGATCTTCACAACCCAGATAATCACGATGGTGTGATCACTCACCTAGAGCCAGACATCCTGGAATGTGAAGTCAAGTGGGCCTTAGAAAGCATCACTACAAACAAAGCTAATGGAGGTAATGGAATTCCAATTGAGCTATTTCAAATCCTGAAAGATGATGCTATGAACGTGCTGCACTCAATATGCCAACAAATTTGGAAAACTCAGCAGTGGCCACAGGACTGGAAAAGGTCCTGTGGAATGAAAAGGTCCATTGGAAGGAAAAGGTCAGTTTTTATTCCAATCCCAAAGAAAGGCAATGCAAAAGAATGCTCATCTACTGCACAAATGCTCTCATCTCATACGCTAGTAAAGTAATGCTCAAAATTCTCCAAGTCAGGCTTAAGCAATATGTAAACTATGAACTTCCAGATGTTCAAGCTGGTTTTAGAAAAGGCAGAGGAACCAGAGATCAAATTGCCAACATCCACTGGATCATCAAAAAAGCAAGACAGTTTCAGAAAAACATCTATTTCTTATGGCTTATGGACTATGTCAAAGCCTTTGATTCTGTGGATCACAATAAACTGTGGAAAATTCTTCAAAAGATGGGAAATACCAGACCACCTGACCTGCCTCTTGAGAACCTGTATGCAAGTCAGGAAGCAACAGTTAGAACTGTATATGGAACAACAGACTGGCTCCAAATAGGGAAAGGGATACATCAAGGTTGTATATTGTCACCCTGCTTATTTAACTTATATGCAGAGTACATCATGAGAAAGGCTGGGCTGGAGGAAGCACAAGCTGGAATCAAGATTGCTGGGAGAAATATCAGTAACCTCAGATATGCAGATGACACCATCCTTAGGGCAGAAAGTGAAGAAGAACTAAAGAGCCTCTTGATGAAAGTGAAAGAGGAGAGTGAAAAAGTTGGCTTAAAGCTCAACATTCAGAAAACTAAGATCATGGCATCTGGTCCTATCACTTCATGGCATATAGATGGGGAAACAGTGGCTAACTATTTTTCTGGGCTCCAAAATCACTGCAGATAGTGATTGCAGCCATGAAATTAAAAGATGCTTACTCCTTGGAAGGAAAGTTATGACCAACCTAGGCAGCATATTAAAAATCAGAGACGTTACTTTGTCAACAAAGGTCTATCTAGTTAAGGCTATGGTTTTTCCTGTCATCATGTATGAATGTGAGAGTTGGACTATAAAGAAAGCTGAGCACCAAAGAATTAATGCTTTTGAACTGTAGTGTTGAAGAAGACTCTTGAGAGTCCCTTGGACTGCAAGAAGATCCAACTAGTCCATCCTAAAGGAGATCAGTCCTGGCTGTTCATTGGAAGGACTGATGTTGAAGCTGAAACTCCAATACTTTGGCCACCTCATGCGAAGAGCTGACTCACTGGAAAAGACCCTGATGCTGGGAAAAATTGAGGACAGGAAGAGAAGGGGACAACAGAGGATGAGATGGTGGATGGCACCATTGACTCGATGGACATGAATTTGGGTGAACTCTGGGTGTCCAGGGTGATGCACAGGGAGGCCTGGCGTGCTATAATTCATGCAGTTACAAAGAGTTGGACCAACTGAACTGAACTGAACTGAACTGATATGACATTCTCCAGGTCCATTCACTTTTCTACAAAGGACCCAATATACTTAAAATATTAGTTTTTAAAATAATAGTCTTTAAAAAAATCTTCATTTAAATATTTATAAATGTATTTTAGCACAGGTCTTTGAGTTGTAAAATTTTGAATACAGAAATATATTCAATATATAACATCCAATTTGAATTGCCAGGTGGCTCAGAGGGTAAAGAATCCACTTGCAATGCAGGAGACCCAGGTTGGATCCCTGGATTGGGAAGATTCCCTGGAGATGGAAATGGCAACCCACTCCAGTATTCTTGCCTGGAGAATCTTGAGGCCAGAGGAGACTGGGGGGCTACAGTTCATGGGGTCACAAAGAGTCAAACATGACTGAAAGACTAACAGTTTCACTTTCAAAGTAATGTAATTCTGACAAAGTGTAGTTACTAATTTCCTTTGTTAGTATTTTTAAGTGGAAATATAATTTCACAAACCTTCTATTTTAGTTAAAATCTTGCATACATTGAAATGCACATTTTTAAGTGTATAATTCAATGAATCCAGATAAATCTAATCAAAAACAGTTAAGATTAATATTTCCATTGACCCATGTATTTCCTTTACAGGTACTTCTATTAACTTTCATTATCATAAGCAATCTGGGGCCAGAGGGCTTTGTATATTTTTTTTTTAATGCCATGGTAAAATTTCATCTCTTCTTCATCCCCAGAGAAATGCAATCATATAGTATATGTTCTTTTCTGTTTGTTCCCACTTAATGTAGCTGTATGTGCCAAAATGCATTCTATTTTATTGCATAATAGTAGTCCATCATATATTCAAATTATAATTTGTTTATGTAATAGACTATTAGAAGACATTTAGCTTATTTCACAGTTTTGTCTGTTTTGAATTATACTGTAATACTTGATTATGTTTTTGGCATTTCCACTCAGTATAATTTCTTTTGCCATTTTCCTTTTGCTGGGCATTTCATTTATTTCCCACTTTTGGCTATAGGAACATCTGCAATAATCATTGTGAAGTAGTTGTTCTGTTGAGTTTTATTTTTATTTTGGGCTAAACCCTTAGGAATGGATTATAGAATAGGTTATCTTTAATTTTATTTTAAAAAAATACTGCCAGATTATTCCACAGTGTTCCAATGATATCATACTCTTGGAGAAAAATGGGAAGTTTCAGTCCTTTTCTACTTATCTTGCCAGTATCTTTTATTTTATTGAGTGTATGGTGATTTCACTATGTTTGCATTTTCTTCATGAATAATGATGTTGCATATCTTGTAACTTTCTTATAGTCTATTCTTTCATTTTCTTTTATAAAGTGTCCATATTTTGACCTATCTGGAATCAAGTTTTGACTTTTAATTATTGATTTCTGAGAGTTCAGTATAAATTTTATATAATAGTTCTTGCTGAGATATATATGCTATGGGTATTTCCCCAACTTCATAGCTGGTACTTCATTTTATTAATAGTGACTTTTGATGATCAGTTGTTTTAATATTAATGAAATCAATTTAGCAAACTTTCTTTATACATAATGATTTAGGCATTCTCATTAAAAATCATTACCATGAAGATACTGTTTGATATGTGTTCTTATAGAACTTTCATAGTTTCAATGTTTGGGGTTAAGTATATTACATATTATTCATCTTTAATTTTAGAGTCTCACATGTAGTAGGATTTGAGAATTATTTATTTTATCATAGAAACACCACAGAACTGCCTTGGCACCTTTGCTGAAAATGAAAGTCAGATTATCTCTGGATTTTCTTTTTTATTTCATTGATCTGTTTGATTTTCCTAACGTAGATACTACACTCTAGTGGTTATTGCAGCTTCACTGAAATTCTTACAATCAAATCTATTCATCATTTCAAGACTGTTAAGTTATTCTAAGTCCTTTAATTTTTCATGTAAATATTATAATCAGCTTGGCTACTTATATAAAATAAGACATGGTTTTATATTGTGATTGAAGGCCTGGCTCAGACTCTTGTGGGGCTGACTGCTCCTTTCCCTGAGGACCTGGTACACTCAAAGATTTATTTTTGCTCTCAAAGAGTCTCTGGTGGGCATGGTGTTTGATTTTAATGTGATTGTGCCCTTTCTACTGTCTTGTTGCTGCTTATCCTTCTTCCTTGGATATGAGGTATCTTATTTTGGTGGATTCCAACATCCTCTTATTGATGGTTGTTTAGAAGATAGCTGTGATTTTGGTGTTCTCACAGGAGAATAGTGCATGTCCTACTCAACCATCTTCATACCCAGTTTTTCCCATAGCCAGTCCCTCCCATCAGGAAGTTTGCACAAGCTTTTTATTCTCAGTCATTAGCAAAGAAGCAGAATGCAACAACGTGGCCTCGAGAATGAAAAACACAATCACAGAAAACTAACCAAAATGATCACATGGATAACAGTCTTGTGTAACTCAGTGAAAATATGAACCATGTTGTGCAGGGCCACCAAGATGAACAGGTCATTGTAGAGATGAGTGAAAAAATGTGGACCACTGTAGAAGGAAATGGTAAACCACTTCAGTATTCCTGCCTTGAGAACCCCATGAACAGTATGAAAAGGCAAAAAGACATAACACTGGAAGGTGTGCCCCTCAGGTTGTTAGGTGTTCAATATGCTACTGGGGAAAAACAGAGAAATAGTTCCAGAAAGAATAAAGAGGCACCACAAAGTGGAAACAATGCTCAGTTGCGGATGTGTCCGCTGTGAAGTGAAGTCTGATGCTATAAAGAAAAATATATCTTAGGAATATGCTATCAAGGGTATTTTTCAGAGAACTAGAATGAATAATTTCACAGTTTGTATGGAAATACAAAAAACCTCAAATAGCCAAAGCAATCTTGAGAAAGAAGAATGGAACTGGAGGAATCAACCTGCCTGACTTCAGACTATACTACAAAGCTAAAGTCATTAAGACAGTATGCTGCTGGCACAAAGAAAGAAATATAGATCAATGGAACAAAATAGAAAGCCCTGAGAAAAATCCACACACATATGGACACCTTATCTTTGACAAAGGAGGCAAGAATATACAATGGAGAAAAGACAACCTCTTTAACAAGTGGTGCTAGGAAAACTGGTTAACCATTTGTAAAAGACTGAAACTCAAACATCATACACAAAAATAAACTCAAAATGGATTAAAGATCTAAATGTAAGACCAGAAATGATAAAACTCCTAAAGAAAAACATGGGCAAAACACTCTCTGACATAAATCACAGCAGAATCCTCTATGAACCACCTCCCAGAGTAATGGAAATAAAAGCAAAAATAAACAAATGGGACCTAATTAAGCTTAAAAGCTTCTGCACAACAAAGGAAACTATAAGCAAGGTGAAAAGACAGCCTTCAGAATGGGAGAAAATAATAGCAAATGAAGCAACGGACAAACAATTAATCTAAAAAATGTACAAGCAACTCCTGCAGCTCAATACCAGGAAAATAAATGACCCAATCAAAAAATGGGCCAATGAACTAAACAGACATTTCTCCAAAGAAAACATATAGATGGCTATCAAACACATGAAAAGATTCTTAACATCACTCATTATCAGAGAAATGCAAATAAAAACCACAATGAGTTACCTACTCACACCAGTTAGAATGGCTGCTATCAAAAAGTCTATAAACAATAAATGCTGGAGAGGGTGTAGAGAAAAGGAAACATTCTTACACTGTTAGTGGGAATGCAAACTAGTACAAACACTATGGGGAGCAGTGTGGAGATTCCTTAAGAAACTGGAAACAGTACTGCCTTAGCACCCAGCAATCCCACTGCTGGGCATACACACTGAGGAAAACAGAATTAAAAGAGACATGTGTACCCCAATGTTCATTGCAGCACTATTTACAATAGCCAGGACATGGAGGCAACCTAGATGTCCATCAGCAAATGAATGGATAAGAAAGCTGTGGTACATATACACAATGGAATATTACTAAACTATTAAAAAGAATGCATTTGAATCAGTTCTAATGAGGAGCCTATTATCCAGAGTGAAGTAAGTCAGAAAGAAAAACACCAATACAGTATACTAATGCATATATATGGAATATAGAAAGATGGTAACGATGACCTTATATGTGAGACAGCAAAAGAAACACAGGTGTAAAGAATAGACTTTTGAACTCTGTGGGAGAAGGCAAGGGTGGGATGATGTGAGAGAATAGCATTGAAACATGTACATTATCCTATGTGAAATAGATCACCAATCCAGATTTGATACATGAGACAGGGTGCTCAGGACTCATGCACTGGGATGACCCCGAGGGATAGGATGGGAAGGGAGGTGGCAGGGGGTTCAGGATGGGGGACACATGTATACCCATGGCTGATTCATGTGAATGTATGGTAAAAACCACTACAATATTGTAAAGTAATTAGCCTGCAATTAAAATAAATTAATTAATTTAAAAAAAAGAAAAATATTCCATAGGAATATGGAATGTTAGGTCCACGAATTAAGGTAAATTGGATGTGGTCAAACAGGAGATGGTAGGAGTGAACATCGACATTTTAGGAGTCAATGAACTAAAATGGATAAGAATGGGCAAATTTAATTCAAATAACTATTACTGTGGGCAATAATCCCTTAGAAGGAATGGAGTAGCCCTCATAGTCAACGCAAGAGTCAGAAATGCAGTACTTGGGTGCAATCTCAAAAACGACAGAATGACCTCAGTTTGTTTCCAAGGCAAATCATACTGTATCACAGTAATCCAAGTCTATGCCCTAACCTCTAATGCTGAAGAAGCTGAAGTTGAATGGTTCTATGAAGACCTACAAGACCGTCTAGAACTAAAACCAATAAAACATGTCCTTTTCATCCTAGGGGACTGGAATGCAAAAGTAGGAAGTCAAGAGATACCTGGAGTAACAGGCAAGTTTGACCTTAGAATACAAAATGAAGCAGGGTAAAGGCTAAAAGAATTTTACCAAGAGAACACCTGGTCATCACAAACACTCTCTTCCAACAACACAATATATTAATCTACATATGGACATCAACAGATAGTCAACACTGAAATCAGATTGATTATATTCTTTGTAGTCAAAGATGGAGAAGCTCTATACAGTCAGCAAAAAAGAAGACAGGGAACTAACTGTGGCTCAGATCATGAACTCCTTATTAAAAAATTCAGACTTAAATTGAAGAAAGTAGGCAAAATCACTAGATCACTTAGGCATTACCGAAATCAATTCCCTTACGATTATACAGTGCAAGAGACAGATTCAAGGGATTAGATCTGATTAGATGAGATCTGACAGAGTGCTGGAGGAATTATGGACAGAGGTTTGTAAGTCTGTACAGGAGGTAGT
The DNA here is from genome assembly GCA_007570785.1 of Antilocapra americana. Taxonomy (NCBI): domain Eukaryota; kingdom Metazoa; phylum Chordata; class Mammalia; order Artiodactyla; family Antilocapridae; genus Antilocapra; species Antilocapra americana. The sequence continues at coordinate 31,047,305 of ML661338.1, read as the reverse complement.
GACCAAAATACTCAAGAGAAAGAAATTCAAAAGAGCAAAAGGGTGGTCTGAGGAGGCCTTACAAATAGATGAGAAAAGAAGAGAATAAAAAAGTAAAGGAGAAAGGGAAAGATATGCCCAACTGAATGCAGAGTTCCAAAGGATAGCAAAAAGAGATAAAAAAGCCTTCTTAAGTGAACAATGCAAAGAAACAGAGGAAAACAATAGAATGGGAAAGAGTAGAGATCTCTGCAAGAAAATTGGAGATACCACGGGAATATTTCATGCAAAAATGGGCATAATAAAGGACAAAAATGGAAAAGACCTAACAGAAACAGAAGAGATTAAGAAGAAATGGCAATAACACAGAAGAAATGCACAAAAAAGATTTATGACCCAGATAACCACGATGGTGTGATCACTCACCTAGAGCACATCTTGGAGTGTGAAGTGAAGTTGGCCTTAGGAAGCATCACTACAAACAAAGCTAGTAGAGGTGATGGAATTTCAGCTGAACTCTTTATAATCCTAAAAGATAGTGCTGTTAAAGTGTCAATTGCTTAGTTGTGTCCAACTCTTTGAAACCCCATGGACTGTAGCCCACCGGGCTCCTCTGACCATGAGATTTTCCAGGCAAGAATAATGGAGTGGGCTGTCATTCCTTTCTCCAGGTGATCTTCCTGACCCAGGGATTGAACCCAAGTCTCCCGTATTGCAGGCAGATTCTTTACCATCCGAGACACCTATTTGCCAGCAAATTTGGAAAACTCAGCAGTGGCCGCAGAACTGGAAAAGGTCCATTTTCATTCCAATCCCCAATAAAGGCAATGTCAAAAAATGTTCCAACTACTGTACAATCGTACTCATTCCACATGTTAGCAAGGTAATGCTCAAAATCCTTCAGACTAGGTTTCAACAGTGGGTACACTCAGAACTTCCAGACGTACAAGCAGGATTACAAAATGCAGAGGAATCAGAGATCAAATTACCAATATCCCTTGGATTACAGAAAAAGCAAGAGAATTCCAGAAAAAAAAAATTAGCATTTAGTTCTTCTTCATTGACTGTGCCAAAGCCTTTGACTGTGTGGATCACAATAAACTGTGGAAAGTTCTTAAAGAGAAAGGAATGCCAGACCATTTTACCTGTCTCCTGAGAAACCTGTATGCAGGCCACATTTAGAACCAGACATTTAGAAGCAACATTTAGAACCAGACATGGAACAATGGACTGGTTCAAACTTGAGAAACAGTATGTCAAGGCTGTATATTGTAATCCTGTTTATGTAACTTATATGCAGAGTATATCATGAAAAATTCCAGGCTTGATGAGCTTGATAAGCTGGACTCAAGATTGCTGGAGAAATATCAACAACCTCAGATATGCAGATGACACCAACCTAATGGCAGAAAGCAAAAATGAACTAAAGAGCTCTTTGATAAAGATGAAAAAGGAGAATTAAATAGTTGGCTTAAAACTAAACATTCTGAAAACTAAGATCATTGCATCTGGTCCCATCACTTCATGGCAAATAGGTGGGGAAAAAATAAAAACAGTGACAGACTTTATTGTCTTGGGCTCCAAAATCACTGCCGAGAGTGACTTCAGCCATGAAATTAAAACACTTCTTCCTTGAAAAAAAATTATGGCAAACCTAGACAGCATATTCAAAACCAGAGACACCACTTTTCCAAGAAAGGTCTGTATAATTAAAGCTATGGCTTTTCCATACCATAACTATAGCACTGAAGAATTCATGCTTTTGTACTCTTGAGAGGACTCTTAGATCTCTGCAAGCAAATCAAAGTAGTCAATCTTAAAGGAAATCAACCCTAAGTATTCATTGGAGGGGCTAATGCTGAAACTGAAGCTCCAATACTTTGGTCACCTGATAAGAAGAGCAGATTCATTGGAAAAGACCCTTATGCTGGGAAAGATTGAAAGTAAAAGGAGAAGAGGGCAGCAGAGGATGAAATGGTTGGATGGCATCACGGACTCAATGGACATGAGTTTGAACAAATTCCAGGAGATGGTGATGGACAGGAAACCCTGGCATAGTGCAGTCCATGGGGTCACAAAGAGTCAGAGATGACTGTGAATGAACAACAACTGCTACCTCATTGAGACTGCATTAAATCTACAAATGAATTTGTTGAGAACTGACATCTAAATAATATTAATCATTAAATTTGTAATGACAGTGCTACTCACAACTTTAGGCCCAGCTGGCTTCACTGGTAAATTTTACTACATGCTTAAGGAATAATTAATACCAATGTCCCATTAATATTTCCAGAAATAGATAAGTATAGAATAGCTATTTTATCAACTAACAAAAAATCCTACTGAAAAATTTGATTATGAAATATTTCAGTAATCAAAAAATTTAGCTACAATCATGTATCTGAAAACCTGAAATATTCTTCTGTTAAGAGAGGATTTTGACCTGTGTGGATTGAGCCAAATATTAATTCAATAAGGAAAAGATTACTCTATTTTATATTATTTATGAGACCTTTAGTGATATATTTGTTGTGTAAGTAATCTAAGCCAAGCGATGCTGTAAATTAAAAATGCAAATAAGAATTCATAATGTTTTATAATTCTTTATGCTTGTAAAAACTTTGTTGATAAATAAATTTGCCCACCAAACGAATAAGTTCATTACTTTAATTTGTATTAGTAATAAAACCATGTCATCGTAAAATAGCACCACATATGAATAACATTTCTTAGCTAGAATCTTAAAATATTTAAATGAATTTTAAAAGTAATCTAAGTGTCTCTAAGGAAATAATATTTTAAGTAGGAACACAAAATATGACTCATCTGGACATGTTCAACTCTAATTAAAAACATTTGTCACTGGTAACCTGATTCCTTTTCTTATAATTGCCATTCCATAAAAATGTCTGAACCACATAAATGTTTGATTATTAAAACATTTTATTACTTACAATAATGCATATCATAATTGGCTCTCTATTGCAGAAAATAGTGCTTTTAGTGAGTATTATAGTTATATAGTGAAATGTTAATTAAAGCGGAAGTAGTAAACTGTTAGTTCCAAGTCCAATTACTTAATTATGGAATTAACACAATATACAGCTAAATAATTTGCCATTTTCACTCTCACTGGTATTATAAAATGATATCCAAAATGATTAGTCTGGCTCTAACTGTCACGAACTGTGGGTTGCCAGGTTATTGAATTCTCGAAACAGCTCATAACTATTTTTTTTTAAAATTTCCCATAGTGATCATCAGTGCACTGGTGCAACAGAGCAATATAGGAAAGAACAGAGTTTGAAAACATTAGAATGGAAAAGGTTATTGTCTTTCTTTCATTCAAAAATTGCTATTATAATTGCAGAGATCTTTGAGATTTATTTATTTTGGTTAGCTTCAGAACTGACCTTCTCAACTCATAAAGATTACACCATGCAGCATATTTTAGAGTAATGCTTTGAAAAGTAGACCAGGATTAAATGGCTAAGGGGAATTTTAGTTCAGAATTAACTGCTTTCTGTCACTGTGCAGGACAGTATTTGGAAAAAATATTTAAAAGAAACATAACTTTTTCTGCCTAAAACAATGTGATTCTACTGTTGAATTACTATTACACTGTAAAAAAACTAAACAGTATGTATTTCAATCCATTCAGTTCAGTTCAGTTCAGTCGCTCAGTCACGTCTCACTCTTCAGGACCCCATGGACTGCAGCAGGCCAGGCCTCCCTGTCCATCACCAACTCTTGGAGCTTGCTCAAACTCATGTCCATCCAGTTGGTGATTACATCCAACCATCTTATCCTCTGTGTCCCCTCCTCCTCCTGCCTTCAAGCTTTCCCACCATCAGGATCTTTTCTAAGGAGTTAGTTCTTTGAATCAGGTGGCTGAAGTGTTGGAGCTTCAGCATCAGTCTTTCCAATGAATATTCAGGATGATTTCCTTCAGGATTGACTGATTCAATCTCCTTGCTGTCCAAGGGACTCTCAAGAGTCTTCTCCAATATTACAGTTCAAAAGTGTCAATTCTTTGATGCTCAGCTTTCTTTACAGTCCAACTCTCACATCCATACAAAACTACTGGAAAAACCATAACTTTGACCTCATAATAATTATTTAGCTGCTAATAGCAAGAAAGCTGGCCCATTCAATTACATAGTTGAAAACTTCTAATGTAATAGAACAACAACAACAAAACCAAGAAATCTAAAAATGCTCATCATAGTTCTGTTTACCTCAATATGTACCAGTAGACTACCTTTATATGGAGGCTATTTTACATAAAACTTCATTGAATAGATAAAACAGATTATCAGTGACTTTAGAATGTGGGAAGGAGAACTAATTGTTAGTATTTTGCTGTTGTCATTTTATCAACTTCTACAATAATGTCCTGGATTTTGTGACTGTTGCTTATCATTTTAAACCCAAAGGTTATAATAGATCTCAGCAATATATGGGTGGACACTCTACACATTCAAAAAGGAGTGCACACACTTAAAGGAGAATGAGTTGCTATAGTAACCAGCCTTCAAGAAGACCTCCGCTGATATTCATGTCCTGGTATTTATAACCTTGCAGTTTCCTCCCACTTTGTACCAGCATTGGTCTGTGTGACCAAATGATTATGGGAAAACATGATGGTCTTCCATTTTTGAGATTAGACCATAAAAGACTGTTTAATTCCACCTTGGGCGTTTTCTTGCTCACCTGCTCCAATTTGCACTTGGATCACACACTCTAGGGAAACATGATTGGGAGCAACCTGATAGAGAGACCAACATGTTAAGGCATGAAAGTCTCCTGCCAACAGTCAGGTGACTGAGCTTAGAAGTGAATTCCCCAGCTACGTTGAACCTTGAGGTGAGCACAGCCCCATCAGCAGCTTAACTTCAACCTTGGGATAGATTATGAGCCAGATCACCCAGTTAAGCCACTCTCAAGTCCCTGACTCTCAGAAAGTGTATGAGATAAGAAATGCTTGTTTGTTCAAACTACTAAGTTGTGAGGTAATTTGTTCATTTGTTATGGTCTTCCCTGGTGGCCCAGATGTAATTTGTTACATTGCAATATATATGACCAATATACTAAAGAAATACCAAAATTTCAAAAGATGAGGGTGAAAGAGAAGAGTGAAAAAGCTGGCTTAAAATTCAGCATTTAAAAAAAGAAGATTATGGCATCTGGTCCCATCACTTCATGGCAAATAGATGGAGAAAAGGGAAACAGTGACAGATTTTATTTTCTTGGGCTCCAAAATAATTGCAGATGGTGACTGCAGCTACAAATTTAAAAGACACTTGCTCCTTGGAAGAAAAACTATGACAAACCTAGACAGTGTATTACAAAGCAGAGACATCACTTTGCCAACAAAGGTCCATATAGTCAAAGTTATGGTTTTTCCAGTAGTCATGTATGGATGTGAGAGTTGGCCCACAAAGAAGGTTGAGCAACAAAGAATTGATGCTTTTGAGCTGTGAGGCTGGAGAAGACTCTTGAGAGTCCTTTGGACAAACTAGCCAATCCTAGTGGAAATCAACCCTGAATATTCATTGGAAGGACTGATGTTGAAGCTGAAGCTCTAATACTTTGGGCATCTGATGCTAAGAGCTGATTCATTGGAAGAGACCCTGATTCTGGGAAAGACTGAGGGCAGAAGGAGAAGAGTATGACAGGGGATGAGATAGATGGATGGCATCAATGACTCATCAGACACGAGTTTGAGCAAACTCTGGGAGATAGTGAGGACAGGAAAGTCTGGTGTGCTACAGACTATGGAGTCACAGAGTCAGACTACGTGACTGAACACCAAAATAATAAAAAACATCTTTTCCTTACCCATCATCCTCTGTGTTAGGAAAGTCAGGCAATGTTGTAATTATAATGTTGTCCTTGACTCCATGGGATTTTACATCCCTGTCATATCATATTTTTAGGGACATATTTGTTAATAATATAAAAACATTGATATAGATGGCATTACTTACACATAAGCAATATTTGATTTTAAAAAGTTCTTACATTCTATCTAATAATCAAAATTGCTTATTGATATCATATCCTCTGAAGATAAAACATCTGCCATTGCTAAAATATTTGGTTTATCTCTTGCCACTTTTGTTCAGACTACTTATGAGGTTAATGGGTTTTTAAATGTGAAGTCTTATAAGAGTATTAGAGTAATCCTATTCAGCCACTGGTAATGTATTTGGGGAGTTTTTAGTGTCATTTCAAGTTTAAATTATTCACTGACACACTCATTTAACATGTTCTCAAATTATATTGAAGAAAATTTGATACTCTTGACTTAATAAGTACTGACTATGGACATGGGAGGGGAACACGTTAAAATAAGAAAAATAAATTAATATTCTTTCAGTATTTTGGCTTCTGACTTAACAGTTTCATGCTTTCAATATAATCTTATTTCTGATCATCTTATCAAGTGCTATGTTTAATGTAGAAAATATTAAGATTCACAAAGTACTATTATTTATGTAGAAGATATAGACATTCATGTTCCAAGGCAATATTAAAAATAATCATTGTTTAAAATCTAAAATAATTCTATTATTTTATTATCTTGACTTAAAATTTGTTAGGGCTTCCCAGATAGCTCAGTGGTAAAAAAATCTGCCTGCCAACCAGGAGACAAGAGCTTAATCCCTGGGTCAGGATGATGCCCTGGAGAAGGAAATGTCAACCCACTCCAGTATTCTTGCCTGGGAAATCCTATGGACAGAGGATCTTGGTGGGCTACAGTCCATGGGGTCACGAAAGAGTGGGGCACAACTTAGAGACTAAACAACAACAACAAAATTTGTTAACTAATTTAACTTGACACAAAATATATAATAGAGAAAAGTATTCTTTAGAAATGAAGTACACGAAATATTGCTGAGAAACTAGTAACATATGAGTAATTGATTTAGGGATTACAAACTTATTGTTCTCTGTTCACTAAGTGTCAATTAAGAGTCTCTTTGAGGAATCAACTTATGAACTAACTTATTAGATTGTTACTGCAAATACTTAAAATAATATAGCCATTTTTTCTGAAGAAATAACTCAAATTATTCAGTTAATTTAACCTTCTGTCAGAGTCTAAGTAGCTGGTATTTTACTCAATTTAACATAGGTTGAATGATCATGCACAAAACTGATGAGATATTATGATTAATTTTTAAATTTACTTTTATATTTTATTTTGCTTAAGAGTTAGAGCTTTCCCAATTAATATTTTGTTTGTAGTAAAATTTAAGATATATATATGTATATATATATATAAATTTGCTAATTAATAAAGATAAATTCAAAATGGGAGTTGGCTGACTCACTGAATTTGTAATATGCTTATAATAGTATAGTTTAAAATCAAGAAAGAATTAATTCTAAATTATTTCATTAAAAGTCATTAATTTTATGCTTTTTAGCAGTTTGGCAAAAAAAATTGTATTTCAGACATGAGTTTCAATTCTCAAATTTATTTTTAATGACACCTTTATCTTAAAATAGTTTAACATTTATAGAAAAGTTTCAAGAGTTTCCATACACACCTCACTCATATTCTATCAACATCTTATGTCATATTGGATATCTGATATGTTAACTGTGGTATATTTGTCACAATAAAAGAATCAACATTGGTTCATTACTCTTAACTATACTCCAGAGTTTGCTTTCATTTTTTTCCAATAAAGGTTTTGTTTTGCTGTTGCAGAATATCATGGAAGACACTACATTACATTTAGTTGTCACATTTTCTTAAGCTTTCTGGATGGTGACATTTTCTCCTACTTTCCCTTTGATGACCTTAACAGAGTTTTGAGGAAGTTTGGTCAGATATTTTACAAAATGCCCCTCACCTGAGATTTCTGTTTTTCTGATGACCAGACCAGTGTTATGTATTACTGGGAGGTAATATTAAATTTTAAATAAAACTTTCTAACTATACCATATGTGAAAATATGATGCAAATTACAAAATATAAGATTTATCATATTCAATGATAGCTGTATGCTATATTGAAGCCATCGATTTAGTCACTTACTCATTTATTTATTTTATAAAATACTGTTTCCATAAAGAAATATATGAAGCTATGAAGAATATATATGAAGCTATGAAGGGATGGTTAAATCCACACTAGCATTTAATCCAAGACTGTTCATTTTAATGTGATGAGCTTTGCTGGTAATTGGTAATACAAAGGCATCATTAACCAGTACATTAGGACACTTTGATTCACTCCTCTAGATTTCTGGCTTAAGAGGTGATTACATTCTCAATGACCTTAACCAATGCAGGAAGTAGTTTTTGTCTTAAAGAAGAGTCCCAGAGTAGGCTGTTTTCTTTGATTTATATGCTAACTGGTACAATTGATTATACAGTTCAAATGATAAGTCCAGAAAGACATTATAGATACAGATTTTGATTTGTCAATAACTCCTAAAGAAGAGTCCAATATAATTTCATTTGCCAGTCTCCAGGAGGAAGATTTATGTGCTACAATTTTCTATATTTCAAAAACAAACAAAATCCATTGTATATGTTAGCCATGACTTCAGTTGCCCTGCTGTTGAGCTAGACAAGGACTTTGGACTTCAGAGGAAGCTTGATTGTCTAAACTTGTGTGCTTCACAAACTTGAAGTGATTACCCTTTAAATGGCAACATCTATTACTTGAGTATTCATTTTTTTTTTATGTGAACACATTACTACTTGATTTAACTAGCAAGAACAAAACTGACTCGGACTGTTTGCAGTTTGACTGCAAATTAGAGAACTTTAAATTTCTATTATTCTCTTTTACTCAACAGTCTTGGTTTATTTGACGTTTCTTCGTTTCATTTTATAACAACTTTCTACATTATTTTCTATTTGTTCTTAATGATTTTTATAACTCTGCTTTATTGAAAAGACTTAAAAACAGCACTCTCAGGGTCCTGAACACCCAAAGTGCTCCCTTTACTCTGTGCTGTCATTTCATGCTGTTTTGAACTAGGAGTAAAGCAATTCAAAGACTCCTATCAGGGGAGATCAAGATAGAGGAGTAGAAAGACATGCAGCTTATCTCCCCCAACAAACACAACAAAACACATCTACACGTAGAACAATTCTCACTGAAAACTTGTAGAAAATCTCTTATATAACCAAAGCTGCAAGAAAGATCCCCATGTGACCAACTAGTATGAAAAGAAAGAAAGAAAGAAAGCAAATGGCATTGGGATGGGACTGGTGCCCCTCAGAGGGGGCTGAAAGAGAAAAGGTTCCCATGCTCTGGGAACTACCTTTTCTCACTGAGAGGTCCACCAGGAAAGACAGAGTTAGAGGGACCTGGAATCTCCTCATGAGTATGCATGTATGCTGACTTGCTAGCAATCAGGGCAAAGAGAGATTAGCGCGGACTGCTGCCAGGTCACTCTACTGCCCAGAGTGAAGCACACAGCAGGTGGGGTTTCTAGTATATTCGGCAACTAGGTGATGAACCTTGGGCTTCAGAGGACAAGCCCTGTGAGAGCACTTGGTCCAACTGTATACAGACAGCTTGGTCTGCCAGAAATCAACAGAAAGAAAAATGTGGAAAAAAGATTACACAGAGACAAAATAACATGGTAGTATCAATCCAATAGGTCAATGAATAAATCAAAGAGGAAATCAGAACATAGTTCAAGACAAAAGACAGTGAAAACACAGTCTTACAAAATCTATATTGCACCAAAAGAAGTTCTTAAAAGAAGGTTCATAGCAATACAAGGAAAACAAGGTGAATCTTAAATAAGCAAACTAACCTATAAACAAAAATATAGAAAAAGACTGGAAAATGAAACACAAACTCATTAGAAGCAAATAATAAAGATCAGAGAGGAAATAAATAAAATAGAGATCATGAAAGCAATAGAAAAGATCAATAAAACCAAGAGTTTGTTTTGTGAAAGAATAAAAAATCAACAAATTTCTGTCCAGACTCATCAAGAAGAAAAGAGAGGTACACAAATAAGCAAAATAAGAAATCAAAGAAGAGAAACAGCAATCAATACCACAGAATTATAAACAATCATAATAAAATACTATGAACAGTTGTATGCCAACACATTGGGCAACTTAGAAGAAATGGACAAGTTTCTAGAAACATACACCCTGTCAAAATTGAGTCAAGAAGAAATAGATAATCTAAGCAGAACAATCATTAGAAGTGAAAAAGAATTTATCATTGAAAAAATTCACTGCAAATCAAAGTCCAGGACCAGATGGCTTCACTCAGGGATTCTACCAAACATACAAAAAAGAAAACTTCTTAAACGCTTTCAAAAGATTTAAGAGGAGGAACACTTCTAAAGTCATTTTATAAAGCTACCATCACCCTGATAATACACCAGAGAGAGACACTACAAAAAAAAATTATAGACCAATATTTTTGATGGCTATAGAAGCAAAACTCTCCAACACTGGTTTTGCAAACTTAATCAATAATACATAGAAAGAATCATACACCATTGTCATGTTGGACCCATTCTGGGTTATAAGGATGGTTCAATATATGCAAAGTAATCAATGTGAAATACCATATTAACAAAAGAAAAGGCTAAAACCACATGATCATCTCAATAGATTTAAAAAAATGATAAATGATAATTCAATATCCATTCATGATTAAATATAAACCTCTCACCAAAGTGAGTATAGAGGAAACATATCACAACATAATAAAAGTTGTTTGTGACAAAACACAGCTAACATAACACTCAGTTTTGAAAAGCTGAAAGCCTTCCTTCTAAATTCTAGAACAAGACAAGGATATTTACTTTCACCACTTCTATTCAACACAGTATTGGAAGTCCTAGCCACAGAAATCAGACAAGAAAAAGACAAAGTATCCAACTCAGAAGGGAAGAGGTAAAATTGTCTTCATATGCAGATAGCATGATACACTATATTGAAAACCCTAAAGACTCCACACAAAATCTGTAAGAACGGATAAATGAATTTAGCGAATTACCTGAGTATACTGTTAATATACAGAAATCTACTGCATTTCCTTACACTTATAAAATAATAGAAGGAATATATTTAAAAACTCCCATTTAAAATGTTATTTAAAAACATACCTAAGGAATAAACCTGATCAAAGATGTGAAAGACTTGTATACTGAGAATTATAAAACATTGATAAAGAAAACTGAAGGTGCTTCAAGGAAATAGATACCCCACACTCTTTGACTGTAAGAATTATTGTTTAAATGACTACACTATTCACAGTAATCTACAGATTTAATGAGAACTCTTATCAAATTTAATGAGAATCCCATCAAATTTAATGGGAACCATATCAAATGCTTCCCAGGAAATATGGTGGTAAAGAATCCACCTGCCAATGCAGGAGAAACAAGAGACATGGGTTCAAACCCTGGGTTGGGAAGATCCCCTCAGGTAGGAAATTGTAACCTGCCCCAGTATTCTTGCCTGGAAAATTCCATGGGCAGTGGAGCCTGGTGGGCTACAGTCCACTGGGTTGCAAAGAGTTAGAAATGATTGAGTACACACACACACACACAATCACATTACCCATGATGTTTTTTCACAGAACTAGAACAAATATCTTAAAAGGCATATAATAGGAAACAAGAAGCACAGAATTGTCAAAATGATCCTGAGGGAAAATAACAAGGCTGCACATAGCTACCCTCCCTGAATTCAGACAACACTACCAAACTATAGTAATCCAAGCTGCATGTTATTGGCACAAAAACAGACATATGGACCAATGGGGAAAAATTAGAGAGCCCCCCAAATAAACCTACATACCTATGGTGAACTAATCTTCAACAAAGGAGGCAGGCGAGAATACATAATAGAGAAAAGACAGTCTCTTCAGCAAGTGGTTCTGGGAAAGATGGACTGGGACATGTAAATCAATGAAATTATTACCCTCTCATACCCCATATATAAAACATACTCAAAATGGCTTAAAGATCGAAATATAAAACATAACATCATAAAACTCTTAGGAGAGAACATAGGCAAAGCATTCTCAGATATAAATTATGACAATTTTTTCTTAGATCAGTCTCCCAAGGCAAAAGCATTAAGCAAAAACAAACAAATATGATCCAATCAAACTTAAAATCTTTTGCACAGTAATAGAAACCATCAGCAAAATGAAAAATCTACCTATGGGCTGGGGAAAATATTTGAAAATGATATGACTGACAAAGGCTTAATTCCATAATATACAAGCACTTCATACAGCTCAATAAAAACAAAAAACAGTAAAAACTGGGCAGACAACCTTAATAGACAGTTCACCAACAAAGACATATGTATGGCTAGCAGGCATATGAAAAGATGCTCAACATTGCTAATTATTACAGAAATGTAAATCAAAACTATAACAAGGTATCACCTCACACCAGTCAGAATGGCCATCATTAAAAAGTCTACAAATAATAAATGCCAGAGAAGGTGTGGAGAAAGAGAACTCTTCTACACTGTTGGTGAGGATATAAATTGTTGCAACTACTATGAAAAACAATATAGAGGTTTCTTACAAAACTAAAAATAGTTACAATATGATCCAGCAATCCCACTCATGGGCATATATCCAGAAAAAATGAAAACTCTGATTTGAATAGATTCATGCCCTCCAATGTTGAGGGCATTTACAGTAGTAAATTTACACTAGTCAAGACATGGAAGCCATCAACAGGTGAATGGCTAAAGATGTGATGTATGTATAAAATGGAATATTGCTTTATCTATCATCATGGTAATTGTATATATATACAACTTAGGAATCCAACCCAGGTCTCTTGCATTGCAGGCAGAATTTTTACCATCTGAGCCACCAGAGAATCTCAAGAACACTGGAATGGGTAGCCTATCCTTTCTCCACCAGATCTTCCCAACCCAGGAATCAATCTGGGGTCTCCTGCATTGCAGGTATTCTTTATCAGCTGAGCTACCAGAGAAGTCTAGCGTTTCATATTAGAGAAGGCAATGGCAACCCACTCCAGTACTCTTGAAGACAGAGGGCAGTGTGGTTGGATGGCATCACTGACTCAGTGGACATGAGTTTGAGCAAGCTCCAGCTGTTGGTGTGAGATGGCAATGGCACCCCATTCCTGGAGCCTGGTGGGCTGCAGTCCACAGGGTCACTAGGAGTTGGACTCGACTGAGTGACTTCAATTTCACTTTTTACTTTCATCCACTGCAGAAGGAAAAGGCAACCCACTCCAGTGTTCTTGCCTGGAGAATCCCAGGGATGGGGGAGCCTGATGGGTTGCCGTCTATGGGGTCGCACAGAGTCGGACATGACTGAAGTGACTTAGCAGCAGCGGCATATATACATATATATATATAATGCAATATATACATAAACTTATCTTAAAGTTATCTGCACAGTTTATTTAACCTTCTATTTAGAAGATGATCCTTTAAAATTTAAGATTATGTTTAAAGTTTATGTTGTTCAGGTCTAGCCAAAAGCTTCTCAAACACGTTACTGCCTTACCCAACTTTAAAATAATCTTTGATGTAGTTTCAGATGTATTTTTTCATTTAGTATAGATTTTATAATATCCCCATTATAAAAAGCCAAATAAAAGCTAAAACTGGGCAGCATTTTTCTGTAAAGGGGAGATGGTATACATTTTCAGGTTTATGGACCACATGGTCTCTTTTACCTATACTTAAGTCTATCATTTTAGTCCAAATGCAACCACAGACAATTTGTAAACGAATTCGTGTGACTATATTTTAATAAAACTTCATTTGCCAAAACCGATGTAGGACTAGATTTTACTTGTAGGCTGAAGTTTACTAACCCTTTTTCTGGATCATGTAAGAGTGTCTTGCCATGAGCCTCCAAATCAGGAACTTCAAAGCTTCTTTCCAGAGCCACAGACCCTAATATGGCAAACTGCATTTGATTTTCTAAAATAGAGGTATACATTGATACCTCCTGCTATGGAAGTCTCATATTACAAAGCATTCCTTTCAAATTTCTTGGTGGTTAAAGTGCATGCTTTATTTTGGAATTACCCATGTGAACAGCAGAGCAGAATCCTGGAGAGGATGGAACTGAAGGGACATAATCACATATTACTGAGGAATATTTTTTCACATGATGCCCTAGGGTTATCCATGAGAAGGTGGTAATGAGTGAACTTCCAAATATTGGTGGGAGACAGTACATCTCAGGATAAGTAAATTGTTCTTGGCACCTGGACTGTTTACCTCCCTGACTGGGAGAATCATCACACTGGTAAAGCTTTTCCAGCAGGCAGGTTGAAACCTCACAGAGAACTGCAGCAGCTGGTGACTGCATTCAGCTGTGAGAAACAAAACCCTCGTTCATCACTGGCTTAAACAATTATGGCTTACTTTTCTTTAAATGACTAAGAAACTAAAGTCATCTAAAGGCTCTTGAGGGTCAGAACTGAGATTTCTGCAGTTTTCTTGGCTTTCCTCTCAGCTTCCCACTGCTCAGGTTGTCTGGGCTCCAGCCACCAGGTTTGCATCCTAAGCAGAAAGTGTGAACAATAAGGAGCAAGAAGGGTACTTATATTAAGAAAGGAATTTTTGGTCTATTTATACAGGACAAATTTGTGTCATATGTCCTTTCATAGAACATTGGAAAGTGAGTCTGTAAGCCTGGTGTGTGTGTGCTCAGGCGTGTCCTACTTTTTGCAACCCCATGGACAGTAGCCCACCAGTTGCTAGAAAGGGGTGTGTATGTGTGTGTTTGCTCAGTCGTGTCCTATTTTTGCAACCCCACGGACTGTAGCCTGCCAGACTCCTCTGTCCATGGAATTCTCCAGACAAAAGTACCGGAACAGATTGCCATTTCCTCCTCCAGGGGATCTTTCGAACTCAGGGATTGAACCCATGTCTCTTGTGTATGCTGCACTGGCTGGTGGATTCTCTACCACCACACCTCTAGCTATAAAGGAAATTGATCCAATTGACCACTGATTGGTAAGGTACCTAGCAATGGTTGCTAATAAAGTTCAGCACACAGGTGTCACCACACTGCATGTAAAAGAGACCTTGATGAACGGGAAGCCAAATTTCTTTTGGATCTCTTTTTCTCATATCTTCATTTTGTACCTCCTCTTATGCTTGTCATTGCCCTCCTCCTCCTCTTTCTTCTTTCAAATCTCTGGTTGGGGAAACATTTTCAAGCTTAAATACAAAGGAGTTAACCTTAAAATTAAAACTTGGGGGAATGTATTATATTACATAATACTACATGTATGTTACACAAATATTTTAGAATTTTTAAACAAATTAAAAGCAAAATGACACCAGTAATAGAAAGTTTAGTAGAAAAAAATTTCCCTTTTACCATGGCATATGTATTTTAATGTTCCTGTGGGGTGGGGGGAGTACTACAAATAGATGAATTTATCATGTAATTTAGAGAAAAAAAAATCACAAGTTTTCTCATGAAACTTGATGCCATTCTTCAGTTCAGTTTAGTTCAGTCACTCATTCGTGTCCAACTCTTTGTGACCCCATGAATCGCAGCACACCAGGCCTCCCTGTTCATCACCAGCTCCTGGAGTTTACCCAAATTCAGGTCCATTGAGTCGCACTATCCAACCATCTCATCCTCTGTCGTCCCCTTCTTCTCCTGCTTTCAATCTTTCCCAACATCAGGGTCTTTTCAAATGAGTCAGCTCTTTGAATCAGGTGGCCAAAATATTGGAATTTTAGCTTCAACACCAGTCCTTCCAATGAACACCCAGGACTGATTTCCCTTAGGATGGACTGGTTGAATCTCCCTGTAGTCCAAGGGACTCTGAAGAGTCTTCTCCAACACCACAGTTCAAAAGCATCGATTCTTTGGCATTCAGCTTTCTTTCTCACATCCATACATGACTACTGGAAAAACCATAGCCTTGACTAGAAGGACCTTTGTTGACAAAATATTGTTTCCACTTTGTAATATGCTGTCTAGGTGGTTATAACTTTCCTCCCAAGGAGTAAGCATCATTTAATTTCATGGCTTCAATCACCATCTGCAGTGATTTTGGATGCCATTCTTATTATTGGCCAATATAAATAGATAGCAAAGAGCTATCAGGATGAAGATAGATCAAACAGGTACATATATTGTAAGTTCTCTACACTGCTATTATTCAAGCATAGAAGTTGTAGTCTATGCAATTAGCCATGAAAATGAAATGAAAAGATAGTAAATGATTATGGGGAGGAGAAAATTATGAGAGAATAGAAATGGATACCAAAAAGCTAGCCAAATAACTAAATAAATGGAGAAAACATATTGTTCTTTTCTTAAATGATATGGTACTGTAGCTGGTGTCTTCTTTATAGTCTTAAATGTAAACATTTAGAATTTTAATTATATTTTTATAAAATTTAATTGGTTAAAATTTCAAAAGCAATCCATCTTCTAAATATCAAAATATTTCATCTAGATACTGAAGGACTTCTTCTCAATTCCAATTTATCATTCAATCAGTCATATTTATAGTTGATATTTTCTCTTGATTTTTTTCTGGGCCCCCTCTCATCTGAAGTCAATTCTAAGCAATGGAAAGCTGTGAGAACTTCATGTTGTTGATGAGAAAGGACCAAGTCCACTTCTTGGTCAGTTCTCTTCTCATTTGTATGTCTGTATCCTCTGCTCAGGTCCACTTTCTTGTCTTTAATAGGGTTTCTACACTTCATGACATGTTCCAAAAGTCTTTTTCACACCGCACTTTGTGGTACATATGTGTACAGGAGAAAACTTTTCACTTCTTTCCTTCAGCATTTTTGACTGGTTAAATAATTGACAGAAGCCAGATTAACAGAAAAAAATAAATAAATGTATTTTCATACATATGTGAATCTCAAAGATATGAGATTTGAAGAAGTGACCAAAACAGGAAATTTGTATGTCTTTTAGGCAAAGAAACAATTGTTAGTGAAGATTTGAAAAAATAAAGAGGTTCAGGCTTGGGGTACCAAAGTAATGTAATAACAAACTTTGCACTTCTCTCTTGAATTCTCTCTCTGGTGATAAGAATGTCTTCTACCTTCTTGGTAGAGAGAAAAATACCTTCACATGGAAAATTTACTTCCTGTTTTCAAAGGGGAGCAAAGTAGAATAAGTATTCCTTCTTGCGTCAGCACTTATGTAATCATAATCCAAAATAATATGCCCAAGTGGAATATTTTTGGAGTGGTATATTTTGCTCCCCTTTTCCTGTATGTATTATGTTTTTAGTAAATTATAATATGACAAACTGTATTTTACATTAATAAACAGTATGATGTGATATACAATATATACTATATGTTATATATAATAAATTATTTTCCTTTATCATAGTGTATCTTTCTGGACTTAATTTTTTGTGATATAAATTCAAGTACATTTTTTCTAAAATTCTAGTCAGTTTGCTCTAAATAATTACCGCCTTTACAGTTTTATTTTTATGTCAGTGAATAAAAAGTCTAGTCAAAATTGGAAGTCCCTGCCCCAGTCTCTTCAAACTGCCAATGATATTTCTATGGGCATTATTTTGCTTTAAGTTTGTGTTTCTCCTAACTTTTCACTGTGTATTTCTAAATATTACAGCTACACAATTTATTATTAATCATGTTTAGCTAACCCATTAACCCTTATGGACAGGGAAGCTGGAGTGTGGCAGTCCATGGAGTCACAAAGAGTTGGTCACCACTGAGTGACTGAACTGAACTGATGTTTAGTTATTCTAGTTCATTTATTTTATGGATGGGTATTTAGCATTCTTAAATTTCCAGCCTCAATTTTACTTCCCACCTGCTCACATTATGGGCACAAATTTTTTGATAAAAGTCAATACTTCAACTTTACATATTTATGTCTTTATTAATGCTGTCCTGTGGTGAATTTTTCTAGTATAATTATGATTTTATTTCAATTAACAATTGCCATACTTATGGTTTGCTTATTTTTCTATGAATTTATTACTAATTTCTCTCACACTCTATATAATCACAGTGAAAGCTATTTTGATTCCAGTGTACTGATGATTTTGTAAATTTTTTTCTCCAGGTGATTTCTGCTCAGCACTTCTACCAAAAAAGTCCTAGGAATTCTCAGAATTCTGGTATTTGCTATTAATCTTTATATTCACATTTTTCCTAGATCATATGTTTATACTTTGTTCCATTATCTTTGGTAAATCATCAAAGGTCCGTTTAGTAAAAACTTTGTTTTTTTCCAGTAGTCATGTATGGAGAAAGCTATACACCAAAGAATTGATGTTTTTGAATGGTGGTGTTGGAGAAGACTCTTGAGAGACCCTTGGACAGCAGGAGATCCAACCAGTCCATCCTAACAGAAATCAGTCTTGAATATTCATTGGAAGGACTGATGCTGAAGCTGAAACTCCAATACTTTGGCCACCTGATGTGAAGAGCTGACTCACTGGAAAAGACTGATGCTGGGAAAGATTGAAGGCACGAGTAGAAGGGGGCAGCAGAGGATGAGATGGTTGGATGGCATCACCTACTCTATGGACATGAGTTTGAGTAAGCTCTGGGAGTTGGTGACGAACAGGGAAGCCTGGAATGCTACACTCCATGGGATAGTAAAGAGTCAGACACGGCTGAGCAACTGAAGTGAACTGAGCCTTGTGTTGCTTCTTTACAAATGGTACTTATTTTAATTGACAGTATTTGCATGTTAAGTCGTTTCAATTATGTGCAACTCTTTGAAATGCTAAGGAATGCAGCCTGCTAGGCTCCCCTGTCCGTGGGATTCTCCAGGCAAGAATACTAGAGGGTATTGCTATGACCAACGCCAGAGGATCGTCTCTACCCAGGGATTAAACTTGCATCTCTTATGGCTCTTACACTGGCAGGCTGGTTCTCTTGTTTATTTTTTATTGATGCTCATTACCAGCTTGAGTGAGTTTCCTTACATTTCTAGATTCCATTCAATTTTTATTACAAATTATGAATGAATGGTGAATTTTATCTAATTATTTTTTTTTGGAATCTACTGAGATGGTCACATTTTTTTTTCTGTTATTCTATACTTGTGATGGATTATGTTCCTTGTTACAATATTTTTAAGTAAAAACAACAACAAAAACACCTACATTTATAACACAATTCAGTGAGCTTTGAAAATGATATATCTGTGTAATCACTACTATAATCAAGAAATATAACACTTGGTATCACTTTGTAAAAATTGTGCATCACCACAGTAAACATCCCTTACACTTAATTGCTTTTTGTACTTTTTATTTTAGCTTTTACCTACTTAGAATTGTATACCTTTGAATTATATGTGATCCTTTTATATCACTTCTTTGCCTCAACATAATGTTAAGTTTTACTCAGGGTCTTGTGTTATTTGTGATTCATTCCTTTCTATAGTTGAATGGTATATTACTTAACGAATGTATTATAAATTTTTTATCCATTCACTTTTAGATGGACATTTAGTTTGTTTTTATTTTTATACCTATGAGGGGAATTGCTGAGTCATACAGTATTTTTTGTGACCCCATGGACTCTAGCCCACTAGGCTTCTCTGTCCATGGGGTGGCAAACAGTTGGACAGAACTGAGTGACTTTCACTTTCACTTTTCCTTTATCACTGAGCCATCAGGGAAACCCTTCACTTAACCAAAAAGTGCCAAACTGTTTGCCAAAGTTTTATGCCCACTACCAAAGCAGTTGAAACACCACCAGCAGCATAATTAAGAGTATGTTTATCCTCCTTCATGTAAAACCTTGATAATACCATGTTTGAATTGAAGCCATTTGAGTATGTCTGTAGTTGCACTAACTGTGGTTTTAATCTGTATTTTCCTTATGGCTACAAATATTGAATATCTTTTTTTGTGGCTATAGAATGACATTTGTATATTTTCTTTTTGGAAGTATGTGTTCAAAATTCTTTGATTTTGTTTCAGCTACATGTATTACAAATACTTTCTCCCACACCATGAGTTGCCTTTACATTATATAAAATTATTGATATAATTTAATTTTGAAGAAACCAAATTATTAATACTTCTAATATTTTTGTTTCTTTTGTCCAAGGAAATCTTTTCTAAAATAATCACAAATATTTGGTTATTTTTCTCCCAGAAATTTATTTCAGAATATTTAATTTTAGTGTTTATATTTATTTGATATAATTTATAGGGCTTTCCTGGTGGCCCAGATGGTAAAGAACTTGCCTGCAGTATGGGAAACCCAGGTTCAATTCCTGGGTCAGGAAGATTCCCTGGAGAAGGGAATGATTATCCACTCCACGTTTCTACTTATTTAATGTGTATGATATGAAGAAATTTATTTAATCCATATGGTCTGTTGACCCAGAGTTCATAATGTGCATAAAGTTGAACATTTGGACTAATAGAACATTTCACACAAGGAAACCTCACAAGATAATGAAAATATCTAACAGACAAAACAATATAAACAGTCACAAAGCAAGGTCATCTAGTTCAAGCAGATATGCAATTAATATATTCTTATATAATAATAAATTGATATTTGCATAATCTATATGTTTTTCATTGTTCTACAAGTACTGTTAAAAAGTTTAATACTTATGGGAACTTTAATAAAAATATGATAAAGTGAGCAAATAAATAGAAATATGATTTACAAAGGTCTCTAAGTGACTCAGACTCTGGACACAGCACAGGACTCCTGTCTCCTAGACTAGTCAATATCATACCACACTGTACTCAGAGGGACTGTTTAATGCTGTTTGGCACAAAACCATATTTAAAATACAACTTTAAAATTATTTCAATAGATTTTTAAACAAATTAAACATGTAACAAATTTTGAAATTGAGTATTTTTAAGTCTCATTTACAATGAGTCCTTCCATAAATTATTTCTTAAGTACACATCAATAAATTATTAAAGGGAAAAATGATTAGGGCTAGTGAAATTTTTGTTATTTTTATTACTTTTCTGGATATATAGAACAGTCTATTCTTTATTTCCTCAAAGACCGCTATCTCTCATTTTGGAATAATTAAATGACTAAAACTATTTTTCTGCAATAGATTAACAACATATCCTTCATTTTTGATCATATTTTTTACAAAGCTTTTCCATCAAAAGGGGACAAAATAAAACAGCTACACCACCATTCAAAATATATTTAAATCAGCTGATATTTTTTCCCTTTTTTCCAGAAATTAAAACTAAAACCTACAAGTGTCCCATTACAATTAATGATGAATTTCATGTATAGCTTTTAAATTATTTTCTCAAAATCTAAATGGTATTTTCTATTTAACAGTTTATTGCATCAAAAGAAAAAACAAGGTATTAGTCCTATTTTGACTCACACTTTTAGTCGTGCAATGCATAAATTCATCCTTAAACTCCATGGCCAGCTGAACAAGGCAAGAACAATCTGTTACTATGTGATGTGAAACCAATGTGAAACCACTCATCCTAAACTTATGCACAAATAAGTGCGTCTTTGTATTGTGAATATTCTCTACCATGAGCATAACCAAAAGAAAAAAAAATAAAAGACTACATAAGTATATGAGAATTCTTTCCTTAACTTATCTCAAAAAAATGTGCTCCAATTTCCTAGAACAAACTTTGAAACTGGGTGTGCAGTAAGTTCATCTCGATGATAAGAACTTGAGTGATTGACAAGGTACTTATGAGGTTCTCAACTACCAAAGACAAAAGAGTTATAAGTTTATATCTAAGAATCCATCTATCTCTAAGCAACTGGGTCTAACTTATAATATTGATCCTATGATAGTGACCTTAGACAAATTATAGACTTTTAAAAGTAAATTTATAAATAATGAAATTTACTTCAGGGGTCCTTGAAGTGTGCTCCTGAGACCCCCAGCACTTGTGAACATGTTAAAAATACTAATGCTTAGGCTCCACCTCAAAACCTAACAAATCTGAAAGCAGTTGGGGATGGGGCCCAGGGGGCTAGTTTAACAAATTCTCCAGGTGATTCTGATGCACATCTAATTGCAAATCACTGCCTATTGATTAATAGATTCTTTATGTCTGTGTAATAAAACAGGGCTTCCCTTGTGGCTCAGCTGGTAAAGAATCTGCCTGCAATGTGGGAGACCTGGGTTCTCTCCCTGGGTTGGGAAGATTCCCTGGAGAAAGGAAAGGCTACCCACTCCAGTACTCTGGCCTGGAGAATTCCATGGACTGTATAATCCATGGGATCACAAAGAGTTGGACACGACTGAGTGACTTTTACTTACTTACTTAATAAAACACAAATGTCTATCTACATGACCATAGTTATTTTTTCCTGTGCACACCTCACTTAGCAAGTTATATAAAATTTCCAACTACAAATAGTTCACCACATCTACAATGTATTGAGTTATTAAATCTTCTTTGAACTATAGGCCATTTTCATTCTCCCATCGACATATAGCCTAAGCCATTTCCAGAGCTTCCAGCTTCATTTTGTGTTTTGTTACCTCTAATTGCTTATTATGGCTAATTTCTCCCCACACCCAGTTTACATATTTTTGACATTCAGTATACCTGTATTTTCTCCAAATTTTCATAGACTCTTCAGACCTCTTCAGTTGTCTCACAGATCTCTTCAGTTGTCAGTGCCTGAGACGTTTGGTCTCATCTTTCCTTCCCTCTCCTCTCAAGTTGGATTACCTTGCTTTTTAAGGAGAAACAGAAGCTAGAAGCCTGCCTGCCTAAGGCTGCTGTAATTTCCTTCACCTGGCGAATGATACCATCTAAACGTTTAAAGAGTCCAAGACTTTATTCCTTCTTTCCATACATTTTCAGTCAAATAAATATATTTAGAACCTTAAAAATATTTCTCTGTAAACATTTTAACAGCTGAAGAAAGAATTGTCTTTGGAATCAGAACACTGGTTTGAATCCTAATTTGGACAATGATTAATTATATTGCCTTGGGAAAGTCAATTAGCATTTCTGAGTCTCTGTGTCCTCACATGTAGAGTGGAATAATAATTTCTGACTTTCTAGTTTGTTGTGAGGCTTAAGATAAATACAGATGAAGCATGCTGCTCCAGACATCAGACATGGCTCTTGATAAGAATCAAGAAAAGGTCACTCTGTGTATGTATAACTTCGTGAGAAAGGGTGCAAAATAAAGAGGAGTCTCATAAGTTATATTTTTCCATAGTTAAAAGTTCATTTCACACTGATTACAAGTTATATGCTATTTTGCCACTCTTAGTTAACATAATATTCTAAAGGAATACTTGATACGAGGATTGGAAGAAAAAAAAGTAATTCCCATTACAATATAAATTATGGCAGCATTTGCCTGTGAGTAAAAGTTGTTCAGTCATGTCCAACTCTTTGGGACATAGAGTCCCATTGTCCATAGTCCATGGAATTCTCCAGGCCAGAATACTGGAGTGGGTAGCCATTCCCTTTTCAGGGGATCTTCCCAACTAAGGGATTGAACCCAGGCCTCCCACATTGCAGGCGGATTCTTTACCAGCTGAGCCACCAAGGAAGCCCCAGTATTTGCCTACATAACCTATAAACAAATTATCAAATATAAAGCTTATAATTTGGTTCATAACAATAGTTAAAACACATTTGTTATCCCAATAAAGAATTTGTGGTATTTTATTTTCTTCTCAAAATAGACTTATAGATAGGTAGTATTTGCTCTAGTTTTACAGATAAGAAAATTCAATCAGGAACTTTAAGTAGTTTGTCTAAGGACACAAAGCTAGTAATTGTCAGCCAGGATTTAAATGATAGCAGTTGGTCTCTGAAATCTAAGTCCTTAACCAAAATGCTCTGTTGTATCTCCAAGTGAAATACACCAGAGTTAATCAACTTAGTTATATAGGCTGTGGTTTTTGTGATTCGTAAACATGTGAAGTATGAAAGTGAAAGTCTACTGTGTTATATTACCTTATCATGATCGCCTAGAGAGAACCCATGCAAAGTGTTAAATACACACACACACACACACACACACACACTCACACACAGAAGGAGAGATGTGGCAAGAAGGACTGGAAGTTGAAGTAGCCCATGACTGAGATGTGGTGAGGAACCTCAGGTGAGAGTGGACATCTCTTTGCTTTCTTTGATACGCCCATACCATTGTGAACACTGGTCATAGCATAGTACTCAGGTTTTGTAGGAGAAGTTCGTGGATTACAAGCTACAAGTGATGAAGCAACTCGATATCCTGTTTTCTTTTGCCAGTGGATATTGGGCTTCTCTGTTAGTGCAGGTGGTAAAGAATCTGCCTGCAATATAGGAGGCCTGGGTTCAATCCCTGGGTCAGGAAGATTCCCTGGAGAAGGGGATGGCTACCCACTTCAGTATTCTGGCCTGCAGAATTCCATGGACACAGAAGCCTGGTGGACTACAAAGTCCTTGAGGTCCCAAAGAGTTGTACACAACTAAGAGACTAATTCTTTCATTGAAGGTTATGATCAATCCTGATATCCAGACTTTAAAAAAACAAAATACAACAACTTTACTGGGATATAATTTATATACTTTGGCTTAAAGCTAGGAAAATAGATGCTAGTGAATAAGAGGCTGGTTTCCTCTAAACTTTTGGCTCAAAGAAAAGAAGAAAAGGAGAGATGTTTATTTCCTTCCAAACTGTCTAATCTATTTTCTCAGGAAAGGAAAATAGACTAAGAAATGGATGACTGCCTTATTGGGAAATATAAATGGACTATTTGGCTGCAGTTTCTTCTTTTAAAAATCTTATAAGAATCTGCTAACAGAGAGCAGGGCATTGATAAATCCAAATAAAATACAACCTAATGATTGACTATTTTTTTCAGATTTACATTCTACATTAAGTTTTGCTTCTCTTACACTCTATCAACTCTGACACCAATGTCTTTTCTTATGAACCTATCTCAGCATTAGCACTTCAAGGTCTGTGGCAGAATATAGCTTCACGTTAATTTATGGGTCTGAGCACTCTTTGGAAATTGCTATCATTTCCAAACCTGTTTAAAATGCCTGTGTGACATTTTCCATGAGAAGACTGACATTGGGATCAGCCTGAATGATCTGGGGGAAGGGAGAGACACCATGTAACACCTAAGTATCACATTTGAAGCTAGTTTAGTAAATGAAACAGATAATTTAAAATAGCATAACAGAAGAAGGAGAAGACAAGTTTGAAAACCTAGTCCCACTTCTGTATCTGTATTTAACCTCAATATCTTTATATGTAATAATACATGAGAAACACAAATGACATTGATAGATAAACCACACATAAACAGCCAATCTCTCTACAAAGTTGTTCATTACATCCTAAATTCAAGGTAAGTCAAATATCAGTAAATACCTCGCCTAACCATTTATCTTCATTTCCCACAATGTTTT
Organism: Antilocapra americana; assembly: GCA_007570785.1. Taxonomy (NCBI): domain Eukaryota; kingdom Metazoa; phylum Chordata; class Mammalia; order Artiodactyla; family Antilocapridae; genus Antilocapra; species Antilocapra americana. The sequence continues at coordinate 31,021,968 of ML661338.1, read as the reverse complement.
TCCCACCAAGTCTTCCTTATTCACTGATTTCTTCCAGAGCACACCACCTCAAAGCCACTGAGATAATGTTGACACATTCTAAATAAAGGTTTGCCATTTCACAGAGTTTTTTTGCAGCTTCCGAACATTAACATTTGCCTCCTGGACCGTCATGTAAGAAGATATACTCTCATCTTGCTGTAACTATGTCCTCAGGGTCCTTGTATCTGGGCAGCCTTATAAGATTTACAACAAGGTCCTTTGGCAAAGCAGGGCTTGGCTGTGATTCAACATGAATTTGCCTTACAACAAAATAGCTTCTGGAGTGTTGGAAAAGGATTTCAAAGCTTTTTGGACGTATTTTTGGACACGTTTATTTATTTTTTATCATGGTTTCAGCTTTAGAAACTTAGAGATATTTTACAATGCTCTCTGGAGGTTAAATATTTTTTTCCATTTATGTCTATTCATGTGACATTCATGTCCATTTCTGCATTTCTAATATTCATGAAAATTAGTGTTACAATATCATTTTTTTTCCCAATCTTTGAGCTACTTAGTCTGTTTGTTATTTTCCCAATGACTGCATGACCTATCAGATTCCTAAATACCCCAACATCAACTGATATTTAGCAATTCAATTCACTTGTTAACTACCTGAAGTTCACATCAGATACCACAGGTTTAGGGGCTCAGTTCTACAAGGTCACACCACATTTTAAATGTCAACTGCACATAGGTACATAGACTGCCCACACATCTCTCCCATTGACTACAAACTCAGGGATACCTGTGACCCTCTCCCCTCAGGATTGATAATTCTCTAGAAGGTCTCATAGAACACATAAAAACACATAATTTACCTTTACTTTAAAGGATAAAACTCAGGATTAGCCAGATGGAAGGGACACAGAGGGCAAGGTGGGGTGGATGGCACCTAAGCTCCCATGCCCACTCTCAGCCACAACATCACTGTGTTTACAAACATAGAAGCTCTCCCAATCTTGTTTGCTCAAGAGTTTTTAAGCCATTATGAACCTAGACAGCATATTAAAGAGCAGTCAAAGTTCACATAGTCAAAGTTATGGGATTTTCACAGTTCCTACTCTTTGCAACCCCATGGACTGCAGCACACCAGGTCTCCCAGTCCATCACCAACTCCAGGAGTTTGCTTGCTGGAGTCCAGCCCTGGCGGGTTCAGGGGTCTTGAGGGATGAGTGGCATCGGTGAAGTACTAAGCTGAGTCAATGTGTTGATGGAGCAGTCACTCTCCTTATTGTGGTTGGTTTACAGTTTTATACCCAACAAATGTCCCCATTACATCACATATCTTTCTATACAATTTTTTGTTTTCTACCTTCCATAGCAACCTTATCATTGAGCTCATTCCCCAATCTATCATGAAACATTCCCCTTGCAGAAATCAGATTTCTGCATAATCAGATTTAACAATAGTATGTTTACCAGTTGATTGTCTTCAGCATACTTCATTCAATCATGAGAATTACATCAATCTAAGTAGAAAGGTTACATTTCTCTTATCAGGTACAGCTCTGTAGAAGCTAGAGGGAAGGGCTAAGCTTGAAACTGTTTTATTCTAGTAACCTCAACCACTACCTGTCTCATTTTGTTCTGACACTCCGGTTCTTAGGAGGAAAGAGCAAAGAGGACAATGAGATAGTCTAGCAGCACTGCTTTAGCAATAAAAACCCTGTTAACCTTATATAACTACTTTAATGAATTCCTATGTCTACACTATCCTAAAGCAATCAGTGTCTCCAACTATGCTGGCTACAGTTATGAGCATTCCTAAGTCCCATTCCCCCTGGTCTCTACAGGGAAAGGAACCTCCGCTGTGGAGTGGTTGGGGGAGTGGGAGGTGGAAAGTATGAGCCCTTCTGGTGGTGGCCTTGCCATGACCCCCAGAGAACTTTTGGTAAATTCTCCAGTAAGGAGTAGGGGGTGTAGTAATCTATTTAAATGTCTCTTATTCCTCCTTTGTCATCGGGGAAGGGAATCTGCCTTCCCAGATCCTCTGGTCAATAAGGTCTGGGGGAATTATCTCAGGACGAATTCTTTCTAACTGGGACTGATCTACTGAGATGAGCTAATGTTCTGAGCATGGACAGAACTCCCAAGAAAATATCAGGAGGGGCCTTGCCTGGGATGCCCCGATAAAGAAAGTCCGCTTTGCAGTTTCCTTCTTAGTCTCGTGACTTTGTCATCCGAGCAAGGGGGCATCCTGACGGCTCCTGGCATTTACTCAAACTCATGTCCATTTAATTAGTGATGCCATCCAACCATGTCATCCTCTGTCTTCCCCTTCCCCTCCCACCTTCAATCTTTCCCAGCATCAGGATCTTTTCAAATGAGTCAGTTCTTCGCATCAGTTGGCCAAAGTATTGGAGTTTCAGTTTCAGCATCAGTCATTTGAATGAATATCAGGACTGATTTCCTTTAGGAAGGACTAGCTGGATCTCCTCGCAGTCCAAAGGACTCTCAAGAGTTCAAAACACAGTTCAAAACCATCAATTCTTCAGCATTCAGTTTTCTTTGCAGTCTAAACTTCACAGCCATACATGACTAATAGAAAAGCTATAGCCTTGACTAGACAGACATTTGTTGACAAAGTAATGTCTCTGCTTTTTAATATGCTGTCTAGGTTGGCCATAACTTTTCTTCCAAAGAGTAAGCGTCTTTTAATATCATGGCTGCAATCACCATCTGCAGTGATTTTGGAGCCCCCAAAATAAAGTCTGCCACTGTTTTCCTATCTGTATGCCATGAAGTGATGGGACTAGATGCCATGATCTTAGTTTTCTAAGTGTTGAGCTTTAAGCCAAATTTTTCATTCTGCTTTTTCACTTTCATCAAGAGGCTCTTTAGGTCCTCTTTGCTTTCTGTAATAATGGTGGTATCATCTGCATTTCTGAGGTTATTGATATTTCTCCTGGCAATCTTGATTCCAGCTTGTGTTTTCTCCAGCCCAGCGTTTCTCATGATGTACTCTGCATATAAGTTAAACAAGCGGGGTTACAATATACAGCCCTGACGTCCTCCTTTCCCTATTTGGAGCCAGTCTGTTTTTCCATATCCAGTTTTAACTATTGCTTCCTGAGCTGTATACAGATTTCTTAAGAAGCAGATCAGATGGTTTGGTATTTCCATCTCTTTAGGAATTTTCCACAGCTTGTTGTGATCCACACAAAGGCTTTAGCATAGTCAATAAAGCAGAAGCAGATGTTTTTCTGGAATTCTCTTGCTTTTTCGATGATCCGATGGATGGTGGCAATTTGATCTCTGGTTCCTCTGCCTTTTTTAAAACTAGCTTGAACAACTGGAAGTTCATGGCTCACATATTGCTGGAGCCTGGCTTGCAGAATTTTGACCATTACTTTACTAGCGTGTGAGAAGAGTGCAATTGTGTGGTAGTTGGAGTTTCCTTGGCTTTGCCTTTCTTTGGGATTGGAATGAAAACTGACCTTTTCCAGTCCTGTGGCCACTGCTGAGTTTTCCAAATTTGCTGACATATTGAGCACAGCACTTTCACAGCATCATCTTTTAGGATTTGAAATAGCTCAGCTGGAATTCCATTACCTCCACTAGCTTGTTTGTAGTGATGTTTCCTAAGGCCCACTTGACTTTGCATTCCAGGATGTCTGGCTCTAGGTGAGTGATCATACCATTGTGATTATCTGGGTCATGAAGATCTTTTTTGTACAGTTCTTCTGTGTATTCTTGTCACTCTTCTTAATATCTTCTGCTTCTGTTAGGTCCCTACCATATCTGTCCTTTATTGAGCCCAACTGTGCATGAAATGTTCCTTTGGTATCTCTAGTTTTCTTGAAGAGATCTCTAGTCTTTCCCATTCTATTGTTTTCCTCTTTTCTTTGCATGATCACTGAGGAAGTCTTTCTTGTCTCTCCTTGCTATTCTTTGGAACTCTTCATTCATATGTGTTCATCTTTCCTTTTCTCCTTTGCCTTTCACTTCTCTTCTTTTCACAGCTGTTTGTAAGGCCTCCTCAGACAGCTATTTTGCTTTTTTGCATTTCTTTTTCTTGGGGATTGTCTTGATCCCTGTCTTCTCTACAATGTCATGAACCTCCATCCATAGTTCTTCAGGCACTCTATCAGATATAATCCCTGAATCTATTTGTCACATTCACTGTATAGTCATAAGGGATTTGATTTAGGTCATATCTGAATGGTCTAGTGGTTTTCCCTACTTTCTTCAATTTGAGTCTGAATTTGGCATAAGGAATTCATGGTCTGAGCCACAGTCAGCTCCTAGTCTTGTTTTTGCTGACTGTATAGAGCTTCTCCATCTTTGGCTGCAAAGAACATAATCAATCTGATTTCAGTATTGACCATCTGGTGATGTCCATGTGTAGAGTCTTCTCTTGTGTTGTTGGAAGAGGGTGTTTGCTATGACCAGTTCATTCTCTTGGCAGAACTCTATTAGACTTTTCCCTGCTTCATTCTGTACTCCAAGGCCAAATTTGCCTGTTAGTCCAGGTATTTCTTGATTTCCTACTTTTGCATTCCAGTCCCCTATAATGAAAAGGATATCCTTTTTTGGTGTTAGTTCTAGAAGTTCTTGTAGGTCTTCATAGAACCATTCAACTTCAGTTTCTTCAGCATTACTGAAGTTTTTCCAGAAGTCATCTACAGATGTGAGATTTGGACCATAAAGAAGGTTGAACACTGAAGAACTGATGCTTTTGAACTGTGGTGCTAGAGAAGACTTCCGAGAGGCCATTGGACAGCAGGGACATCAAACCAGTCAATCTTAAAATAAATCAACCCTGAATATTCATTGGAAGAATTGATGTTGAAGTTGAAGCTTCACTATTTGGCCACCTAACGCAAAGAGCTGATTCATTGGAAAAGACCCTGATGCCAGGAAAATTTGGAGGGCAGGAGAAGAAGGGGTCAACAAAGGATGAGAGGTTTGTATGACATCACCAACTCAATGAACAACAGTTTGAGCAAACTCCAAGGGAAACTTGGTAGGCATGCTGCAGTCCATGGGATTACAAAGAATCAGTCATAGTGATTCAATAGCAGCAACAAAAACAACAAACCAGCTCTCCTCTCTTCCCTGGAATCAAGAGTGGGGCTGACTATTCCTGCCCTCTAATCTTCTGATATTTCTGGAGACTAGCCCCACCCTGAGGCTGTCTAGAACCCCTAGTGGCATAAACTCAGGTTTGACAGAAAGTGGCTCGTTATCAAAATGAAAGACCCTCTTATGACTCAGGAAACTCTAGGAGTTTTCTGGAGCTCTGTGGTAGAAACCAGGGATAAAGAGAAACTATATTTTTTACTATGTCATATGGCCATAATTTGATTCACTTTGATACAAGTTCTCCCACTTATATATACAAATACCTTAAAGTTGACACCATGGAATTCACTGATTGTTTTTCAGTATTTATCTCTTTATGACTTTTATTTTTTTCGCTGTCAATTAATTAAACAAGGAGGTCATTAAACAAGTTGACTCTAATGTCTCCATAAGGTAGTCAGGCAAACATTAGGTAACCTCATGTTAGCCTACATAAGAAAACCAAAATATGTTTGTAAATTACTTAAGGTTACCAAATTGACTCCAAAGAGCAAACAACCAATCACAGTCAACTAGGCTTTAAGCTTATAGCCAGTCAATAATTTCCTTGGTTCACTCCAGCCTTTTCCCTATAAAAATGTTTCTCCTAGTTTCTATCAGTAGAGCACTGCTAACAACTTCTGGTTTGGCCCTGCACCATTACAATTAATTTTGCTCAGATAAACACTGAAAATTTAACATACCTATGATTATTTTTTAAAAACACTTCTCTTTCTAGATTAATTATAAAATAAATTATTGGCATTTCTTTATGGCTCATTCATAAAGTTAAAACATAATTTAATTATGATATATAATTGATATAATGCTATATTGATATATTCTTGATACAATGCCATATCAAGAACTTTATCATAAAGAAACATGAAGACCAAAAACATTGATTCAGAGAATGTTTTCTTGTTTCTCAAATCTCTCAGTCTTTCTCTATCTGTCTCTCACCTGACTTGTCTCTCATTGGTTGTTTTTGTTCTTTGGATCTCATTCCTCTGTGAATAGTTTTATTATAGTCCACTGATTTCAGGACTGGGTCAAAAAATATTTATCCAGCTGAAATAAACACTGCAGCCAAAGAATACATCTAACCCTACTTTGATAAAACACATAGCAAATTACTTTAGAGAACTTTAGCATTGACTATTAAGCAATTAAGAATAAAGCAAATCAAGAGTCAGCAAACTCTCTTATATTCAAAATACACCTTTCTGATTTCTGAACTCGACTTCATTTGGAGATATTAATTCCCTGAAAACATTTATCCATGAGAATGTGGGTTGATCTCTTTTTTGCTCCACAGTGCCCCTTTTAGGTAATTACACATCCTCTTCTTTTGTCACATTCTTGTAAGCAGCTATCCCCATACTTCCTAACTTACTGACATTATCAGAACATGGATCTCAGTTCTTCCTTTGGCCCAATACTTGCTATCTTTCAAAGTGACTTTCACATTGGACATATCCAACATCTTGGCTTTGACTCTATTCATTATTACAATGATATTTTCCTTAGTTTAGTTTAGACAGTTACCCACACAATCCAGAAATTGTACTATCTTTAAAATTACTACTTTAAACATTTCAAACTCTAACTATAAACCCATCAACATACAGCTTACTTGCTCAAGCATTACTGTTAAGACAGTTCAACTAATCAAAATCCAAGAATATTCCCTCTCTATCAGTCAATTCCTGTCTTCAATCCCCTGCTTTTCCACATTAGTTTATACAGTCTCCCATGTTAATCACTCTCTACCAAGAAGGTAGAGAAGAAGGCCTTTACCAAGGCCTTTGAAGACCTAAATACCAAGAAGGCGTTTAATTCTTTCTTCATCCTTGTGTCTTTCTGGTTCTTCTTCACTGCCAACCCTAAGTCTTTACTCTGTTCTCTGTCCTTTCCAGTGGGCTAGCATACAACTTATTTGCCAGTGATTACATTTTTAAATCCCTAGCCCAGACCTTTCTGCTCATCTTTAGAGTTATTTATATATCTGTCTGCTGGTGTTAGTACAGTATACACTATTCATCTCAAAATTTAAATGTTTAACTGAAATCTAGATGTTCTTCTCAAGCATTGTCTAAATCAGCAAGGGATACTTCTATTTACCCATTGTTCATGGCAGAGATCTGTCACGTTACTCATTGGTTCAGTTTAATTCAGTTGCTCAGCCGAGTCCAACTCTTTGTGACCCCATAGACGGCAGCATGCCAGATCTCCCTGTTCATCACTAACTCCCGGAGCTTACTCAAACTCATGTCCACTGAGTCTGTGATGCCATACAACCATATCATCCTCTGTCATCCCCTTCTCCTCCCACCTTCAATCTTTCCCAGCACCAGAGTCTATTCAAATGAGTCAGTGTTTTGCATCAGGTGGCTAAAGTATTGGAGTTTCAGCTTCAGCATCAGTCATTCCAATGAATATCAGGACTGATTTCCTTTAGGACAGACTGGTTGGATCTTCTTACTGTCCAAGGGCCTCTCAAGAGTCTTCTCCAACATCACAGTTCAAAGCTATCGATTCTTCAGCGTTTGGTTTTCTTTATGGTCTAAACGTCACAGCCATACATGACTAATGGAAAAGCCATAGCCCTACTAGACAGATCTTTGTTGGCAAAATAATGTCTCTGCTTTTTAATATGCTGTCTAGGTTGGTCATAACTTTCCTTCCAAGGAGTAAGCGTCTTTGAATTTCATGGCTGCAGTCACTATCTGCAGTGATTTAGGAGCCCAAGAAAATAAAGTCTGTCACTGTTTCCACGGTTTCCCCATCTATTTGCCATGAAGTGATGGGACCAGATGCCATGATCTTAGTTTTCTGAATGTTGAGTTTTAAGCCAACTTTTTCACTTTGCTATTTCACATTCATCAAGAGTTTCTTTAGTTCTTCTTTGATTTCTGCCATAATGGTGGTGTCATCTGCATATCTGAGATTATTGTTATTTCTCCTGGATATTTCTTCCAGCTTGTGCTTCATCCAAACCAGTGTTTCTCATGATGTTCTCTGCATATGAGTTAGATAAGCATGATGACAATATACCACTTTGATGTACTCCTTTGGTACTATTTTCAATATCAGTCTACCAGCATGTTTCATGAGTTTATAACTTCAAAATCTATTTCAGATATTTCCACTCTTCCCATATTCACAGTTACTATTTTCATGTTTACAAAATAAAAACTTTACATCACTTCAGGTCTTTGTATCCTTCTATGATTTCCCATTTTCTCTGGAAAAATTTCAAAAATCTTACCATGGTCTACAATACCCTAGATTACCCTAGATAATCTATTCTTCTTAAAGACTAATTATCTTAGCCCCCTTTTCACTGTTAAATAATCCTAGTACCTTCTTCTAGCCTTTACAATTGTTCTGCTTTCCTGCTTACAAACTTTCAGCCCATATATATTACTCACAATAGAATGTTCCTCTTTCAACACTCACTTGTCTGCTTGCTGCTAATCACTTTGGCTAAGGCTTAAATTGGAGAAGGAAATGGCAACCCATTTCAGTATTTTTGCCAGGGAAAATCCATGGGTAGAGGAGCCTGTAGGGCTATAGTCTACAGTGTCACAAGAGTCAGACACGACTTAGCAACTAAACCACCAAGGCTTAAAGTCATTTCCTCAATGAATCTTCATACATTTTAATTAGTCAAGTTTAGATTCCTATATCATTATCTCAGAATCTCTACATTTCCTTCATGGTACTTATATTAATTATTCTGTATTTTTTTCCTGTTTTGTTTGCCAGTCCCATTTAACTTAAATTTAACAATTGCTTATTGCTATATGTTGTGTGCTGTGCTTAGTAGTTGCTCAGCCATATCTGACTCTTTGTGACTCCATGGACGGTAGCCCACCAGGTTCCTCTACCCTTGGGGATTCTCCAGGCAAGGATACTTGAGTGGGTTGCCATGTCCTTCTCCAGGGGATCCTCCCAACCCAGGGATTGAATTCAGATCTCCTGCATTGCAGGTTGATTCTTTACCAGCTGAGCCACCAGGGAAGCCCAAGAATACTGGAGTGGGTAGCTCTATCCCTTCTGCAGAGGATCTTTCAGACCCAGGAACTGAACTGAGTTCTCCTGCATTTCAGGCAGATTCTTTACTAGCTGAGCTATCAGGGAAGCCCCTATTACTATATGGTTAACTCTTTACATATTGCTTGCCTCATAGTAGGCACTCAGCAAATATTTTTAAACAGATGAAATAGTGAATCTTAAATGAAAGACTGAATCTTATAATGTCATGTATTCTTGAAGTTCCTGGTAGTATAGTCCTATGAAATTACCTTTAGTATAATTAGTGTAAAGTTGTGTGTTCTAATTTGTAAGTAACTACAAGAAACTTTCGTTTTGGTATTCTGATGTCATCTAAATCAGAATACTCTGGTAAAGATCAAATAAACAAAAACCCACTATACACAAAATCAACTACAAAACACAAAATGGAAAAGAGTGCTTGCAAATGATATCACATATAAATATGTAATAACTATGGTCTATAAAGAACTGTTAAAACTTGAGAGCAAAGCATAATAAAAACCTATTAGAAAATGGACAAAAAATAAAAACAGATTAAAAACACACTGAAACATACAAAGAGATGGCAAAGTGTTCGACCTTACTATAACAGAGATACCATTTCTTACCTATCATGTGTAGAAATGTTTAACTTTATTTTTTATTTTTTTAAATTTTCTTTACTTTATTGTGTTGGTTTTGCTATACACTGACGTGAATCCGCCACGGGTATACATATGCTCCCCCTCCAAAAGCCCTCTCCCTCCTCCCTCCCGATTCCCTCCCCCTGGGTCATCCCGGTGCACCAGCCCCGAGCATCAAACCTGGGCTGGTGATTGATTTCACATATGATAATTAACATGTTTCAATGCCATTCTCCCATATCATCCCACCCCTGCCCTCTTCCACAGAGTCCAGGACACTGTTATATACATCTGCGTTTCTTTTGCTGTCTCGCATGCAGGGTTCTTGTTACCATCTTTCTAAATAATAGCCAATGAAGCAACAGACAAACAATTAATCTCAAAAATATACAAGCAACTCCTGCAGCTCCATTCGAGAAAAATAAACAACCCGATCAAAAAGTGGGCCAAAGAACTTAAAAGACATGTCTCCAAAGAAGACATAAAAATGGCTAACAAACACATGAAAAGATGCTCAACATCACTCATTATCAGAGAAATGCAAATCAAAACCACAATGAGGTACCACTTTACACCAGTCAGAATGGCTGCCATCCAAAAGTCTACAAGCAATAAATGCTGGAGAAGATGTGGAGAAAAGGGAACCCTCTTACACTGTTGGTGGGAATGCAAACTAGTACAGCCACTATGGAAAACAGTGTGGAGATTCCTTAAAAAACTGCAAATAGACCTGCCATATGACCCAGCAATCCCACTGCTGGGCATACACACCGAGGAAACCAGAATTGAAAGAGACACGTGTACCCCAATGTTCATCACCGCATTGTTTACAATAGCCAGGACATGGAAGCAACCTAGATGCCCATCAACTGACAAATGGATAAGAAAGCTGTGGTACATATACACAGTGGAATATTACTCAGCATTAAAAAAAAATTCATTTGAATCAGTTCTACTGAGGTGGACGGAACTGGAGCCTATTATCCAGAGTGAAGTAAGCCAGAAGGAAAAACAAAAATACAGAAATGTTTAACTTTAAAGGGCACACAGTATATTTTGGCAAGTCTGTGGAGAAGAAGGCACTCTAATAATCGGTTGGTGGAACTCACTCTAAAACCTTTTGGGGGGATGGGCTGCCAATATATACTAAAGTTATATCTGTATTTACCTACACAAGTAGAAACAGCAAGTCTACTTCTGGATTTTTATGCCAACAATTCATGACTAATACTATGAAAACATGTGTTCAGATTTTCCCACGAATATTACCTCTGATTGCAAAATACTGAAAATTATCTACATTATAGATAATGATGTAGAGGAGCAAAACTTGTGACCACAAAATGTCTATTTGGCAAGTGAATTACTTCAAATTGAAGATAATCAAGGCCCATAAGACTCCAGAAATCTTTCTTTTGATCTCTTCCTTAACTGTCTAAATAATGTTGATAGAGGAACTCTTCCAAAAGGGGAACTTTCATCCATAGATAAATGTTATGAATTAGGTGGATAGAGAAGAAGGAAGTTAGCAAAGTTCATGTGTTAAAATTCCTCTCTGTGTCCCTTTGTCTCTGTGTGGGCAAACTTTTTCTCGCCAAACATTTACGTTGCCATCTCCACATCAATTGTCTTCTTTCTCTTTGAAGTCTCAAACCACTACACGCTACATCCCCTTCTGTCTTTAGCTAAAGATAGTACATAAATTGAGGGCTTCAGCCATTTTGGTGAGTTAGTTTTTCTGGGTCTCTGGCATATATACCTGTTTATTAAAATTTGATTTTTTCCTGTTATTCAGTCTCAGGTCAATTTAATTCCTAGACCAGCCAGAGGAACCTAGAAGAGGAGAGGAAAATTTCTTCCTCCTCAACAGTTAGGAAAAATAACTGAACAAATTATGATCAACACATACAATGGAGTACTACACAGATGGAAACAAAAATGAGAAAAATTTCTCTGAAGTGATGAGGAGAGATTAAAAATGAGGAATGGAAATGGGAATGATGCATGGGAATGTATCATGGAAATGATGAAGAAATGATACAGAAATAAGACTTCTCTGATTGAAACCTTTTGCATAACTTTGATTTTTAGAGGATTGTTAATGTTTCACATACAAGTTAATTTAAGCAAATAGTAAATAGTGAAGAGAAAAAAATGAAACAGAATATTAACAAAAAAGCCAAAGAAATAAACTTAACTGCATTTCAGATTATTAACATAAGCACTTCTCCCTGGTGGTTCAGATAGTAAAGAATCTGCCTGCAATATGGGAGATCCAGGTTCAGTCCCTGGCTAGGGAAGATCCCCTAAAGAAGGAAAGGGCTACCCATGCCAGTATTCTTGCCTGAAGAATTCTATGGACAGAGAAGCCTGGCAGGCTACAGTCCATGGGATCACTAAGAGTTGGACAGGACTGAGTGACTAACACTTTTACTTTTCAGCTTCAACCTAAACACATTAAAGAGGGGAAAATTCAGTATTTTTTTTTACCATGAATTAATTTTGAATATGGGCTTCCCAAGAGGTTAAGCGGTAAAGAATCGACCTGATAATGCTGGAGATGCAAGAGACTAGGGGTTAAATCCCTGAGTCAGGAAGATCCCCTGGAGGAGGAAATGACAACTATTACCGTATTTTTGCCTGGGAAATCCCACGGACAGAGAAGCCTGGTGGGCTACAGTTCGTGAAGTCACAAAGATTTGGACAAGATCTAATGACTAAACCATCAACTACTACCACAATTTTGAACACATAAGACTGAAGACAAAAATAACTACAACTAAATATATTGTTTGTAGTTTTATTTTGTCAGAGATCGTCATACCCAAATTAATAGTTAGATAAATAAATTTATGAATATTATCCATCTTTTTATCTACCCATCATATCTAATTCCTAGGACTATGGAGATTAGTAAATATACTACAACAACAACTGTGATTAATTGGAGCCAGGTTTTCCACTGTGAAGAAAAGAATTACAAATCTGAAAAGTGGAGGAATTAAAATGAAGCCTAGGGAGATGGATTGCAATAAAAAATATGAGGTAAAGTCTGGCTTAAATACATTTTTTTATTTAGGGAAACTCCCTGAAAGACTTTTTAATTGGTAGAATAATGAAGATAGTACCTTCCATGGACCTGAGCCAGCAAGTGCTGCTTTTAGTGTTGAGTATTTTTAGCACTTCTTCTGGTGTCATTTTCTCTCACTGCTGATCCTTCTGACTATACATTCTGAAGGAATGACAATGTGTTACCTGCCTCATTCCAAGAGATTCTAGATTAGCCAGTTGTCTCAAAGACTTCCTCTAACTTCCTGAAGGTCATCCACATCAATTGCCCTGCTGACGAGAACTTCAGCTGAGGGAGAATTTTTCAGTCTTAAGTCATGTCCAACTCTTTGCAACCTCATGGACTGAAGCACACCAGGCTTCCTTGTACTTCATTATCTCTTGAGGTTTGCTCAAACTCATGTTATTTGAATCAGTGATAGTATCTAAACCATCTCATTCTCTGTCACCCCCTTCTCCTTCCTTCAGTCCTGCCCAGTATTGGGATCTGTTTCAATGAGTCAGTTCTTCACATCAGGTGGCCAAAGTACTAGAGCCTCAGCTCCAACATCAGAATTTCATGTGAATCATCAGGGTTGATTTCCATTAGGACTGACTGGTTTGATCTCCTTGTTGCCCAAGGGATTCTCAAGAGACTTCTCCAGTACCATAGTTCCAAAGCGTCAATTATTCAGCACTCAGCCTTCCTTATGATTCAACTCTCACATTCATACATGACTACTGCAAAATCCATAGCTTTGACTAATGGATCTTTCTAAGTAAAGTGATGTCCCTGATTTTTAACATGCTATCTAAGTTTCTTGGCTGCAGTCATTGTAGTGATTTTGGAGTCCAAGAAAACAAAACCAGTCACTGTTTCCACTTCCTCCCCATCTATTTTCCACGAAGTGATGTGACTATTGCCATGATCTTCATTTTTTGAATGTCAAGATTTAGGGAGAGTTGGGAATGTTGTAAAGGGACTTGGGAGGCAGATGAAAGCCTAAGTTCTTTCCATGATCACTCAGTGAAAGATTAAGTTTCATAGTCACAGTGTGTGCGAAATTATCAGACCAAACAAAAACTGGAGTTCAAGTTTCTTGAAGGAGTACAATGTATCTTACTCACACATGTATATCTTGACTCCAGTTTTATAGTTCAATGCATAATTAGCAATTTCACATTTAATGAAGCCATGAAATTAAATGATTCTTACTCCTTGGAAGAAAAACTATCCAAACCTAGATAGCATAAAAAAAAAAGACATCACTTTGCCAACAAAGATACATATATCCAGAGCTATGTTTTTTTCAGTTGTCATGTACAAATGTGAAAACTGGATCATAAAGAAGGCTGAGCATGAAAGAACTGACCTTTCAAATTGTGGTGCAGGAGAAGACTCCTGAGAGTCTCTTGGATAGCAAGATCAAACCAGTCAATCCCAAAGGAAATCAACCCTGAATTTTCCAGTGAATATTGGAAGGACTGATGCTGAAGCTGAAGTTCCAATACTTTGGCCACTTGATATGAAGAACCAACTCATTGGAAAAGACCCTGATGCTGGGAAAGATGGAAGGCAAAAGGAGGAGGAGTAGCAGACGATGAGATGGTTATATACTGTCATCAATAAAATGGACATTAACAAAGATGAGCCTGGTGTGTTGCAGTCCATAGGGTCAAAGAGTTAGACATGACTTAGTGACTGAAGTCACTTAGTGACTGACTCAATAAGTTATTGAGGAATTGGTTAATAACCTGGATAAAGAAAACATTAGATATGGGAGAATGGCATTGATACATGTAAATTATTATATGTGAAATCAGTCTCCAGCCCAGGTTTGGTGCTTGATACAGGGTGCTCAGGGCTAGTGCACCGGGATGACCCAGAGAGATGGAATCAGGAAGGAGGTGGGAGGGGGGTTCTGGAAGGGGAACACATGTACACCTATGGTGGATTCATGTCAATGTATGGCAAAACCAACACGATAATGTAAAGAAAATGAATGAATTAATTAATTTTTAAAAAATTAAAAAGAAGAAAACATTAGAAAAGAGTGACTTTGTATTCTATGCATATTATGGACTCAAACTTACTGAGAGAAGAAGGTGGGACAGAGATTGTACATGATCCATAGCAGGTGATGGTAAAAAGTACCAAACAAAGTGTGATCTTTAAGAAGAATTTCCACTGAAAATGGTACTGTCTTTCTTCACTCAGCTCCAAACTTCCATTCTTTGGTTTGGATTAACTTTAGTCAAAATTAACTTTTCATAAATAAGCTCTTGAGTGAATGGAACAAAGGAGATATTGACTTCACCTAAGAGATTAAGGGATCACCTGATACATGAAAACACAAGAATAAAAGTGAAAAATATTACTCAGTCATGTCTGATTCTTTGTGACCCATGGACTGTAGACCACAAGGCTCATCAGTTCTTGGAATTTTCCAGGCAAGGATACTGGAGTGGGTTGCCTTTCCCTTCTCCATCTCCTGCATTGCAGGCAGATTCTTTACCATCTGAGTCACCAGGAAAGTCAATGAGAATGCAATACTGCTTCAAATATGTATCAGTCAATTTAGTTCAGTCACTCAGTTGTGTCTGATTCTTTGGGATCCTATGGACTGCAGCATGCCAGGCTTCCCTGTCCATCACCAACTCCCAGAGCTTACTCAAACTCAGGTCCATTGAGTTGGTGATGCTATGCAACCATCTCGTCCTTCGTTTTCCCCTTCTACTCCCATCTTCAATCCTTCCCAGCATTAGGGTCTTTTACAATGAGTCAGCTCTTTGCATCAGGTGGCCAGAGTATTGGAGTTTCAACTTCATCATCAGTTCTTGCAATGAATATTCAGGACTAATTTCCTCTAGCATTTACTGGTTGGATCTCCTTGCACTCTCAGGGACTCTCAAGAATCTTCTACAACTCTGCAGTTCAAAAGCATGAACTGTGCTTTTGAATATTTCTATTAAAGTTTTATATTTAATATAATATTTATATTAAAAAGATGCACTTCTTACAACTATAAGAAGATAGCTTGATAGAATGTGATGATTACAAATTTATTTTGAATTAGAATTATTGGTGGCTTGATTTTCTTCATCTGTAGCTCAGTTATAGAATTCAGGTAGGAAGACATGTTTCTGTGTGTGTGCTCAGTTGCTCCATGTTGTCTGAGTTTCTGCAACTCCAAGGACCATAGCCTGCCAGGCTCTCATGTCTCTGGAATTTTCTAGGCAAGAACACTAGAGTTGGTTGCCATTTTATACTCCAGGAGATCTTCCTAACCCAGGGATCAAACCCATGTTTCCTGCATCTTCTGCATTTCCAGGCAGATTCTTTACCATTAAGTAAACAAGGTTAAAATTTTGTCACCTTATTTTAAGGCCAAGGAAAATAAAATAGTCAAAAGAGTTCATCATGTAGACAAAGTTTATTTCAGATAAATATATCTGAAAACTAAGCTGTTTAGATATAAAAATAATAGTGGAAAAAGAAGGGACACATTAAAGGTGTCAAAATGACATGAGACTCATAATATTGTGTCAACAATAATTGAGCAAGAAATCTAAAAAGGCAAGAAATTGTTATGAGAGAAAAGCAAGAGTAAGTGTATGGTTTTGGGTACAAAGCAATTTGGAATGACAAGTCTATGGAAATAGAGGGCAGAAGTGTGTGAAAGGGTTACAACTGATGAATAAACCAATTCCACAGCAGCCATCATATTTCTTAGAGAAAGAACACCCATACCAGCAGGAATTCACACATGTTGACAGGGTTTGCAAATAATAATGGAACACTGCAAATTGAATGTGAACTCATTACTGAATATTACAGAGAAGCCAGAAATTAGATAAATAAAAAGAGGCTAATGCACCATACTAGTTCCTCAAGACGAAATTTTATATGAAAGACTAGCGATTAGCAGATAAAGCTATATAGAATATTAATAAATATAAACTATCACAACATAATCTGTCATGGTCACCACATTTGAACATGTAATTGGGACTTATGGGTTACAGATTCTTTAAGAATCTGTACCCTATAAATACAATTTAATGCATATTACAATGGCTTGGGCTGCATTTTCTTACTGTCTGAAAGTGGAGACCCAACAGTTTGATAAATAATGTGTCATTTGAGATACTAATTTTTTGCACTCACCTTTGGGGCTTTTTCATAGCTAATTTTGTTGCACCAAATCCCAAATAACTCAATTAAAAAATGCACAGTGGACTTGAATAGACATTTTTCCAAAGACACATTAAATACAAGTGGCCAACAGGAAAAGGTGATCAGTATCACTAATCATCAGGGAAATGAAAATCAAAATCACAGTGATATATCACCTCATACCTGCCAGAATTTCTATTACAAAAAAAGACAAGAGATAAAAATATGGAGAAAAGGGAATTCTTGTACACCACAGTGGAAATATAAACCTGTACAGCCACTGTGGAAAACAACAAGGAGGTTTTTCAAGAAATTAGAAACAAACCGCAACATTACCTAACAATCCCACTTTTGGGAATATGTCCAAATGGGGAAAAATCATTATTTCAAAGAAGTACCTATACTCTCATGTCCACTGCAGCATTACTCACAATAGCCAAGGTATCAAAATAACCAAAGTATCAGCTGATGGATGAGAAGATAAAGAATATATAACATATACATATTATATAATGGAATATTATAGAGTCTAAAAAAAAAGAAGGGCATTCTGGTTTTTTTGCAACAACATGGATATAATTGAAGGAAAATTTGCTAAGTGAAATAAGCCAGACAGAGATAGATAAATACTACATGGTATTACTTATATGTGGAATCTTAAAAAAATAGTCACATCATTCTAATAGAAACAGAGTAGAGAAGTGGTTGTCGCCAGGGACTAAGGGGGGTGGGGGCATAGAAAGAGGCCAGTAGAAGGGTACAGTCTTCCAGTTATAAGATGATTAAGGTCAGAGGATCTAATACATAACATGGTAATTATAGTTGATAAAACTTGTATTTTATAACTGAAATTTGCTAAGAGAAAAGACATTAAGTATTCTCACAATGAAAAAAAAATAGCTAAATATGTGAGATGATAAATGTGTTAATTAACTCAATGAAAATAATCTCACAATATATACATATATCAAATTATCATGCTGTACACATTAAATGTCTTACAATTTTGTCAAGTATACCTCAATAAACTGAAAAAACAGAAAAATAAATCAAGGTGTGGTTTTGATTTCAGTGGAATCTAGAGAGATGATAAAAAGACCAATGAAAGAACTGGAGAAAAAAATGCACATATTTACATGATTTGAGATGTAACTATATCTTTTTGACAGGAAAATATGGGTCATATATAGGAATGTGAAGCTCTAGTCAGGAGACTTTCATAAAGTAATGTTGCCTTTATTTCCATGACAATGAAAAGTCATCAGTATGGAAAGCAATGTCACCAAAGGCATGTGTTGTAAAATTCCTATGAACAATCATATTTTTGTATTATTTCTTCCAATTCAAAAAAATATTTACTATATGTACATAAACATTCAAAATTGTGTACCAGATGAGGGTCTAAAACTTCAGGCACAACTGGGTAACACCTTTCCTTGTTGGGGTAACAAAAAATAGGGTAACATCATTTCACCCAACTCTACTTTAGATAACTGTATTGATACTACATTTTAAAAAGCTGTAGAAAAAAAAATGCATTTGGTACCCACAATCAATTCTGAAGTAGGTAAGACCAAACAAATAAACAAACTAATAAGTATTGGATATCTTAAGGAATGTTCAAACTACTGCACAATTGCACTCTTTGCACATGCTCACAAAATAATGCTCAAAATTCCCCAAACTAGGCTTCAACAGTATGGGAACTGAGAACTTCCAGATGACTAAGCTGGATTTAGAAAAGGAGAGGAACCAGAGATCAAATTGCCAACATCCACTGGATCATAGAAAAAGCAAGAGAATTCCAGAATACATCTATTTCTGCTTCATTGACTACATACACTAAAGCTTTGACTGTGTGGATCACAGCAAACTGTGGAAAATTCTTAAACAGATGGGAATCATCTTATCTCCCTCATGAGAAATTTGTCTGCAGGTCAAGAAGCAACAGTTAGAACTGGATATGGAACAATGGACTGGCTCCAAATTGGGCAAGCAGTACATCAAGGTTATATATAGTCACCCTGTTTATTTAACTTATATGCCAAGTGCATCATGAGAAAGGCTGGGCTGGATGAAGCAAAGCTGGAATCAACATTGCAGGGAGAAACATTAACAAGCTCAGATATGTAGATGACACCACCCTTATCACAGAAAGCAAAGAAGAACTAAAGAGCCTCTTGATGAAAGTGAAAGAGCAGAGTAAAAAAGCTGACCTAAAACTCAGCATTCAAAAAACGAAGATCATGGCACCCAGTCCCATCACTTCATGGCAAATAGATGGGGAAACGATGGAAACAGTGACAGGCTTTATTTTCTTGAGCTCCAAAATCACTGCAGATGGTGATTACAGCCATGAAATTAAAAGATGCTTACTCCTTGGAAGAAAAGCTATGACCAACCTAGACAGCATTTTAAAAGCAAGGACGTTACTTTGCCAACAAAGGTCTGTGTAGTCAAAGCTATGATTTTTCCAGTAGTCATGTATAGATGTAAGGGCTGGACCATAAAGAAAACCAAACGCTGAAGAATTGATGTTTTTGAGCTGTGGTGCTGGAGAAGACTCTTTCTTGAGTGTCCCTTGGACTGCAAGGAGATCCAGCCAGTCCTTCCTAAAGGAAATCAATCCTTAATACTCATTGGAAGGAATGGTGCTGAAGCTGAAATTCCAATACTTCGGCCACCTGATTCAAAGAGCTGACTCATTAGAAAAAACCCAGATTCTGGGGAAGACTGAAGGCAGGAGAAGGGGACAACAGATGAAGTGACAGTTGGATGGCATAACTGACTCAATGGACATGAGTTTGAGCAAGCTCCAGCAGATTGTGAAGGACAGTGAAGCCTGTCATAGGGTCCCAAAGAGGTGGACATGACTGAGCGACTGAACAACAAATCTTCTCTTAACTTTCTGTATTGACTGTCCATTTTTTTCTTTTTTTTTTTTTTATTGTTTTTGCCATACATTGTCATGATATCACCATGGGTTTACATATGCTTCCCCTCCGGAACCCCCCTCCCTTCTCCCTCCCCCCCAGGAAATCTCGCTGTACCAGCCCCGAGCATCAATTCTGGGCTGGCGATTGATTAGACACATGACAATTAACATGCTTCAATGCCCTTCTCCCATATCATCCCACCCTTACCCTCATCCACAAAGTCCACGAGTCTATTCTATACATCTGCGTTCCTTTTGCTGTCTCGCATGTTGGGTTCTCATTTTTTTCTGTTTGCTGTGCCTGGGAGAGTGCCCCCTGTACACTGCATCTTGGACTACCTTGACCTAGGGTTTAGAGTTAGGTTCAATAATGTGTTGAAGGAGGAATTATCAGGTTACTTATTCCTATGAGTACTCTATTCTGCAAGATTAAATGACAAGATTGCAACATTCTACTCAGATATCCTTCTCCATGCAACTTCCATCTCTGTTTTAAATTAACCTCCATCTCTGGTTCGGACAATAACACCCCTTGTCTTGCTGGTCTAATGGTGGTAATGCCCTCCTGCTGTTGCTTGCCTCAGACAGTGTTGTAGTTGTGCCAGAGCTATAGATGGCTCTGACCAGCTCATTAGATCCAGTTGTGGGCATCACTTTTCATTCTGTCTTCACTGAGTTCATACTGACAGTTAAAGCATGATAAAAGTATTTGCATGATGAAAATAGCATACTTATAAATTAGGGTGCTTTTGTTTCCTACTTTTTTAGAAAAAGTTATTAAAAATATGTGAACTCTAATTGTTCATTCTGATACTAATTTCTCATTTAAATACTTTCTTCTTTGCAACTACCCTCTGTATTTTTTCAGTATAACTTTATTGAGGCTTTCAATGGCTGAATCAAAGATCTTTCTTGGTAAATGTCACACTGTATTTGAAAATATGTGGGGTTTTTCAAATATATTTTGATATTAATTTCCAACATATGATAATTTCCACAGTGATAAGAGAACAGACACTGCATGATTTCAATACCTTTGACCATTAAATTTTTGCACCTTGTTTTATGTCCCTGGATATGTTCCAGTGTCTCCTAGTTTACAGTCTATGGGAACTTGAGTCAAATTTGTGTTCTACTGTTATGTGAACATTAATGAGCCTTAATTATGTTGAATAGGTTCACTGTGCCTTTGAAGTCTTCTATATCCTTCTACTTCTCTGTATATTCATTCTATTTATTTTTGAGAGTTTGATATTGAACCTTCAACTAAAAATCTTAATTTATCTACTTAAAAATGATTGTCATATACAGAAGAACTATATGTAACATTGTTCTGTATTTTCCAAGTCCCAAATTAATTTGTTATCATGTTTTCATAATTAAAAAAAAGTAAAAAGTAAACATTTTTACTTCTGTTTTAGGCCCCTCTGTCCCTTATTTTTATTTCCTAAACTATGCACACACTTTTGTAAAAAGATTTGCTTTATTAAATATTCCACAAAGCACCAATTTTAATGTGCTATCTTTTTCCTGGTGAGCCTTAACTGAAATAGTAATTGGTACATAAAATGGCTCCAGGAAACAAACCTTAGAAATAGGATTCCGAGATTGAATTGCACACATATTGAAAATGGTTTCCAGGGGAAATTGGACACTGGTAAGTTGTGGGAAGCAGTAGCATCAAGAATCTCAAAATGTTACAGGTACTAGCATGGGAAGAAATGTAATTAAAGACTCAGCTTGGGAGAGAGAGTATCTCTGAAATTTCATCCTTTTGCTGACAATAATAAGAATAAAGACTTTTGTTTTACTTGGCAACTCCTAAGAGATCTAGAGTGTATATTCAAGTAAAAGAACAAAATAAAGGCTGTGAATATCTAACCCAGGTAACAAATGGAAGATTAGAAATTCTCAGCAACAGATTTAAAGAGTTTCTTATCTTCTTCAGCTACATAGTTGAAACTGAAGAAATATGTCTGAGATCAACAAAAAGAACCTGCTCTAAGAATTGCAAAAATGAAGTGTCAATAAAATACTCAAATAAGTGTACTGATGGGAAATGAACAGGTCTCTCAGATGTGGGATAAGAATATTAGAAGAAAAAGACACAACTGAGAAATTTAGACTCTTTCTTCCCTACATACTTCTAGATTTCCCTTGCTAATGGAGGTTCAACTTCTAACCCTTTTCAGCGGGAACAGATTTATGGACTTGGGGATGTTTACCCTGCAAAAGTCATGCTAAATGCCCTTCATTACTTTCAGAGCCACAGGCGTGGTTGCAGTATATCAAATGAGAACAAAGTTGACTCCAGATCAAGATAGTCTATACACAGAAAAGTTACAGAATTTCACCAGCTTTAACTGACATGAATCTGGCAAACAAGTATGGGAATGTTGCACTTTCTGAGAATGTTAGATGAAGGAAGACGAAATTTAAAAGAAAAAAGACAGATATTACCCAAACTATTTACAAGATGCCCTGACTTGAAACTTGGGATATAATGTTTGGACCCAGCACCTGAGAAGGATATTAACAGTTAGCAGCTACTTTGACTCATTTTAATCTATACACAACAGGGTGGTGGCTTTGCCACTAAGTCGTGTCCAACTCTTGTGACCACATGGACTGTAGCCTTCCAGGCTCCTCTGTCCATGGCATTCTCCATACAAGAATACTGGAGTGTGGGTTGCCATTTCCTTCTTCAAAGGACCTTACCAACCTGGGAATTGAACCTCAGTCTCCTCATTGCAGGCTGAGCTATGAGAGAAGCCCCCCTCATACACACAGGGAGCTGTAGCAATTAGCAAAGTGGCTGAAATGTCTTGATGATATGTATAGGAAGGAGCCAGGAGTTTCATTTGGATTGTAATACTAAAAGCAGTATTAATTACTTATGGATTAATGCAAGTATTAGTAATATTGAAATATTAGAAGTTACTTTCTCAGTCTTTAAACATGAGCTCTCTAAGAGTCTTAAGATTACCCCTTTATTAGGCATTAAGAAAGGCCTTGATAAGAAGGGCATCATCTTTTTTAGTTGATGGTGTGGCCATCAACTCTTTGCTTAACATTATGACAAAGGATCCTGTAGTAGCCTTAGGTTCCCTAAATCCCTAAATCTTGGAAACACTGGGAGTTAGTGGTGCTTGACATTGAGAGACAAGATGGATTCAAATATCTCAATAAATATCAAGACAATAATAATTATAAAAATAATTAAAATTTATACGTGCAGAGATCTGTAGTGATGGTTAACAAAGCATAGAATCCCCAAGGGTAATATTAACTGACAATCTACAAAGGGGATGCATGACATATTTAACAGGAAAATTCTATGACTGCAGGACAAAAAGCTAACTCGGGTGCAAAACCCATGCCAGTTCCTAGACTCACTAGTCCTTAGTTGAGAAAGAAATCTGAGTATTTTGAGGAAAGTCTTGAGAAAATGACATATGGATCCAACGAAAATCTTTCCCTAAAATTTTCACCAAAATTTCAAACATTTAACAGGATAACAGATACTCAAGAAAAGAAAAATTTAAATAAAAGTATCCAAACATTTTGAGAGTTTATGGTACTGCTTCTTAACTCACACTAACATTCAGATGTTTTCAATTTATCAGACCTACATAGAATGGAGATTGTTGATGACTAAAGGAATCTTGGTTTAATTCTTGCAGTGGGTCCAATGGGGCCACAGATTCATTTCATGTTTTTACTTCATTTCCAGAATGTATAGTGTGAATAGACATATGTTGTTGTTCAGTCGTGTCCAACTCTTTGCGACCCCATAGACTGCAGCGTAACTGGCAAAACCTCAACAGTGTCTTCTATGTAGGAACCAAATGGAAATTCCTATATCTCTCTCCACACAATATAATAAAATGGAGTTTATCTTACCTCTATCTTCACTGATTTGCCTAGAGCTCTGACAACTATCTTGTTTCTTGTCATAACTAATTTGGGGTTTGCTTAAATTGTTGTGATATCCCTCCAACCATTTTTCTGGTCCTTGTACTTTAGGCGTTATGCTATTTGGACTTGGTGAAAAGAAAGTAACAACCTACCAGTGTTGAGGATGCAAGTTTTTCACCTGGGTGAAACATAGGAGCAGATGTTCATTGGGGGATGAGGGAAAGGGGCTCACTCAGTTGGATATCTTTGATTTGTCCATCTAAAGACATTCTTTAATCTTCCACACACTGCTATGTGCTCTAGGAAGCTGATGTATATATACTACCTCAGTGACTACTCTAGACCTTACCATTTGGTTGTGTACACACAGCAGGATGTCATCGGCAAGATATCTGAGTGCTGGAGGAGTGTGAATTTGAATATCTATTTCTCTGGATTCCTTAAATGTATGATGTTATTTGTTGGCTATGTTGGGCTGTTCACCATTCTCTGAAGATTGGGACAATTGATACTTTTGCTTGATTCTTCAGGATCAGGAAAGTGAATGCTTTTTTTCTTGTTACTAATTCTAGAGTGATGAATTATTCTTTTGGTATTCCTAAGCAGTACCCAAATTTCTGTAAAAAAGTAACTTTATAACCTCCTCTAATCACCTTACTGAATTTCCAGTGTCGTGGAGGGAACGTGGCTGGGTAGACTGTGTCTCAGTTATCTTTAGGTCTCATAATTTGCTCAAGAGTCACAAGTACTTAACTGCTTCATGTCAAGACTCTGGTTTACTTCTTGATTTTTTTCCCTTTCACTTAGGGTATTTATCTATACTATGTTACCTCTTTAGAATACAGCTTTAATAGTGTGGATTCTTGAATCTAAACCAAAGTTTCCTTGTGTATAGAAAACTGATGAGCTATTATGATGTTCTCAGTTGTATGAAATATACTTATAAAAAACATTTTTGACTAACAACACAAATAGAGCATAATATCCCATCAATAAAGTGATGGGACCAATTGATGACCCAAATCTTCAAATGTACCTTCTATGTAGACATTGGAAATTTCTTGCTTATATCATGAATTCATTATAAAATTTCCACACTAATGCAGACATTTGAATTAGACTTCCTACAGGAGTAAAGAGCAAAAAACAATTTCAATGAGACTAAGATTACTTTTAATTGGTCAGTCATTAGTGTTTGCCACAACACCCAATTCAAAAAAGATAATTATTCTAGCTATTTATTGGGAAAATCTCTTTTTATATTACCTTCACATGTTAAAAGAGTAATAAAAAATGATACTTATTAGATGCTTCATTCTCAGTCTTTTAGCAATAAATACTATAAGGCTGCTGAACCCTCAAGCTTTGTCTTTCCAGTCATTTGTTTGGAGATTTCACCATTCAATCTGCTATTAGATAATCGTTTTTGTTCTCACTATTCCACTTTAAGTTTATGCTTCAGAAATACTAAATGATCTATGCTCTTCTGAGTTCATCAATCTGTTCATGTCTCCCTGACTTTGTGAAAGTTCCCTCAGCCTTGGAAAGACTTTCTATTACGATCTCTCAAGTTAATTTTTTTTTCTATTTCTAAAACTTGTTTTTTATCTACCTGCCTACCTCAGATAGAAGTAACCATTTCCTGCTTTTGCTACTGTGTACTCAGTGAATATTCTATTTCAATGACAGTGTAAGATTATTCAGAAAATAGAATCAGCACACAAATCAAGCAAGTACCTCAAAGGGAGAAAGATGAAAATGATGGTGTTTATTATATTTAAAAAATGTGAGGGACCTCATTTTATCAACTCTTATTTGTACATTTTGACACATTTAAAATTGAAATATGCTGCAATTTCATTGATACAAAATTTTCTTTGTGGTGTTTGAGATGAGTATCTTATAATTGATTAAGGAGTTGTGTGTGTGTGTGGGGGCGGGTGGCTGCTCAGTAGTTCCATCATGTCCAGCTCTTTGCAACCTCATGGACTGTATCCATGACTGTATCCATGGCTTCTCTATCCATGGAATTTTCCAGGCAAGAATACTGGAGTGAGTTGCCATTTCCTACTCCAGCAGATGAAGGAGTTACTATGATAAATTATAGAAATAGTTTCTAATTTTCTAATGTAATGGCTTCATTTTCTCTCTCTCTCTCTCCCTCTGAACCCCCTCCTTTCCCCTACCCCTCCATTATAAGGATGATTTTCCCCCTAATTTAATGTTAATGTACACAAAGAGGTTTACCTCACTCTAGGCTGGTCAGCTTAATAGTGATACGTGATGAGATTGCCTGGTTTATTTCACAGTGCTTACAGAGCAAAATCAATATGAATGAGAAGAATTTGGAAAGTTTAAATTTATATGATCACGGCAAGTAAATTTAAAGTATCTTCAGATTTAATTTTTTTGTATGAGAGGAATCAACATATGTGTTCACAGAGAGAGCTGAGGCTTGCAGTTAGGAGGCAAGAGATAATGTAATTCAATATACAAAAACAATTCTTAGTAGAGCTTCTCAAACTGTTAGCCTGCTCCCCCATAAGACAATGTAATGGAGTTCTCTATGACCGGAAGTCTCTAGATAGATTCACTGACTACTTGTAGAGAAAAAAAGAAAAAAGCAATTAGGCATAAACTCATCGAAGATGAAATTGAATTCCCTGTTGGAACTCTCAGAGTATAAGACAATGTCAGACCCATAATAGGCAGTCAGTGCTGACTGTAGAACTGAAAAAGCAAAAAAACATTGAGAATTCAAATATCTTTCTTTATGTTGTCCCTCCCCAAATAAAACTTGATTATGTGTTAAAAAGTCATAAGCATTTCCTGGAATATTTTCTTTTACTTTAGGTGGAAGAAAGCCAACTGCTTTCTTTGTTATGCTTCTCTCTGTCATTAGCCTTTCCCAAACGTCCGTGATGACTTTTCTTCTTTTTTAACAGGGACATAATTAATATACTATGATCTATCTTTTTAGAGAGCAAAATTCCATAGGTCTTAGTGTATTTACATAGTTCACAACTATCACTACCATTAACTTTTTTTCTGTTGTTAATCACTGCACAAAGAAACTTTGCAGCCAACAGGAAACACTCCCCATTCCTGTCACCCTTCCAAACCATGGGAACTACTAGTCTCTGTCTCCGTGGATTGACTTCTTCTGGTTACTTCATATAAAGAGTATCATATAAATATGCCTTTTAAGTCTGGCTTCTTTCACCTAGCATGTCTTCAAGATTATCCACAGCATGTATTAATACTTCAGTACTTTTTAATGGATAAAAATATTCTATTATATTAAAAATGCTTTATTTTTATTGCATTTCAGACACTGTTCAAAGCACTTTACTTAGGAGGAAGTCTATGGATTGTTTGACATGACTACTCATGTTGAGAGAATCAGTCACAACTGATGAAGAGTTTGGATTGGAATAACAATGAGCACATAGAACCCAAGCAAGCAAATAGGCGAGGCAATTAATGGAGAAAAATTTACTTATAGCATGCTTCATGGTTTTGGTGTAATTGCCACTAACTTTAGCCATATTAAAGTGCTAAGTACTTTTCTTAGAAAATCAAGAAGCAACATAGTATGCTATTTAGATATGAGGAGGTAAATGGTAAAAGAGCCAAATAAATTTAATTTTGTTTAGATCATCATTGGCGTTTAAACTATTATGGCCAAGCTTTAAGGGAGGAAGGACAAAATGAAGAAAGTTATTTTAATTCTCAACATATTTAATGTATACACAGACTGCCCAAGAGCATGCTTTAAGATAATAAATTATATATACATTTCTAACAGCTAAATGAGTAGATTCAATCTTTCATTTCCTGAAAGATAAAAAGTCTAGGTGATGCTATTTAATTTTGATATGCTAATAGGATTTATTGTCGGTTTTTAATTACATCAGTGTTCTAAATAATTACACAATAATCCCAGGAACTTTGTTAAATATTGTTCACCATATGAAATGAAAATAGCACTATTCCTGAGAAAATTAGTATGATTTAATCAAATTAAAACCCTATGAAAGAGAAGGTATTAAAGCTCTATACCATAGCAAGAGAAAATTAACTATTCTAATCAAAAAGAAGGCACAGTTGAACAGTCACTGGCTAAGATTTGGATTTTCCTCAACTACACAAATAGGTATGAGGTTCAATTCAATAATCAATGAATTACTATCATCAAAAAGTCCACAAATAAATGTTGGAGAGGATATGGAAAAAAGGAAAATATCCCACACAGATTTTGGGAATATAAATTGGTACTGGAACAATAAAAAGCAGTTTGGAGTTTCCTTAAGAAACTAAAAATAGAACTACCATATTATCTAGAAATTCCATTCCTGAGAATATATAAGGAAAAAAAATGAAAACACATATTTGAAAAAGTACATGCACCCCAATGTTCAAAGGTGCACTATTTACAGTAGTCAAGGCATAGGAGCAACCTGAGTGCCCAACAGATGATTGGATTAAGATTTGGTATACAAGCAGACACACACACACACACACACACACACACACACACACACACACACGCTGAAATATTACTCAACAATACATTGAATGAAATATTGCCATTTGTAGTTAAGGTAGATCTACCTAGTGAAGAAGGCAATGGCACCCCACTCCAGTACTCTTGCCTGGAAAATCCCAAGGACGGAGGACCCTGGTAGGCTGCAGTCCATGGGGTCGCTAAGAGTTGGACACGACTGAGCAACTTCACTTTCACTTTTCACTTCCATGCATTGGAGAAGGAAATGGCAACCCACTCTAGTGTTCTTGCCTGGAGAATCCCAGGGATGGGGGAGCCTGGTGGGCTGCCATCTATAGGGTCTCACAGAGTTGGACACGACTGAAGCGACTTAGCAGCAGCAGCAGTAGCAGACAGACCTAGAGAACGTTTTGTTTAGTGAAATAAACTGGAAAGATAAAGACAAATACTATATAATATTACTTATGTGTAAAATTTTAAAAATAATGCAAATGAGTATATATGCAAAACAAAAACTAACTTAGATACAGAAACAAATTCATTGGTTATGGAAGGAGAGAGGAAATAGTGGAGGGATATTTTACCATATGCAAAATAGGTAAGCCACAAGGATTTACTGCATAGTGCAGGGAATTATATCATTATATTATAATAACCTATAATGGAATATAATCTGCAAAAATAATTGAATAACTATGCTGTACACCTGAAATCAACACAATTTGTAAATCAACAATACAATTAAGAAAAAAAATGTCACCCACACATCTCTTGTAGATTTCCCCAGTTTGATATGGATTAATTTTCCTTCCTTATACCACATAGATATATCATAGCAGGAGAAACTATTGAAAGAGTATCAGAATAAATTACAAAAATTCTGTGGTGTTAATCCAGGACAAATGAAACAGTAGGAAAAGCAGAAATAAAAATCCTAATTTAAATTCAGTGTAGCTAAATTTTGAAACTCAGTTTTTATGAAAGAGTGATAATTTGTTTCATAGTTATCATAATACATCAATGCTTTTTATCTGAGTTTATAATATCTAAAGTATTTGATGTAATCTGACTTATGAACTTTTAAATATTGTTTTGATTATTAGAAAATAAGTTGAATATATTGTTAATCAATGTTTAAATATTTAGTGAACAACCATTTTATACTGTTGAATTTTGCTTCTTGATTATAATAAATCATTTGTTAATTATTAGAGGCCTGATGAATAATATTTAAACTAATTATATGACATTATAAAGGGCAATACATTGTTTTCTTTGAGTAGTTCATTAGCATCTCTTTTATACGCAGAATGTATTCTAATATTACAGACTTTATCATTGTATTTTAAGCACTGAAAGTGTAATAATGTCTTTACAAATGATGCATTACTTTATAACCATAGAAAAATATCTTATGACAATTACTTCCCAGTTGTGAGTTCATTCATAAGGATTTAAAGTAAATGTTTATTTAGTCTTTATGTTATTGAGCAAATGATGCAAATATTGAAATAACAATTTGCCTGGGAAAAGACAATTATTTCAGGGTAGATTTAGGTAAGGAATGCATTTCATACAGGCAAGTATGAATCATTATTTTTTCTTTATCACCTCTCTATGTGGAAGATTTTTACAGACTTTTGAGAAATAAAAATAAACTAAACATGCATAATGTCTATATTCATGAAGCTTAAAGCCCAGTAGAAGAGAGTCCATATAGTCAAAGCTATGGTTTTTCCAGGAGTCATGTATGGATGTGAGAGTTGGACCATAAAGAAGGCTGAGCACTGAAGAACTGATGCTTTCAAACTGTGGTGCTGGAGAAGACTCTTGAGAGTCCCTTGGGCAGGAAAGAGATCAAACCAGTCAATCCTAAGTGAAATCAACCCTGAATATTTATTGGAATGACTGAGGCTGAAGTTGAATTTCCAATACTTTGGCCACCTGATGTGAAAAGCTGACTAACTGGAAAAGACTCTGATGCAGGGAAAGATTGAGGATAGGAGGAGAAGTGGGCAATAGAGGATGAGATGGTAGGATGGCATTATCAACCCTAATGGACATGAGTTTGAGCAGACTCAGGGAGATAGTGAAGGACAGGGAAGCCTGGCATGCTGCAGTCTATGGGGTTGCTGATTCAGACATGATTTGGCAACCAAACAACAACAACACAATAATGAAACCAAGATTCCTCCCGCTCCAAGACTAAATAGACTAATTTTCTATATGGACCACTTTGGTTTCTAGATAACATTCAGATGCCTTTTAGTTAAATAGATCTTCAAGGACATGGGAAGAATACTTCAGACTAAAGGGCAGAAAAAGATAAATCAATTATGAGTGGGTGTTTCATACTAGCATCAGGCTTTTCAACAGTTAAATTGAAGCTAAGATTATAAATTTCAAAGGAAAGACTATAAGCCAAAAGATGCAGTTATTTCCAAATAAGAATCAACTGTGAGTTACAAAACTCTTATTTATTGAACAAATATTATTGATGATTAACTGCATCCAATTAAAAAGTTAATCAAACTAAATACTCCCCCAAATAGGAAAATCATCATCATAAAAGCAGATACTTTCAAATTATATTATATTTTATAATTTAAGGTTTAATATTACAGAATAAATTTCAAAGTGATAAACTGAAGCAGATTAAAGTAGTCTATATATAAAATATTATAATGTTATTAGTATGTATATCAAATAATAGAATGGAGGAGAAAATAAGAATTACTAATGATTTTATCTTTTACAGCAAAGATTCAATAAAAATAATTTAAGAATGCATGTAGTCACAAAATAAAAGTATGTCCAACTTGTTAGTGGCTTTCATAATATTTTGGCTTAGTCTAAACCTTTAAGAAATAATACACGGGGTAAAACAATATAATTCCTTAAATGTAGTATCTTTTCTGGTTCATCTCAATTGCATTTTTTTTCTGATAATTCAAGTACAATTTTTATATTTTTATTAAATTTATTATTAATTTAATAAAACAGACTTATGGACATGGGGAGAGGGGAGGAGACAGTGACATGTATGGAGAGAGCAGCATGGAAACTTACATTATCTTTTGTAAAATAGATAGCCAATGAGAATTTGCTGTATGTCTCAAGGAACTCAAACAGGGACTCTGTATCAACCTAGAAGGGTGGGATGGGGAGGGAGATGGGAGGGAGTTTTAAGAGAGAGGGAACATAGGTACACCTATGGCTGATTCATGCTGATGTTTGTCAGAAAACAACAAAATTATTAAAGAAATTATTCTTCAATTAAAAAATAAATTAAAAATTCATTATGCAGGCAATTGAAAATGATATGTTGTGTGATTTTCATTACCTTTTTTCTGTAGTTACTAACATTACAAGTTGCTTCAATAGCTTTGACATTAAATAAAAATCATATAATTAATATTTTTATACTAATTATATGGTAGCAATGCTATGATTTTAAAAATTAGTAACTTAAAATAGTGACTAAAATTGAAAACCATCCTGATAAATAACATATGCCCAAGTTTGGAGAACATAAGTCCCAGATTCATATATGAATAATAAACTTTACAATGTAAACTGTGATTCAATAAAAAAAAGAATGTGAACACAAGGCAAACTGAATATTGCTTCCCCTATGGAAACATGTAGTTAAAAATCAGATAATAAGTGCTGAAGCATCAACAATGCTCTAATAAGGAACTAATGGCTGTGTTAGTCAATACCTCTGAATGCACAAGGATAGAATTTGTGTACATAAATACCTTGAAGAATGTAATATTCTCTCTAAATTTGCCCAAGACATTAAACTAAAATTTTAGATTACTACATTAAATTTGATAATGCTCTTCCTGGTTTTTCCATTGATTATTTCATGACAATGTTTAAAAGATTGACTTTTTATAGCCCTAGATATTTGGAATTGTGACCAGTTAACCAGGAAGACCCAGAAGTACTAAATAGTCCCAGGGAAAAGCCAAGAGGTAGAAAGACAATGCAAAGTGAAAATAAAGGTCACAGAAATATTTACAAACAAACCAAAGCATTTTGTACTTTTAAATCTTATATTTTCTTTGTGGTTATACACTCATTCTGTAACTATCAGTTCAGTTCAGTCACTCAGTCGTGTCCTATTCTTTGTGACCCCATGAGTCACAGCATGCCAGGCCTCCCTGACTATCACCAACTCCCAGAGCTTACTCAAACTCATGTCCATTGAGTGGGTGATGCCATCCAACCATTTCATCCTCTGTCATTCCCTTCACCTCCTGCCCTCAATCCTTCCCAGCATTAAGGTCTTTTCCAATGAGTCAAATCTTCACATGAGGTGGCCAAAATATTGGAGTTTCAGCTTCAACATCACTCCTTCCAATGAACTCTCAGGACTGATCTCCTTTAGGATGGACTGGTTGGATCTTCTTGCAGTCCAAGGGACTCTCAAGAGTCTCCTCCAATACCACAGTTCAAAAGCATCAATTTTTCAGCGCTCAGCTTTTTTCACCGTCCAATTCTCACATCATAGTCTAGACTAGATGGACCTTTATTGGCAGAGTAATGTCTCTGCTTTTAAATATGCTATCCAGGTTGGTCATAACTTTCCTTCCAAGGAGAAAGCGTCTTTTAATTTCATGGATGCAGTCACCATCTACAGTGATTTTGGAGCCCCCCAAAATAAAGTGGGACACTGTTTCCACTGTTTCCCCATCTATTTGCCATGAAGTGATGGGACCAGATGCCATGATCTTAGTTTTCTGAATGTTGAGCTTTAAGCCAATTTTTTCACTCTCCTCTTTCACTTTCATCAAGAGGCTTTTTAGTTCCTCTTCACTTTCTGCCACAAGGGTAGTATCATCTGCGTATCTGAGGTTATTGATATTTCTCCTGGCAATCTTGATTCTAGCTTGTGCTTCCTCCAGCCCAGCATTTCTCATGATGTACTCTGCATATAAGTTAAATAAGCAGGGTGACAATATACAGCCTTGACATACTCCTTTTCCTGTTTGCAACCAGTCTGTTATTCCATGTCCAGTTCTAACTGTTGCTTCCTGACTTGCATACAGGTTTCTCAAGAGGCAGGTCAGGTGGTATGGTATTCCCATCTCTTTAAGAATTTTCCACAGTTTATTGTGATCCATACAGTCAAAGTCTTTAGAATAGTCAATAAAGCAGAAATAGATGTTTTTTCTGGAACTCTCTTGCTTTTTCGATGATCCAGCGGATGTTGGCAATTTGATCTCTGGTTCCTCTTCCTTTTCTTAAACCAGCTGGAATATCTGGAAACTCATAGTTCATGTATTGCTGAAGCCTGGCTTGGAGAATTTTGAGTATTATTTTACTAGCATGTGAGATGAGTGCAATTGTGTGGTAGTTTGAGCATTGTTTGGCATTGCCTTTCTTCGGGATTGGAATGAAAATTGACCTTTTCCAGTCCTGTCCTTATTGCTGAGTTTTCCAAATTTGCTGGCATATTGAGTGCAGTACTTTCACAGTATCATCTTTCAGTATTTGAAATAGCTCAACTGGAATTCCATCACCTCCATTAGCTTTGTTCATAGTGATGCTTTCTAAGGCCCACTTGACTTCACATTCCAGGATATCTGGCTCTAGGTGAGGGATCACATCACTGTAATTATCTGGGTCGTGAAAATCTGTAACTATATGCTTTAGCAAATCTACAGAGAGTAAATTCCATGGCAGAGGATTCTGTAGGAAGTGGTTTAAACTGGAATAGAAGCATCACAGCCATGGTATTAGAATGTTGATGACCATTGTACATTCTTCATAATAACATGATGAGAGTGAGACCAGGGAATCTTTTCCTCAGATAGTGAAACCTGGTTTGCATGAACAAATTGATGAGTAATGAAATCATAAATCCACAGACCCTCTGTGCCTTCTGCTTACTCATCTGCCCCCCCTCCCTTCTCCTTAGCCAAAGTGGACATGGTCAGGAATTTTGACTATGGTGAAAGTCTGTAGTGACGTGCCCCAGAAAGTGCTGGTCTCTCTTACTAAATTTAGCAAGATTATTTCCTACACCCTGGAGATGAATTGGTCCAAGTTCCTAGGTCTTAAGATTGTTCAGCAAAATGATCCCAAAAGACCTTACATTCCTTTTCATTAAAAACATGTCTCCACAGCTCACTACAGGCTGTTCTTCGGCATCGGTGACCTGCTTAGAGTCAATAAAGTTACCGAACATAACTCTGTGTGAGAGATCTCTAGTGAATTTTGGTCCCATCACTTCTGGACAGTAAGCAGTAGCTATAAAATTGTTTCCCTGGCTTTGTTAGACGCTCTTTGTTGGGTCTTGATTTTGAGCCCTTCTCCATTTCAGGGACCTATCCCAGGGATATTCAATCCTGAATATTCATTGGAGAGATTGATGCTGAGGCTGAAGCTCAATACTTTAGCCACCGGATGTGAAGAGCCAACTCATTGGAAAAGACCCTGATGCTGGGAAAGATTGAAGACAGTAGGCAAAGTGGATGACAAAGGATGAGATGGTTGGATTGTATCACCAACTCAATGGATATGAGTTTGAGCAAGCTCTAGGAGATGGTGAGGGACAGGAAAGTCCAATGTGCTACAATCCAAGGGGTCACAAAGAATTGGACACAATTGAGCGACTGAACAACAACCATCCCAGAGAGCACCTTGACTGTATCTCCCTTTGAGAATCAGTGTACTGGCCATGTACTGAGTCCAGCATGCTGGTGAGGGTAGAAAACAGCTATCCCATGTGAGACCCTCCATGTAAAGCCTTTGTAAGTGCCTATGATTAAGCCTGTAAGATCACAAATAGGACCAGAGCTATGCTCCTCAACTATATTTAAATTATTTATAGCACATACACTTAATTTTCTTTATTTGAGATACTTCAAGTAGAGTAAATACTGTATTGATTTTACTGCACTGTTCAATTATATTTTGCATATAAATATACTATGTAATCATCACAAAGATCAAGATTTAAAACATTTATGGTATACATGACAGTTTCTTTTCTTAAAATTAGAACTATAGTTAATATACACTACTGCAAATTATACAAGTGTACAGCAAAGTTATTCTTCAATATATAATATGTATAATTTCTGAGATGATTTTTCATTACAAGATACTGAATATCTCCTGTGTTATATGGTAAGTCCCTGTTGCTTACCTATGTTATATATAGTACTTTGTATCTATTACTATCATACTCCTAGTTTATGCCTTCTTAACTCCCTTTCCCCTTTGGTAACCATAAGCTTGTTTTCATGCCCATGACAGGTTCTTTGTGATTCTTCTCAGACCATACCCCTGGAAGTACCCAGTATTGTCACCGCTATCACTCAGGGAAGTTGACTAGACTATTTTTGGTTTTTGTCATTAAAATGGATAATAAAGTATGTTCTCTTTTGCAACTAATTCCCTTCATTCAGCACACTGTCTTTGAAATGTATTCATGTTGCAGTTTCAGAGAAGGCAATGGCACCCCACTCCAGTACTCTTGCCTGGAAAATCCCATGGATGTAGGAGCCTGGTGGGCTGCAGTCCATGGGGTCGCTAGGAATCGGACACGAATGAGCGACTTCCCTTTCACTTTTCACTTTCATGCATTGGAGAAGGAAATGGCAACCCACTCCAGTGTTCTTGCCTGGAGAGTCCCAGGGACGGGGGAGCCTGGTGGGCTGCGGTCTATGGGGTCGCACAGAGTCGGACACGACTGAAGTGACTTAGCAGCAGCAGCAGCAGCATGTCACAGTTAATAGAATAATAAAATAGAGCATGAATATAGCACATTTTTAAGGTGTTTATTCTACTATTGTTGAGCACTTGATAGCTTTCAATTTGTGACTATGTGAATGAAAACGCTACGATATACTCAGGGCATACATGATGATACTCATAACTGTCTTTGGAAGATATAGACATTCATTTCTCTTATGTACATGAAAAGAAGTAGAATTGCTGAAGTGTGGAGCAAGTACACAGTTCATTTTAGGAGATATTACCATACAGCCCTGAAAGTAGTTTCACTCCTACCTGCAGTGTATGAGCAAATGGGTTCCTCTGCATCCTGAAAAATTTTTGTCAGTCTTTTGCATTCTGAAGCATTTGATAGATGCATGTGATAAATTTTTGTAGATTTGTGTTTCCATGATGAGTGATTGTTTTTTAGATGATTATGAGCAAATTGAGTGATTCTGAGAAGATCATCACTGAACACCTTGTTCATTCACCCTGAACCTTCACTTCAACAGAGTAGAAGCTAAGTGAAATGGTATTGCCATAGGAGAATCTGAATGTGGGACTTGTACTCATTAGATAGAGTGTAGAAACTGCAAAGCTAGCAGAAAGCATGGAGCATTAAATCATTTTGTCATTTAATAGAGCTACCCCATGGAATGGTTCCTTTCTCAAGCATAGATGCTTGCTCCCTGATTTCCCAGAGGCAACTGGAAATTGAAACTAACAAGGACAGTCTGAATTTCAGGGTAACAGATTGAAGTTGAAGGTGGATGATAACGTAATTTTAGAAGAGGGTGACATTTGGAGTCTTACAGTGCCTAAGTGAAAGCTATTTGACATGATAAAACCCAAAACAAAAGCATGGCCTGCAGCTGGCAAAGATGACCAGGTGGGTTAACTGCTAACACAGGCTCCTAATAATGGAGTTGTGTTGATTAGATAGGAGAGAAAGTTCCCACATAATTTCAGAATGCCAAAACAATGAGAAAAATGCTGCAAAAAACCAAATAAACCAAGTCATTTGGCGGTTGCCAACTACATTACATCACAACTTAACTGTTATGATGACAGAAAGCTAATAAAATATGCTAAAAAATTATCAATAAATAGTATAAATACTGAAAAAGTAGAGACAGAATTTTAAGTTGAAGATAGCACTGTACATGTGAAAATTAAAAGAGGCTAAAATAACCAATATATGTGTGTGCATATGCACTTCTATACATGTATTATAACTATATAATACTATAATTTATTAAAATATCTGGACAGACATATATATCCATATATCCTATATAATAATTTAAACATTACTAATATGAACATAGAGAAATTTCATTTATAATGATGACAATAACAATAAAATTAATTTTTAATTAATATGCAATATTTTAATAAGTAAGTTACTTTGTTAAATACTGAATAAATGGAGAAATTGTGTTGATAATCATTCTAAATTACTGTGTAATCATAATACAATTTCATTTAGAATTCCAAAGTATCGAGATTTGTTACTAATTTTGTTTTATAATTTTATCTGGAAAAGAACTTTAAAAATACTTATTGAAGAGCATTTGTGATAAAATTATAAGTTCTATTTGATAGAAAAATATAGTGGTAGAAGATTTTTCCTACTAGATATTAAAATTTACAATAATGTTGCTATATTCAGAAAAGATAGCATTGACTTTAGAATAGACAAATAAATTAAAGGAAAATACTAGAACGAAAGTATATCCAAGAACATATGCAACTCAGTATTCAATTAAAACAGCATCTTAACTCAGTGGTAATTGGATAAGGCTGTTTAATAAGTGGATTGGAGA
This sequence comes from Antilocapra americana, assembly GCA_007570785.1. Classification (NCBI taxonomy): domain Eukaryota; kingdom Metazoa; phylum Chordata; class Mammalia; order Artiodactyla; family Antilocapridae; genus Antilocapra; species Antilocapra americana. The sequence continues at coordinate 30,984,050 of ML661338.1, read as the reverse complement.
TATTAGAAGATCCTATGAGGAAAAATTATTATCAAACGTTTTACCATGAATAAATTAAAAAAATTTGAAAATCTTAAATTGAGATAATTATCTCAATATTAAAAGTAAATAGAAAAACTGCTTGTATTAATATAAATTGCAGCCACATAAAACCATTCCATGCTAGAATGAAAATCAAGATGCTATAAAGATAAAACATTGACTGTGTTACTATGTTTAAAGTATATGTGGCAAAAAAAATATTAAAAAGTGTCAAAAGACAAATAAGAAATGAGAAATATTTGCAAGTTCATATTCGAAAATTGGCTGAAGTCATAGAATGTTCCTACATTCTTTTCAAAATAACTTGATACTCAAGCGAAGCAAGAGTAGAATCTCAAATTTGGCCTTTGAAAATAAATGAGACAAAATTTCTAAAATAATACTATTGAAAACAGAAGACATTGAAATGTTTTGAGCAGAAAATATAATTAGGGCATAGTAAAGGTCAATTTTCATTCCAATACTAAAGAAAGCAATGCTAAAGAATGTTCAAACTACTGTAAAATTGGGCTCATTTCACATGCTAGCAAGGTAATGTTCAAAATCCTTCAAGATAGGCTTCAACAATATGTGACCCAAGAACTTCCAGATGCAAAAGCTGGATTTAGAAAAGGCAGAGTAACTAGATATAAAAAATTGCCATATTCCACTAGACAATAGAAAACAAGAGAATCAAAAAAAAAAAATCTACTTCTGCTCGTCTGACTATACTAAAGCCTTTGTGTGGATCACAACAAACTGGAAAATTCTTCAAGAGATATTATACCACCTTACCTGCCTCCTGTGAAACTTGTATGCAGGTCAAGAAGCAACAGTTAGAACTAGACATGGAATGACAGACTAGTTCCAAACTGGGAAAGGAGTACATCAAAGTTGTATACTGTCACTCTGCTTATTTAACTTCTATGCAGAGTACATCATGCGAAATGCCAGGCTTGAAGGCTCACAAGCTGGAATCAAGATTGCTAGGAGAAATATCAATGACCTCAGATATGCAGATGATATTACTTTAATGGGAGAGACTGTAAAGGAACTTAAGAGTCTCTTGATGAAGGTGAAGAAATTGGCTAAAAACTCAACATTCATAAAAGGAAAATCATGGTATCCACTCCCATCACTTTACGGCAAATAGGCGGGGAAAAAAGTGGAAACAGTGACAGATTTTATTTACTTGGGCTCTAAAATCACTGCAGATGGTGACTACAGCCACAAAATTAAGACTCTTGCTCCTTGGAAGAAAAGCTATGACCAACATAGACAGTATATTAAAAAGCAGAGACATCACTTTGCCACCAAGTTCCACAGAGTCAAAGCTATCATTTTTCCAGTAGTCATGTATGGATGTGAGAATTGGACTATACTTGAGAGTCTCTTAGAAAGCAAAGAAATCAAACAAATCAACCCTAAATGAAATCAACCCTGAATATTCACTGGAAGGACTGATTATGAAGTTGAAGCTCCAATACTTTCGCCACCTGATGCAAAGAGCCCACTCACTGGAAAAGACCCTGATGCTGGAAAGGATTGAGGGCAGGAGGAGAAGTGGTCAACAGAAGATGAGATGGTTGGATAACATCATTGACTCAATGGACATGAGTTTGAGTAAACATTGCGAGATAGTGAAGGCCAGAGAATTCTTGTGTGCTGCAGTTGATGGGGTCACAAAGAGTCAGACATGGTTTAGCAACTGAACAACAATTTTGAAGTAATTCTAACTGATATTAGATTTAAAGGAGGCAAACATGAGAATTGGGAGTTGGGTAGTTAGGTTATTAACATAATTCTGATATAATGATGATTGAGGTTATCCTTTGCAGAGTGTATCAACACAGTTGTACATATTGTTCACTATTCAACTCCAGATTGTTATTGCCACACAAACTTCACAAAAAGAGAGTGCCACTGTGATTTGGTGATGGCAGCATGTATGAAGACAATAAAGATGACAGAACATTTAGAATGGGAAAGCAGTAAATCATATTAAGAGAATGAAAGGGATATGTGTGCGTGTTCAGCCATATCTGACTCTTTGGGACCCCATGCGCTGTAGCTCACCAGGCTCCTCTATCCATCGTATATTTTCCAGGCAAGGATAGTGGAGTGGGTCACCATTTCCTCCTCCTGGAATCATCCTGACTCTGGGATCGAACCTGCATTTCTTGGGTTTCCTGCATTGGCAGGCAGATTCTTTACCACTGAGCCACCTAGGGTGCTTAATGTGTAGACTGAATAGAGGTCATTGCTCAGAGTTCCAGCATGTGAAAATCACTGAGCAATTTCTTCAGCTATTAATATTTTCTAAACATGAATGGATTCTGAAATTTAATTCAAATCTGGTTCTCACCTACAAGCATCAGACATATAATGATAACTACTTATTCAAAGTCTTCATTTTATTATTTCAAAGACATATTTAATACAGTATATCTGGGAGAGAATTTATGACCATACTTCTGTGTTCAATCTACAGTTCTATCACCATTTCAATGACTATCACATTATTCTTTTAAGTTGCTGATTAAAAAATATTCTTTCTCTCCATATATGTAACGAGTCTTCCATTAGTTCTCTGTATATTCTTTGCCTTCTGCTCGAATTGCTGCTGCTACTCACCATCCTTGTTCATTAAAATTTCTTAGCCTATATTTTCAATTCATTCTTTAGAGTTTCTTCTAATGTTTCTTATATTAAGCACTAGTTTCTCTGAGCCTCTAGTTTGGTTTCTTGTGTTCCCTACATTACATCCTTTCAGAGGTATCAATGTTCTACTAATAACCTTATAACAAAGAATATTGAAACTTTAATGTGCTAATAATTATTAATTTGTATTTCCTTCTTGACTAATATTCATGAAATCAAAAGTAACTTACCTTCCACTTACCAGTCTATTATAAAAATCTAGCAATAAACCAATAAATATTTGCTGGGTAAGTGAATTAATGAATAATAATATTTGTTGAAATGGGGAAAGACTAATAAACTTTTACCATCAGAAAAAGTCTGACAGGAGGAGTAGGATTAGTAAAATCGGCCAATATTAGAATTTTTATTCTTCAAAAGTCAATGATATCTATCCATATTGAAGATATCACATAGGCTACTGTCTATAAGCACTGTCTGTGTAAAAAGAATGTTTGTGCTGAAGACATGAATCTGGGAGTTGTCTTTTTACACATAAATCTAATGCTTAGGGATGTGATGTAGTGTGTCTGGACAACCTAATAACAGTATGTAGCAAGAAAAAATGTAGGTCTTTATGTAAGCACTGAAGCATTTTAATTTTCTTATGTTGATACGGTAACCTTGCCTTTAACGGTAGTGTGCATGTGATTGGTGGTATGAGGGAAGAAATTAAGATCTTGAAAGCAGACCAACTGTAAAATAATCAAATTTTTATTAAATACCAAAGGGGGACATTTTTCTCTCTATAAATTATACTTCAGTTTTAATGTAACAAAGAACTATGGGAATTTTGATAGTAAAGATAGCAAATCAATGAAATTCAGAAACACAGAAAATCCACTACCCATATTAAGAAGTCTTTTTTGTTTGTTTATTTTTCCTATTAATCCTCAGGAGTTTTTGACAATGTCTACTGCATGTAATTAAAGTAGCCAGCACCAAGTGCCTATAACGTTTATGTCATGAATTGTGTTCACGCCTACTCTTGTGTGCCTACTTTCACATTCCCAATTTAGAAAGGCTGTGTCAATAGTCTACCCCCAAATCTCACTGATACATGTAAACACATAGACAAACATGGAATGATGTAATATTGTACATGAATTACTTTTAACTCTAATGCATGCAAGCGAAGCCTCTTCAGTCATGTTTTTCCTGTGTGACCCTATGCACTATAGCCTGCCAGGCTCCTCTGTCCACGAGATTCTCCAGAGAAGAATATTGGAGTGCACTGCCATATCCTCCTCCAGGTGATCTTCCTGACTCAGGGATCGAACCTGTATCTCTTGGGTCTTCTGCATTGGCAGACGAGTTCTTTAATGCTAGTGCCACCTGGGAAGCCCTTATAAAAGTTAAATAACAAAGTATTAAGAATAATTATAATCACACTCTAGTATTCTTGCTTGGAGAATCCCATGGACAGAGGAGCCTGGTGGGCCACAGTCCACAGGGTTGTACAGAGTCAGACATGACTGAAGTGACTTAGCATGCACATGCATAACCACAGAAAAGTGCTAATGGATAAACAACATGAAAAGTAAATTCTGGAAAAAATATGTTTGGGAGACAGCTAAAAGTATAGAGTTGGCATCAGCTTAAAATAGACTGCTACAACTCTAAGAGGTCCAATGCAAGCCTCATGGTAACCATAAGGATAAAACCCATCACAGACAATATATAAAGAGAAAAGTAAAAAATACCACAACAAAAAATTTCAAAACCACAAAGAGACAGTAAGAGAAATAAAAAAAGAAGTAAAAAACAGAAAACTATATTTTATTCAGAAAAATGAATAAAATAAGAATAGAAAGCTCTTATTAATAATTACTTCTAATGTAAATGGATGAAACATCAATAAAAGGATGGAGAGTGGGAGTGATATCAGCAATGTGGCTGAATAATGCATCCCTCATCATTTCCATCCTCAGCAACAACAATTTGGTATTCATTCATGGACAAAAGTACCTTTGTGGGATCCAGCACCATATGTCAATAGGCCCAGGAGGGATTTGACCCACCCGTGTACTAGGTAATAGGCATAAAGACCTTGGGTCTTGTCTGTAAACCTTTCACTTGGCCATGAATAGGCTTCAGGTCCTCTCAGCATTAGTCTGGAAGCTCCTGGAAAAAACTTTCTTTGATACATGTCGAGTTCCTTGTGGAAGTCCTGGTTTCAGTATAAAAGTTTCAACACAGCACTGAAGCAAGCAAAAACAAAAAAACACTGCACAAAAACAATAAAACATGTTTGGACACACTGGAGAGGATAAAATAAATAGTTTGTGTTTATACATGTCATCTTTCCCCAGCTCGTGCTAAGGGAGATCTTCTTGGCCTACCATTTCTCCTATAGGGGAGAATGAGAGCATATAAGTGAGTAACTGGCTTTCCAAGATATGTTTGACACTGTCAAAGAAGCCTATTTCTTTCTTGCCTTATTAAGAGTACTGAGTTGCAAGAGGTGGGGAGGTGGAAAGATGCTAGGAGGGAGTGGCAGATAGGACTCTCTGGGGACATTTAAGAGACATGGATCCTACTAACTGAGCCATTCTCTAGAGTCTGAGAGCCACAACTACTGAACCTACATGCTGCAGCTACTGAAGCCTGGGTACCTAGATCCCATGCTCTCTAACAGCAGAAGCCATTTTAATGAGAAGCCCATACACCACAGTGAAGAGTAGAAGAGGAGCCTCCATTCACCACAACTAGAGAAAATCCATGTTAAGCAATGAAGACCGAGTGCAGCCAAAAATTGAAAAAAAAAAAAAAAAAGACTTCAAGGAGTCATGAAGAGTCAAGAAGACATAACATAGTCAAAGTATCACAATAGTATTTCAGTAACCAACCCCCAAAATATGGAGATATGTCATTTACTCAAGATTCAAAATGACTGTTTCAGGAAGGTCAGTGAGCTACCAAAAAAACAACAAAAAAAAGACAAAAACAAAAACACAGAAAGATAATTAAACAAAACCAAGGGAATTGTCACAAATAAACTGAGAAGTTTAATAAAAAAATGGAAATCATAAAAATGAATGAAACAAATTCTGGAGAAGAATACAATGAATTAAATGAAAATTTCAATAGAGAACACCAATGTAAAAAATAGACCAAGAAGAAGAAAGAAGTTGTGAATTAGAAGAGAAGAATTTTACAAATATCCAGTCAGAGGAGAACAAACATAAAATAATGAAAAAGAGTGAAAAAAGTCTGTGTGATCTAGGGGATACCATTAAAAAAGCAGGCAGTAAATTCTGGAAAAGACAGAGAAAGGGAGCTAATACTTATTTAAAGAAATAACATCTGAGAACTTTTCAAATCTAGGGTGAGATTTGTTTTATTTTATTTTATTTATTTTCTGTACACTATTGTGTTGGTTTTGCCATACATTGACATGAATCTGCCATGGGTATACATGTGTTCTCCTTCCAGAACCACCCCCCCACCTCCCTCCCAATTCTAGGGTGCTCAGGGCTGGTGCACCGGGATGACCTAGGGTGAGATTTGAATATCCGAGTTTATGAAGCTCACAGGTCATCAAATAAACTCAAAGACATATTCTCCAAGACATATTAAAATAAAACTGTCAAAAAGCAAAGACTTCTGGAAACTTAAACGCTGTAAGAAAAAAGAAGCTTATAACTTACAAGGGAACTCTTAAAAGACCATCAGTAAATTTCTCAGCAGGAAACTTACAGGCCAGAAAAGAGTGAAATAACATCCATAGTGCTGAAACAACAACAACAACTCAATATGATTACTCTGTCTGGCAAAGTTTTCTTTTCCCAGACAAAAGCTGAGAGGATTCACCACTACTTGACCTGACTTATAGGAAACATTAAGACATGCTTGAGCTGAAATAAATATCCATTAATTAGAACATGAAATCATAAGAAAATATACAACATTTTGGTAAAGGTAACAACATAGTCAAATTTAGAAAACTAAAACTGCAATATGGCATTGTGTTAACCACTTAACTCTGGTATAAAAGTTAGAGGTAAAAAATATTAAAAATAAAAGCAATTAAAAAACTGTTAAAGAATTCAAATATGTAAAAGTAAAGTGACATAAAAAACATAAAAGGGTAGATTTTTTGTCTTTGGTCAAAGTTAAGTTGTTATCTGCATATAATAGATTGTTAATCTTTAAAATGTTTTATGTAAGCCTCCTGGGGCTGGTAAACTAGGAAAACTCAGCAGTGGCCACAAGGCTAGAAAAGGTCTATTTTCATTCCAATCCCAAAGAAGGGCAATGCCAAAGAGTGTTCAAACTACTACATGACCGCATTCATTTAACATGCTATCAAGGTAATGCTCAAAACCTTTCAGTCCAGGCTTCAAAACCCTTCAGTATATGAACCAATAACTATAGGTGTACAAGCTGGATTTAGAAACAGCAGAGGAATGAGAGATCAAATCACCAAAATCCACTGAATCCTAGAAAAAGCAAGGAGTTCCAGAAAAACTTTTATTTCTGCTTCTTTGACTATGCCAAAGCCTTTGACTGTGTGGATCACAACAAACTGTGGAAAATTCTTCATGAGATGGGAAAACCAGACCACCTTACCTGCCTCTTGAGAAACCTGTGTGCAGGTCACAAAGCAACACTTAGAACCAGCCATGGAACAACGGACTGGTTCCAAATTGGGAAAGAAGTATGTCAAGGTTTTATATTGTCACCCTGCTTATTTAACTTCTTTGCAGAGTAAATTATGTGAAATGTCCGGCTGGATGAAACTCAAACTAGAATCAAGATTGCTGAGAGAAATATCAACAACCTCAGATATGCAGATGACATATCTAAAGAGTCTCTTGTTGAAGATGAAAGAGGAGAGTGAAAAACCTGGCTTAAAACTCAACATTCAAAAAATAAAGATCATGGCATCTGGTCCCATTATCTCATGGCAAATAGAAGGGAGAAAAATGGAAACAGTAAAAGATTTCATTTTCTTGGGCTCCAAAATCACTGTGGACAGTACTGCAGTGATGAAATTAAGTGTTTGCTCTTTGGAAGAAAAGACATGACAGGCCTAGGCAACATATTAAAAAGCAAAGACATCAATTTGTCCCCAAATTTCATCAGTCAAAGCTATGGTTTTTTCAGTAATCATGTACAGATGTAAGAGTTGGACCATAAAGAAAGCTGAGTGCTAAAGAATTGATTCTTTTAAACTGTGGTGATGTTGAAGACTCTTGAGAGTTCCTTGGACAGCAGGCAAATCAAACAAGTCAATCCTACAGGGAATCAACTCTGAATATTCATTAGGAGGACTGATGCTTAAGTTGAAGCTCCAATACCTTGGGCACTTAATGTGAAGAGCCGACCCATTGGAAAAGACTCTGATGCTGGGAAAGATTGAGAGCAGGAGGAGAAGAGGGAGACAGAGGATGAGATGTTAGGGTGGCATTATTGACTCAATGTAAATGAGTTTGAGCAAACTCCAGGAGATAGTGAAGGACAGGGAAACCTGGTACTGCAGTCCATGGTGTCACAAAGAGTCAAACAAGACTGAATGACTGAACAACAACATGTAACTACAAAGCAAAAGCCTACAGTAGATACACAAAAAATAAAGAGAAATTAATCAAAACATACTACTCTGGAAAATCATCAAGTGATGAAAGAATGCAGCAAGAAAGGGAGAATGTTACAAAAATAATACAAAACAGCCAGAACGCAATGAATAAGATGGCATTATTAAGTTATTATTAATAATTGCTCTTAATGTAGATGGAATAAATGCTCCAATCAAAAGTCATAGCATAGCCAGATAGATAAAAAAGTAAGACCCAACTATAGAGAATTCTCTGGTGGTTCAGTGGTTAAGAATCCATCTTCCAATGAAGAGGACACAGTTTTGATTCCTGGTTTCGGACCTAAGATCCCATATGTCATGGGGTGTCTAAGATCATGCATTGCAATTACTGAGCAAAAAAAAAAAAACAGTAAAGATAACTATACATCTATTTCACTTTTCAAAATATATTGAAATTTTCACAATCTAAAAATATATCTATTACATAGAATTATTTAATGAGACTTCAATGTACTATTGAATAAAGAACTACAATTTGTAATCATATTTATACATGCAAAACCATGCTAAAAATCAGAGCTACTGTACATTTAAATATAGAAAAAGCCATAATGGTAGTAGAAAATAAAAGGGATTTCTAAAAATGAAAATAATCTTAAAGCTTTGACAAGTTTTAAACATTACACAGGACCCAAAGACTAAATAGAATTCACTGATATATTTGAATCTAACAAATTAATCTGCATGATATTAGAATCAAGAAATCACAAAATATTTGATTGATAAATCTATTAATAAAAATAATTTGAGTACAAGTTAAATGACAATATTTTTAAAAATATACTAATATCACAACTGAGAGTTAATTTACTTGCCATATAAGCAACTCTCATTGTTGTAGTTCAATCTCCAAGTTGTGTCTTTGAGACCCATGGACTGCAGCACATCAGGCTTCCCTGTCCCTCACTATCTTCTGGAGTTTGCTCAAATTTATGTTCATTGAGTCAGTGATGCCATACAACCATCTCATCCTCTGTCACTCCCTTCTCCTGCTCATAATCTTTCCCAGCATCAGAATCTTTTCCAATGAGTCAGTTCTTCGCATCAGGTGGCCAAAGTATTGGAGCTTCAGCTTCAGCATCAATCCTTCCAATGAATATTCAGGGTTGATTTCCTTTAGGATTATTTGGTTTGATCTTTTTGCTGTTCAAGGGACTCTCAAGCATCTTCTCCAGGACCACAGTTGGAAAGGATCAATTCTTCGGTACTCTGCCTTTCTTATGGTCCATCTCTTACAGCTATGCATGCAAGTTAATAAACAGAACTTTACCAAACTTGAGCAGAAGACTAGTATATAACATATATAGGGAGCATACAGAAGAAGAAATAAAAGTTTTAAAAGATGAAATCTATTTGTTATGTATATGGGAGTAATTCATAGTGTGCCAAACCCTGGTCTTTTGACAATTTATCTTGTGAGACAATGTCTTTTTTCTTTGTGATTCAAGTGTATCTTAGTTGTGAATTTTCTACTGGAATTATATCAATAAATGTCCTCTCCCTCTTCAGGTTGTTCATTTTGTCCCCTTACATGCACCCTTTTTGAATACACTACAGTTATATTCATCTTTCTATCATCCATACATAAACAATTATGTAAGCATATATGTAATTCTGTTTATAATAATTTTTAAACTTTATCTTTACTTTTTTGTCTTAGTTTTCTCAAGCTAGTAATCTGTTCTTAATGCTTTGGGCACTATTTTCCTTTCTGTTTAGAATGTGATAACAATTTTCTTTTGTATTTCTCTTGTTTTTTCTAACCTATAACCTCAACTTCAGATACTATGATAGCTCATCCTTGAGCTTTTATATCCCATTTGAGCTTTTGCCAAACTTTGGGGGGGCAACATTTTTTTATCTGCCATTTTTTGGTTTCTATTTCTTTCTTCTTATATTCTTATAGTTTCTTAACGTCTTGTTCAAATTACTTTTTAACTATAAAACATTGTTTAATGACATTAGTTCTTTTCTAACCAGCTGTTTGCAGGAAATATGTGTGGAAATGTGGAGAGGTAGTATTCAAGGCAGAAAAGTTAGGGTGTGCAAATGATTTATTTTAGCTTCTTGCTTTCTCCAAGCTAAGAGGTCTTGCCAGCTGCAAAGATGTTCCCAATTAGTCCTTAAACAACAGACTCACAAGCATTTATATATTTCCTCGTTTACCTCCATTATCCCTGACTCTTCTCTGTTGTATCAAAAACGAGTTCATGGAAACTGTTTAACATCAGCCTTTACAAGTAATTGCTCTTTGTGAAAGAAGTTGCTTCTTTATTGTCTCTCTTAGTGAGTGCCACATACTTTGGAGACTTATTCTCCTCGGCCTTAGTTTGAGAATAGTTCCTGAAATCGTCCTCCTTAGGCATCTTTCCCAGATCTTATTGGGCATAGGTTGCATTCTCTAGCTCTCCCTCATGTATACTGGTGTGGGGTCTCCTGCTTATGCTGAAGGTCAAGTTTTCATTTCCTTTTCTGGTTGCCATTGCAGCATTTATTTGATTTATATGATATGAAAGAGTCACGGTTTTTGGCCCATTTATAACATAAAATATTTTTAATGTTTATCACAAGGCTCATACTTACAATATTAATGCTTATTACACTGCACTGAGCTGCTGAACAGTATGCTAGCAGGGTTAGCATATGTTTCAGGGCAATTTTATACAGCATTCAAATTATTTTTTTATGTGCTACAGGAACCCTGGTGTAGTTAAAAAGAAGGTCATATTTGTTTTAATTTTATTGACCTTGAGACATCATTTTTTAAACTGTAAAATTTAGAGGCTTTTATAATACTTGGTGCATCTTAAACTTTATGCTGTCAGATGGTTTTATACATGTTTTGCTGATTATTAAATCTTTGATAAAGAAAGCAATCTCAGTTACTTCACTCTTGTGTAACTATGCAATCTGCTTTAAAATGATACACTTCAGAGAGTGCTCTGAGGAATCCACTGAGATAAAAATATGAATTGACCACATAATACACATCTTCACCATAGCCTCATTTGAGAATCTAATAAAAGCTATAGCTATTCTACTCACAGGTGAAATTAAAAGTATAAATCAAATATACAAAAATATTTCACTTTTGAATTCACAGGATTTGCTAACTTCCTGAATATTAACCATGGGCAAGGAATTCTTTTATCCATGATTAAGATCTTTAAAATAAAGTGTAGAGTGTATAAATAGGTTCAAAATGAAGTATCTTTGTTAGCGACCTTGGAATCTAACAATTGACATCTTATTTAACTCTGGTTTTATGGCTGAAATTAAGTGGAATTCACCCTGTATATCTATTTCCATATGAGGCTTTCAACTAAATTAAATGGTCTTGCCTTACTTTTAATAAGGTGAAATAATTTTAAATGTCAAACAATGTCATTTTTGATAGTTACCATAAAATGAGGCAGTTGCTAAGCAATCTACATTTTTGGCAAAATATCTGTGTTAAAACCACTAGTAAATATCAAAGAGAAAAATTTTGTCTAGCTACAATATAGAATTAAGTTTGAGAAAACAAAGAAGTCAGGAATACAATTGTGCTTAAGAGCTTAAAGTGAATGTATCCTATTTTACTTCAATCTCTTTTATTTTCTTAATTCATGCTCATGTAACTCTAATTTATTGAATAATTATCTGATTATTACTATAGGATCTGTACCACTCCCTCTAATCTTTATATACAGGTACTTTTTATATATTACTTCTTAATATGTTATACTGAATTTGGTTTTGAGAGCTGTTAATTTATCTATGATTGCTCTAGGTTAAACATTACATTTTTGTCACCATCCAGACAGTTCTTTATTTTCTTAAACAGGAATAGAGTTGAGACATTATTTTATTTTCTCCCAAAGCCTAGGGTAAATAAAAACTAATAGATTAAATAAAAACTAATAGATTAAATCAATCAATAAAATATTAGATATCATATTTCTTGTATCTAGGTATAGGTTAGGCCCACAGAATCATAATCTAGCATGAAACTCTTCAGTCTTCAAATGTGTGACTCTGTTCTGAGCGAACATAAACACTTGGCTATATAAGCACTTGTGCACATAAGGACTTAGCCTAAAGCTCTGTCTCTGAACTTGTACAGTTCTTACGGTTTTATTTTTACATAATTTCACACAAATAAAATTTGCATATTGGTACAAAGTATTTCCATGTCCCTTCATAGAGAATAGCTAGATGTTAGCTGTTTTTCACATTCACTTTTTAACATTTTCTATGTCTCTTTCTGAAATGTTGAAATATTTGACAGTACATAGCAGGCATGATGCCCCTTTATTTCTAATTATGTCACTAGGTACAAGACAAAAACAAGAACATTTTCTTACCTAAGTAGAGTATAATTGCATAAGGCAGAAAATTCGTATATATACACAATGTCATTATTTCTTATCCAGCCATCCAAATTTTATTGTTTATGGATTTCTTTTATAGCAGGGGAAATGCCATCCATGGATTCAATTCATAACATATGCTGCATTCAGTTGTCATTAATTTTTTATTTAATCTGTAATGGTCCTTCAGTCTTTCTTTGTGTTTCATAATCTTAACATTTTCTAAGACTCCTGGACAATAAGGAAATGGACAAAGAATGATGAAGACATGTGACATGAAAACAGGAGTCAGTCTGAAGTACTCACAGTAGCCAAACTGGGAACTATTTGAGCATTACACAAATAGTGAGAGTAAGGAATTGCAACCTATAAAAAAATAAGAATCTATGAGTGCATACTGATATAAGTAAATTAATAAATAAGTGGCATAAGAAAGGAAAACTTCTTAATATAGTATCATTCCAACTAAGTATGCAGGAAAGCAGTGCTGGATATAGAACATCATAATTTGGCAACTGCAGTAGTTACAAAAGATTCTTCTGGCAAAAGTCATCTATGAATGTAAAAACTAGCAGTCAAAAATATGATGAAAAATAAATTTTTTACAAAGTCTGAATTTATTTCCTGTAGGTATTATCGGTGAAAAACGGTAAAAGAGCTGCTTTACAGTGGAAAATCTTGAGACATCACCTTATCCAAGAGATAAAAGTTAACATCACCAATAATGAGATGTCAGATGTCTCTTAATGTATTGCACTGAGAAGGACACAGTAGCGGTTCTGTGATATTCCAGCCAAAAACAGATTACCAGAATCTAATGATGAAGAAACGTAAGATAAAGCCAAGCTAAGCAATATCTACAAAATAATAAGACTCTCTCCAAAAATAGTCAGTGTTTTGTTTTGTTCAGTTTTGCCCTTTTCTCTCACAGTAGTCAGTCAGTCAGTGAAACTGTTCAGTCGTGTCCAACTCTTTGTGACCCCACGGACTGTAGCCTACCAGGCTCCTCCTTCCATGGAATTTTCTAGGCAAGAGCACTGGGGTGGGTTGCCATTTCCTTCTCCAGAGGATCTTCCCAACCCAAGGATAAAACCTGGGTCTCTCACGTTGCAGGCAGACATTTTACCATCTGAGCCACCAGGGAAGCCTCTCATGGTAGAACATTTCTTTATTCCCAGTTTATAGGTTCTTCTGTTCTTCTTTCTCCTCCTCTCACTACATAAAACTTCTGCACATCACACACTGAGGCACTCTACATGTTACTGCATAAAAAACTCAATCTCATCTCAGTTCAAAAAGTATTGTGTGAGCACCCAGAGTACACACATAATTCATCTTTTCTATCCATAGAACAAAATCGTTTGGGCCCATCTGTCCCGCTCTGCTTGATAGTATTGTGATTGTGTTGATTAATTTACCTCACTGAATTCTTCCAAGGGACAGTCCATGGCGTCCTCATCTTCATAGTCCTAGCAGTGTACATGCTCGGTAAGTAAATTCTGCGTTGCATCTACATCATTTCACGTGCACCAAATGGGCCATAGGTCCCTCTACACTGGTAGTTCAGTTCATGTTTCCATACCACTTAAATAGATCTACCTGCAGAACTAACCATTTCTTTTTAGACTTTATAAACTCAGTTCTCTACAGGAAATTTGTCTGTATTTGTCTTTCTATAGGTAATGGAGACATGTACATAAATACGGATCAAAGAAGAATCCCAGGTTACTCTTACAACACTGTTGTATACAATATTTTAAAGTGGTATCAGAAATCAAACTGTTTTAGAAACATAGACTTACCTTTTACAAACTGTCTCTAGAACATGCCCTCACTTGTGAGACACAATTCTGGCTTTAACAGGGTGATATATCTTTAGCCTTTATTCTCCCAAATCTTTTATGTGAAACATTTCTAACAAATGTGTGATTTTCCACTCTGTTAATCAGTGATCAGATCAATTATGTAGTTAACCAATTTGGGGACTTTTTTTGTTTGAGGTAGGGTACATTGATTCATATTTCTTAGGGTGTTAAAAAAAAGTCTAAGAGATTTAGATTTGAGATTTTCTCTTATTGTGACATTTTTCAATAAGAAAATGCATAATAAAATGTGTGGCATTTTATAGAGATCTGTATGGATACAATTGCACAGGGATTTCATAAAATTAGGAAAATAATATACTGATGCTTCATTTTGTGTAGGAAGTAGCCAACACAGTATCCTCAGAAATAGTTTTCAATAGTTCATGCCCTATTGAATTAAGATGGGTTAATAAGCTACAACCTGTGGACCAAAAGTCCAAATCTGGCCCATAACTTGTTGTTATTAATAAAGCTTTATTGGTATATTGCTACACTCATTCTTTATGTAAGATTTATGGCTACTTTCACACTACAACAGAGCTGAGGAGTTGCTACATAGACCAATCGACCACAAAACTCAAACTACTTACTATTATAGAAAAAGTTTGCTGAATCCTGTGGTACAAGAAAATTTCCAGGCAAAATTGTGTCTGATACTTGAGAATAGGTTATGAGTATTTAGTGATGATTGAAAGTGAAAGTGAAAGTCACTTAGTCATGTCTGACGCTTTGTGACCCTATGGACTGTAGCCTGCCAGGCTCCTCTGTCCATGGAATTCTCCAGGCAAGAATACTAGAGTGCGTTGCCATTCCCTTCTCCAGGGTATTTTCCCAACCCAGGGATCAAACCCAGGTCTCCCGCACTGCAGGCAGATTCTTTACTATCTGAGCTACCAGGGAAGCAATGGTTAGGGCATATTTGAAATAATTGTTGATCTGACCTGTACTTGCATTTAATAGTGAAAAAGGGAATTTTAGGTTCCATGAAATTTAGAAATGGGTATTAAACTAAATAATTTCCTATTTGACAGTGTAATGTATTCTCAAAACTGAGCTAAGTAGATTAAGTATTGCCAAATGTGCCCTGTACAGTATTTATCTTCCAAAGGCTTGACCTTTGTAAGTATATATATCTGCCTTATTTTTGCATTATAGAGAGCATGATTGTTCAAATCACTATAAAAGTTCTCTCATGTATTGCTATTTCTTTGTATGCTTTTATACAGATTCACCTATATATCTTTTTAATCATCAGTGTGCGTGCTCATTTAACAAAATCAATTTTCCTTTGTCTTGACAATGAAGAGTGATATTCAGTTTAGTATACCACAAAGTAATATTCCTGAAGAAATATTTGAAGCATAAAGTCACAACTGAGAAAATTCCTTTGTAATTTGAGCTGGCCTTAGACCAATATATTTTTTCAGCTATGGTCATTGATTTTTATACTGAAAGTTAATTAAAGTTATTTTTTCCTTTTGTGTCTATAATGAAACATCTACTTATGAAAAGCAGTATTGAGCATTCCATTGCAGGAATAAAATACTTTGTATGCATTGACTATTTTCAGTAGTGGAAGTTGAAATGTTAGAAAATAAATTGAATTTTCTAATTCACTTTTAAATGCAGATGTAACAATTTATAAACTTCATGTGCCATTTAAAGTCATCTCAAATACTTTAGGAATAGCTAAGCAAACTGAATAGTTTCTTTAATCAGTCTAGACACTAAAGCTAGAGGATATAAGTGACTTGCTCAACTTTTCCCAAATTATTGCAAGGTTTCTTCTTGTATCTTAATCTGCTTCTACTAGCTATATAATATTTGTAAAAATGGTACCTGAAATAGTATCACTTTACTATAAATATTACTGGGAGTTTCCAAACAATCAAGCTTATGTGCACTACATGATGGAAAATTATTTCAGAATAGAAAATTGAAGGTCTCCCATCAACTTGGACCATTAATACTAACCATAAAAACTCACTGCCATCTTTTCCCCAGGTCAACTTAGTACTTCCCATATTTAAATTACCACAAGGATTGCTTAAGCATTAGAATAGCAAAAATGATTTAGGGTGAGTAATCACAAACTTAACTGAACCAGTTAAATGGATTCACATTCATTAAACATTCAATTAGTGGTGGGAAGACTCTGAGAGTCCCTTGGTCTACAAGGACTCAAATCCTAAAGGAAATCAACCCTGAATATTCATTAGAAGGACTGATGCAGAAGCTGAAGCTCCGATACTTTGGTCACCTGATGCTGATGCATTTTAAAGACCCTGACTGAGAAAGGAGGAAAAAAGGGTGATGGAGGATAAGGCGGCTGGATTTCACTGTTGACTCAGTGGACGTAAGTCCACTGAGCAAACTCTGGGATATAGTGAGAGACAGGGAAGCCTGACATGCTGCAGTCCACGGGGTCGCAAAGAGTTGGACTAAACAACAGCAAAGGGCTTCCCAGGTGGCTCAGTGGTAAAGAATCTGCCTGCAATGCAGGGGACACAGGTTCCATCCCTGGGTTAGGAAGATTACCTGGAGAAGGACATGGCAACCCACTCCAGTATTCTTGCCTGGAAAATCCTATGGACTAAGGAGCCTGGAGGGCTACACCCATGGGGTGACAAAAGATTCAGACATAACTTAGTGACTAAACAACAACAAATTGTGTACATATTAGCCATCTTTCTAAAAATCAAATAGTTTGATTCTTGTTTTTGTTCAATTTAAGTCACAAAATGTGGATGTGTAGTATTATCTATCTCATATGTAAAAATAGCCACATTTTATAAGTAGAAAAATTAGACTGGTAATTAAATCACATGGATTTTTTTTTTTTCTCTTAGTAGCCTCCTTAGTTTTAAATGAGCTTCCATGATAGCTCAGCTGGTAAAGAGTCCATTTGCAATGCAGGAGACCCTGGTTTGATTCCTGGGTCAGGAAGATCTGCTGGAGAAGGGATAGGCTACCCACTCTGGCATTCTTGGGCTTCCCTTGTGGCTCAGTTGGTAAAGAATCCACCAGAAATGTGGGAGACCTGGGTTTGATCCCTGAGTGGGAAGATCCCCTGGAGAAGGGAAAGGCTACTCACCCCAGTATTCTGGCCTGTAGAACCCCATGGACTATGGGGTCACAAAGAGTCAGACATGACTGAGTGACTTATTCACTTAGGTGTTAATAAAAGGCCTTGCAGGCAAACACATTAATCTAACTTTTGAATGTGTTTTATTGGAATTTATAATTTCATTTTAGCTTTAAATTATTGTTCCATTTCAGCCCTAATATTCTTCTTCCTTAGAGGTGTAGTTAACCAATGATAACTATTTTTATCCAAAAATAAAAACAAATATAATATTTGCAAACACATGAGAAAATATGAAATCAGTACAGATATAGAAATAATAATTTTAGATTAAGTCTATGAAAAGCAATTTTGTATACAGAAATTTAGAGAGAAAAATAATAATTAATCATTGTTTAAATATATATAAAATATGAAAATAATTTTAACTGTAGAAAGTTTTTGTGATAATTATCATTATTTTTGTTATGATCCCAAACATTCATTTTAATTATTTCTTAAGGCTAATATATTTTTGTCATCAATTTTCTTTTCCTATTTCAGTGATATGAATTTTTCTAGTCTTATCTCCTACTCATCTCTATTTCTTTATTATAATGAACACTTCTTTAACTGCTTTAAAATGGAAGTAATTAACTTGAAAAATGTTAATACCTTTCTTCATCTTTCTTTCTTCCTGAATTATATCATTTATTCATCTTGTAAACCCTGGAACAAGCAAATCACATTGGGACATTGTAAAGTAGTCAAAATAAAGAGAGAAAAAATAATTCAGTTTGTATTAATGGAAAAACACAATGATCTTTACACATTTTTTCCATGTGTGTTTCAGTCTGATAAACACATAATTAAGGCGATGTGATGGTTAGTTTTATGTGTAAACTTCATTTACCTATGGTGGTCATTTTGACCAAATGATAATTTAGATATTTCTGTGAAGGGATTTTGTGATTAATATTTACAATAAGTTGATTTTAAGCAAAGGAAATTGCCTTTGATAATGTGGGAGGTCTCATCCAATCACTTGAAAGGACTTCACCACTGAAACTGGGGTTTCCTTGAAAAGAATGAATTTTGGAAAATATAAATCCTTCCTGGTTTCCATTCTGTTCACATAATTATAGTCTGACAAGTTTGAAATCTACACGGCAGGCCAGCTAGCTGGAAACCCAGTTGAGAGTTGAGCATCAGTCATGAGTCTCAAATTTATAGGGTAAGATGGCAGGCTGGAAATTCAGGTGGGAAATCTGTTAGGTTCATAGTAATTTTTGCAATTGGAAAGAATAATTGTTTTCTACTCAGTAATTATCATGATTGCTTTGAATATTATAGTTTACTTGAATTTGTACTTTAATTTTGGGATTGGCTTATAAATTCCTCAAAGAATCCAACAGGGATTTTGATAGTGATAGCACTAAATCTGAGATCATTTGTGGAGCATTATTTATCAAAAAGCTTGAGATGCCTTTTCTTTTATTTAGGTCATTTTTAATGTCCTTATGCAATGTTTTGCAATTTTCAGTGTACACGTTTTGTAATTCTTTTGTTAAACTTACTCCCAAGTAATTTTCTTTGTTATGCTATTGTAAGGAGAATTGTTTTCCTAGTATCATTTTTGGATACTTATTCCCAGCAGATAGAAATGCAGTTGATTTTTGTATATTTATATCATATCCTGCAAACTTGCACAAACTGTATATTAGCTCTAACAGGTAATTGAATTCCTTAAGACATTTTTTACACATAATGTCATGTTGTGTGCAAATAGAGCTTCTTTATCTTTCTAACCTGGATGCATTTTATTTCATCTTGCCTAAGTGTCCTCTATAGCATCTGTGGTATAGAAGTGAGAGTAAACATCCTTGTCTTAAGACGTTTCAGACATTAATGGGAAATCATTCAATCTTTCATGATTAAATATTTTGTTAGGAGTGTTTCTTGTTGGTGCTCTTTATCTCTTTGAAGAAAACTTCATCTATTCCTAATTTTTTAATTGTTTCATCAAGAAAAAGTATTGGACTTTGTCTCTCTTTTACCTATCTATTAATACTATAAGATCCTTTATTCTAGTAATATACTATGTTACATAGAATGATAATTTTATCTTGAGTCAATTTTATATTCCTGACATCAATTTCATAGTCTTAGTGTATAAATCTTTTAATGTACCACTGGATTTATTTTTGCCAGTACTTTATTGATAACATTTTACATCTTTATTTTTTTTTAATGTGAATCATTTTTTTTAAGTCTTTATTGAATTTGTTGCAATATTACTTCTGTTTTGTAATGTTTTGGTTTTTTGGCCATGAGATATGTGGGATCTTAACTCGCCAACCAGGGATTAAAACTGCATCTCTTGGAAGGTGAAGTTTCTTTTTTTTTTAATTATTTATTTTCTTTACATTATCGTGTTGATTTTGCCATATATTACCAGGGAATTCCCTTGAGCAAACTCCAGGAGATGGTGAGGAACAGGAAAGCCTGGTGTGTGTGATCTGTGGGGTTCCAAAGAGTCAGTCGTGACTTGGTGACTGAACACAATAAACCTTTTTTCACAGTTCTCTTCTATTCATTTTTATTTCTTTAAAGTTTGTAGTACTGTCCCCACTTTCATTTTTACTTTGGTTATTTGAAAGTTCCTCTTTTATTTATTTATTTATTATTTGTTTTCATGGTCAGTTTGGCTAAAGTTTTCCAATTTTATTAATCTTCTAACAAAGCCAACTTTTGTTTTGTTGATTCTCTCTATAGTTTTTCTATTGTCTGTTTGGCTTATATCCAGTGTACCTTCTTTCAGCTTTGAGTTTGACTTTTCTTTTTCTTTCTGCATCTTCCATAGACTCTGGTGTTTTCATATTTCTTTTTCTTTTATTTGTTGTGTAAGAATATCTCATTGTGGTTTTAATTTACATATCCTTATGGTTGACAACATGATTGTTTCATACGTTTATTTTCCATCTGTATATCTTTTTCATTGAAATATCTATGCACACATTTTACCTTTCTTCCACTGCATTGTTTTTCTTTTACTGTTGAATCTTAACAGTTTTTTATTCTAGATACAAGTCCTTTGTCAGATAAGTTGTTTACAAATATTTTCTCACTGATATGTAACTTTTCTGTTTCTTTTAGCATAGCAATTGTTCTTAATTTTGATGAAGTCCAATTTATCAATTTTTAATTGTACTTTTGATATTAAACCTAAAGAACTATTTATTTATTTTAGATCCAAATATTTTTTCTAGAAGTTTTATAGTTCAACATTTAAGTCCTTGATGCATTTTGATTTAGTTCTTATATAAATTGTGTGAGATTTGGGTTGTAGGTTTAGGTTCTATTTATTTATTTGCTTTATTTTGTTTCTGTGATGGATGCTCAAGTGTACAATTTGTTGAAAAGGCTATCCTGTTCACTTGAATTGCATTTGTACTTTTGTCAAAACACAGTGGGCATATTTATTTGTGTGGATCAATTTCTGGGTTCTTAAGTTTGCTCTTTTGACCTTTGTATCTATCCCTCTGCCAATACCATACTCTCTTAATTATTGTAGCTATATAATTGGCTGCACAAACAGGTAATCTACCCACTTTCTTATTACTTTCAATTGTTATAGGTATTCTAAAGTCTATGAATTTCCATATAAAGTTTAGAATAATCTTGTCTATATCCATAAGAAATAAACTTTACTTTGATTTTGATATGGAGTTAATTAAACATTGACACCTTTTTTATGCTAAGTCTCCTAATCCTTCATTTATTTAAGTATTGTTCAACTTACTTCAGCAAGTCATTTATCATCTTCAGTATGTAGGTTTTGTACATGTTTTGTTATGTTTATACCTAAAATTTCATTTTTTGGAGCAATGATAAAAGACACTGACATTTAAATTTTGGTTTCCACATGCTTATTAGTATATAGAAATGTGATTTTTCAGTATAATGATCTTATATTTGTTCAGTTCAGTTCAGTCATTCAGTCATGTCTGACTCTTTGCGACCCCATGGACTGAAGCATGACAGGCTTCACTGTCCTTCACTATTTTCTGGAGCTTGCTCAAATTATGTCCATTGAGTCAGTGATGCCATCCCTCCATCTCATCCTCTGTCATACCGTTCTCCTTCTGCCTTCAGTCTTTCCCAGCATCAGGGTCTTTTTTCCACCCATAGATATATAAATTATACCACTTTAGAGGCAGAAAGTTAAGAGGAACTAAAGAGACTCTTGATGAGAGCGAAAGAGGAGAGTGAAAAAGCTGGCTTAAAATTCATCATTCAAAAACTAAGACCATGGCATCTGGATCCATCAATTCATGCCAATATAAGGGGTGAAACTACAAGCTGTGACAGATTTTATTTTCTTGGGCTCGAATATCACTGCAGACGGTGACCAGAGCCAGGAAATTAAAAGATGCTTACTCTTTGGAAGGAATGCTACGACAATCCTAGACAGCATATTAAAAAAGCAGAGACATCACTTTGCTGACAAAGGTCTGTATAAAGAAGCCTGGTTTTCCAGTGGTCATGTATGGATAACAGCTGGACCATAAGGATTAATGAGCACCAAAGAATTGATGCTTTTGAACTGTGGTGCTGGAGAAGATGCTTGGGAGTCTCTTGGACTGCAAGGAAATTAAACCAGTCAATCATAAAAAAAAAATAATAAGAAGAAATCAATCCTAAATATTCATTGAAATGACCTATGCTCTAGCTGAAGCTCCAATATTATGGCCATCTGATGTGAAGAACTGACTCATTGGAAAAAACCCTGATTCTGTAAAAGGCTGAGGGTAGGAGGAAAAGGGGGTGCCAGAGCATAAAATGGTTAGATAGCATTTCTTATTCAATGGACTTGAAATTGAGCAGACTGCAGAAGATAGTGGAGGACAGATGAGACTAGCGTGCTGCAATCCATGGGGTCCCAAAGAGTGAGACAGGACTTAGCAACTGAACAATAGCAACAGAAAAATAAAACAGGGAAAGAACTCTGTAGGTTCTTTTGTGTTCTGTAAAGATATATGTTTATTTCTTTGTTTTGCTCTGTTACATTTCAAATTAAACTCTTCATTATACAAAGAGAAGAATTACTATATATGTTTAAACTTCACATAGTCATCTTTCCATACCCTTGAATAGGTTTCATTTTAGGAAGCCAATGAACTCTCAAAGTGACCTGCCTCGGACTTACTTTAACTATCACAACTTATATATGAGTTCTTTCCATATACACAAAATGAAAATTTGTCTTATATAATTTTTTAAATTTAAATGAACATAGGATTGAATTTCCTACCAAATCATTAGTTTATCTGCACTATTGTAATTCTAAACACCATCTTATAAAAAGTTCAGTGAAATGATGAAATGATGTTCTGATAATATATATAAATTTATAAAATCACAGAATTAAAGAAAAGGTGCATGGCATTCAATTTTTTTTTGTCTAAATATAACTGCTCTTAAGACAATATTTTTATATTGTATTTCTTGACTATATAAAGAAAACCTAATTGAAAAGACATGATTTATAAATATGTACATTTGTCTGCATAATATTTATATGCCTATTTTATGTACTCTGTGTGTGTGTGTGTGTGTGTGTGTGTGTGATCAGTTATATCTGACTCTTTGTGATCCCTTGGATTGTATCCCTCTAGGTTCCTCTGTCCATGGGATTTTCCAGGTAAGAATACTGGGGCAGATTACCATTTCCTACTCCAGGGGAACTTCCTGACCAGGGATTGAATGTGCATCTCTTGTGTCTTCTGCATTGACGGGCAGATTCTTTACCACTAGCACCACTTCAGAAGCCCCTATTTTATATATTAATAAATCTAAATATAACACTAGTAACTTAACACTTCATTTTTTATAATTTAATTATTGAATTATATCCTAAGCAGAATTTTGTCCTCTATATCTGTATATTATTTTACAATCAAAATGTTCATATACACAAATTGTCCCTACAATCCCAGCAAAAAGTCAAAGATAGTAATGTACTTAGTATCAAAAGAATGTTAAGACAGAAATTATATCATAATGTGGTACATAGGACTAGGACATTGGCTTAAAAAATGGTTAAAAGTAATGAATTAAAATGTTAAAAGCCACAGAAGTACCTTTATGTTTTGTTTAATTTTAACAAAAATATGGAACTATTGTGGAAAGATTCTGATGTGATGAGTACCATCTGCTCTTATTTTGTTATATAACAATTTGCATAAAATCTATTAAGTTTGCTGTCTTGCATGCTTCAGGAATTTAATAACCCAGAATTAAGGATGATATACAGTACTTGGCAACAAATGTTAATAAACAGAAATTGTATTCCTGCTAGAAATCCATATAGAAACTAGTACATAATTTTAGGAAAAATGAAGCTACTGCGAATTGTTTTCATCATTTTTAGTAATTAATTTGTTCTAATTAAGGTGTGATTTGTGTTTCTATGCTTCTAGTTTTTTAGCCTTAAAGAAAATGAAGTTTTGTCATTAATTTGGTTGCCCATAATTTGTGTTACAAAATTCTTCCCCTTTGTCTCTCCTGTTTTTCTCTCATTCACTTTTTCTTCTTTATAAAGTAATGAGTTCATATGAAATTCTCTATTAGCTGTAAAATGAAAAAATCTGCTCAAAAATGTTGTTATTTATGCACATATGCCATCTCCAAAGGTCTTGGGTACAAGATAATCACTTTTTGTTCTTTTAGAAAAGTTACTACTCTTTTCCAATCTGAATTATTCCTAGGTTTAGCCTCCTCTGGGGCAAAAACTAATTAAGACTTATTTTTAGATCAGAGCAATTTTTTAGCATAATACTTATATTTCAGGTATATCCATTGTTTTCCTGTTGTCTGCTAAAGAAAGTTGCTCAATTGTATCCAACTCTTTGCAACAATGGACTACATAGCCCTTGTAGTTCTCCAGGCCAAAATACTGGAGTGGGTGGCCTTTCCCTTCTCCAGGGAATCTTCCAAACCCAGGGATTAAACCAAGGTCTCCCACATTGCAGGCAGATTCTTTACCAGCTGAGCCACAAGAGAAGCCCTACTCTGCTAAAGCCAAGGTTATTACACAATGCAAATACATGCAGCCTTTTATTGAGGTCCTCTGTTATAAGTTGCAAAGGTTTAAAGATTCTATGCAGGTTTATCTGTACCATTAGGACAGTTGTATACAACTACTGATATAAACATATAAGCTTTATAAATCCCTATACCCGAGTTTGGATTTCACCTCATACTAAGTTGAGGGACTTTAGGCAGAGTTATTTTCTAATCATAAGTTTCTCTTCAAGACATGTGGAGATCCAATAGTAATTACTATACAGGATTAATGTGTAGATTAAATGGAATGGAAAATATGTAGTCAGTGCCTGGCTCAGAGAAATAACAAAATAAACACTAGCATTTTTAAAAGCTATTCATTTTGGTGTCTGTTCAAAACCAAGAAGCCTTCCATCTTTGTAAACTATAATTTGTGGAATGAAACAAATAGAAATCTTTACAGTATACCTGACACATTTTACAATTTCACAACATCTGACAAATTCACTTTGTCAAACAATGGGACAAGTGAGATAGCATGGGGTACGTGTGTGTGTGTGTGTGTGTGTGTGTGTGTGTATTCTCTCCTTTGCATCTGCCAACTTCATTGGCAATAAATAAAACTTCAGTGACAACAATAAATTGTCTATGGTGTATTCTTGTCACCTCAATTCTTTGAACTCATTAACCTTTGCTGATTTTGTTATTTTCTGAGAGGGCTAAATATACTTTTGCCTTCCTTTTTAAGACTTTCTCTTAATTGCTCATGTTTTATTCACTTTTGAACAAAATGAGAAAAATGACCTCAGCTAGCTAGCTAACCAACCAACAACTGAATATTGAGTGTGTATCATGAGTCAGACACAATGATAGGTGTCAAAAAACAGCAATCAAAGAGTCATATTTCCTACATCAAGAAGGTCTCAGTTTAATCAAAGACAGACAACTAAAATGCAATGAAATATGTTTCACATAACAAGTGAAGAAAAGGTTTGAAAGAACAGAGAGAGTGATTGATCCTAATTACAGGCTTAGCAGAAATATGATAGTCAATATAAATCCTTCAAAAAATTCTGAAGTATGAGTAGAAATTCACATTAAGTGAAGCTTAAGTGAAGGTTACTCAGTCTTGTCTGATTCTTTTCGACCCTATGTACTATACAGTCCATGGAATTCTCCAGGCCAGAATACTGGAGTGGGTAGCCTTTCCCTTCTCCAGGGGATCGTTCCAACCCAGGGATCTAACTCAGTTCTCCCGCATTGCAAGGGGATTCTTTACCAGCTGAGCCACCAAGGAAGCCCAAGAATTCTGGACTGGGTAGCCTATCCCTTATCCAATGGATCTTCCTCACCCAGGAATCAAACTGGGGTCTCCTGCATTGCAGGTGGATTCTTTAACAGCTGAACTAAATTCACATTGGTAGGGGGAAAATATATCATGTTTACAATAACGATAAACACAAAGACCTGATAGGATAAGTTCAGTTCAGTCACTCAGTCATGTTCAACTCCTTGTGATCCTAAGGACTACAACACACCAGGCTTCCCTGTCCATCACCAACTCCCAGAGCTTACTCAAACTCATGTCCATTGAGTGGGTGATGTCATCCAACCATTGCCT
Organism: Antilocapra americana; assembly: GCA_007570785.1. NCBI lineage: Eukaryota > Metazoa > Chordata > Mammalia > Artiodactyla > Antilocapridae > Antilocapra > Antilocapra americana. The sequence continues at coordinate 30,957,757 of ML661338.1, read as the reverse complement.
CCTCTGTCGTCCCCTTCTCCTCCTGCTTTCAATCGTTCCCAGCATCAGGGTATTTTCAAATGAGTCAGTTCTTCGCATAAGGTAGCCAAAGTATTGGAGTTTCAGCTTCAGCATCAGTCCTTCCAATAAATATTCAGGACTGATTTCCTTTAGGATGGACTGGTTTGAACTTGCAGTCCAAGGGACTCTCAAGAGTCAACATCACAGTTCAAATGCATCAATTCTTCAGCACTCAGCTTTCTTTATAGTCCAACTCTAACATCCATACATGACTACTAGAAAAACCATAGCTTTGACTAGAGGGACCTGTGTTGGCAAAGTAATGTTTCTGCTTTTTAATATGCTGTCTAGGTTGGTCATATTTTTTCTTCCAAGGAGCAAGCATCTTTTAATTTCATGGCTGCAGTCACCATCTACAGTGATTTTGGAGCCCCCCTCCCCAAAAAAAAACAAAGTCTGTTACTGTTTCCATTGTTTTCCTATCTATTTGCCATGAAGTTATGGGACTGGATGCCATGATCTTAGTTTTCTGAATGTTGAGTTTTAAGCCACCTTTTCCACTCTCCTCTTTTACTTTCATCAAGAGGCTACTTAGTTCTTCTTGGCTTTCTGCCATAAGGGTGGTTTCATCTGCATATCTGCGGTTATTGATATTTCTCCTGGCAATCTTGATTTTAGCTTGTGCTTCATCCAGCCCAGCATTTCTCATGATGTACTCTGCAAATAAGTTAAATTAGCAGAGTAACAATATACAGCCTTGACATACCCCTTTCCTGGTTTGGAACCAGGCTGCTGTTCCATGTCCAATTCTAACTGTTGCTTCTTGACCTGCATACAGATTTCTCCGGCGGCAGGTCAGGTGGTCTGGTATTCCCATCTCTTTAAGAATTTTCCACAATTTGTTGTGATCCACACAGTCAAAGGCTTTGGTGTAGTCAATAAAGCAGAAGTAGATGTTTTTCTGAAACTCTCTTGCTCTTTCAGTGTTTTAAAATTATAAGTCAATATCTCTATTCAATATTTTTCCAAAATAATTACCTATCATTCCAATATAAATCAGTATAATGTCATTTAGAATGATTATTTTAGAGCAATCAATTGAGAATAATAAATAACATACAGTAGCTATTACTTTGCAATGTCATAAGAAACTACTAAATATTGAGAGCCTTCCTTTCATATTTGATAGTATTGCTTCTATTTTTTCCCTAATCTAAACATACAAACATACTATTATAGCAGAGGACAAAAACTTGGTCTGCGGTCATGTAATTGATAAATAGATGTAGTTGTATATGAACTAGGCGCTTCCCCAGTGGCTCAGTGGTAAAGAATCCACTTGCAATGCAGAAGACACAGAAGATGCGGGTTTGATCCCTGGAGGCTGGCATGGCAACCCAATCTAATATTCTTGTCAGGAGACTCCCATGCACAGAGGAGCCTGGTGGGCTAGAGTCCATGGAGTTGCAAACAGTGGACATGACTGAGGTGACCGAGCACACATGCAATTATATCAAGTAACATCCAGCTTACTAAAACTTGGTCATTTTCCTCTAGAATGTACTACTTCTGACTCCTCTCATTTTTAAATCCTTTTATTTCATCCAGCTTTATTTTCATAAGGTACTAGTTTGGTGGCTTGGAGAGGGCTACATATCCAAATCACATTTGCCTCACTCAAAACACAGGCAGTGCCTGCCTGTTATTTGCAAAATACTCTCCTAGTCATGAGAAATATAGCAGAACACTAGATCATTCCTGTCTGAAAACCTGTTCAATGTTTTTAAGATTCATTAGTACAGAGGTAACTGCCTTGTATAACCTGAACAAACAAGTTTACCATGTCTGGAGTGAAATTAACTGCATTTTTCCTGTTTCTATATATTAAGTTTAAAATGTTGAACACACTGTCATAGCAAAAAGTGCCCTGGAAAAAGTTAAATAGTCAAAGAAGACTTTATTCAAGGCTATTGCAATAAGGGTGAGGAGACAAGACTCACTATGAACTTAAATCTGAGAAGTGGAGGAAATTTAAGTACTGGGTTTCCCCAGTGGCTCAGCCATAAAGCATCCACCTGCAATGCAGGAGTCACAGGAGATGCATGTCTGATCCCTGGATCATGAAGTTCCTCTGGAGTAGGAAATGGCAATCCATTCCAGTATTCTTACCTGGAAACATCCATGGATAGTGGAGCATGGTGGGCTGTAGAACATGGGGTATCAAGGAGTCAGACAGGTCTGAGCCACTGAGCACAAAGGCAAGTTAGTAGAAAAGTACCAGAGGGCATTAAGAGCAAGACTGATCTATGGGACAACTCAGGTCCATTCACTTTTTCCTGAGTTTGTAAGTTCTTCTCTGATTAAGGCCATTTGTGTTTGCTAACTGGTGCCCATTACAGTTAGTCTGCTACTTTCTTACAAAGAAAGATAAGAATGCTATTTTCCTTATGTTTACATTTCAAAAGGATGGCTCCCATGTTCCTTACAAAGACATTCTAGGTCTGTAAAAGGTTTTTTAGCAGATTATATCTCACAGGGGCAGATAAAGAGTTTAAAAATTTTCTAGAGTAAATCCTCTAGGAAAACACAGGTGAGAGTTTGAAGCCTGTCTAAAACTGAGCAGAGCATTGGGCTTCCCAAGTGGCACTAGTGGTAAAAAACACACTTGCCAATGCAGGAGACATGAGAGATGAAGGTTTGATTCCTGGACCGGGAAGACCTTCTGGAAGAGGGCATGGAAATCCACTCTAGTAATCTTGCCTGGAGAATCCCATGGACAGAGAAGAGCCTGGTGGGATACAGTATACAGGATCGCAAGGGATAGGACATGACTGAGCGACTTAGCATGCACAAGGCAAGCATTAGCCTTCTTGAGTCACAAAGCATCTCCCTGTATTATCCAAGACCCTTGGGCACTTTAAATCACGCTCTGCCTACTCATGTAGTAGAAAGATTTTTAGATTTGTTTGTTAAACAATTTAGATTGTTTAAATTTGTTTAGATTGTGTGTGTGCTAATTCACTTCAATCATGTCTGGCTCTGCACAACCCTATGTATTGCAGCCCACCAGGCTCCTCTGTCTATAGGCTTCTCCAGGCTGGAATAGTAGACTATGTTGACATTTCCTCCAGGGGATTTTCCCTATCCAGAGATCAAACCCAAGTCTCCTGCTTGGCAGGCAATTTCTTTTACACTGAGGCATCTTGGAATCCCTGTTGCTTTTAAAATTAAAATAGGTAATATTTTCAGTTTAGGATAGCCCATGCTGGTCTCCTGAGAAACCTGTGTGGGCGTCAAGAAGTCAGTATGGAACAACTGATTGGTTCAGGACTGAGAAGGGAGTAGTACAACAGGATTGTCTTTTGATATTGAAAAAAACCTAAGATCATGGCATCCGGCCCCATTACTTCATGGCAAATAGAAGGGGGAAATGTGGAAGCAGTGACAGATTTCCTCTACTTGGGCTCCAAGATCACTGTGGATGGTGACTGCAGTCATGAAATCAGAAGATGTTTGGTTCTCAGCAGAAAAGCTACGACAAATCTAGACATTGTGTTGAAAAGCAGAGACAACACTCTGCTGACAATGGTGCTTATAGTTAAGTCTATGGTCTTCCCAATGGTCGTGGATGGTTGTGAGAGCTGGATAGTAAAGAAGGCAGAGTGCCAAAGAATTGATGCCTTCGAACTGTGGTGCTAGAGGAGACTCCTGAGATTCCCTTGGACAGCAAAGAGATCAAACCAACCAATCTTAAAGGAAACCCTTAATACTCTTTGGAAAGACTCATGCTGAAGCTGAAGCTCCAGTATTTTGGTCATCTAACGTGAACAGAAAATGACTGAGGGCAGAAGGAGAGGGGAGCGTTAGAGGATGAGATGGCTGGATGGAATCACTGATGCAATGGACATGAACTTGGGCAAACTTCAGGAGATGGTGAGGGACAGGGAGGCCTGGCATGCTGCTATCCATGGAGTCGCAGAGAGTCAGACACAACTGGGTGACTGAAAAACGACATAGATTTTAATATGTAGATTTTTTTTTTGCTGCCCTTGAAAAATTGAAAATCTGACCCCTATTTGTAACTCCTATTTTATATAATCTAAAGGAAAGTCCTTAAGAAAATCCTGGTCTTTGGTGTCTAATAATTTACTCTTGTTATTTCTGTCACTGATCCTGTTCACCACATGGTATAGCTGTTAGGTATTAATTAGCTATCCTTAAGTGTTCTTTGGCTTTCTCTAAGTCAAACAGTGTGATCTACCAATGAAGAAATCTATGATTAAACCTTGTACTTGCATGAGCCACAGTGAATTCACCTTGCACCAGTAGACTTACCTATAATCAAGGCACACTGTGTATTTACTACAGATAACCAGGTTTCAGACTGCATTTTAAGAACCCTGTGCATAAGAGGTGGTGATGTACACCAAGTCATGCTTTTGTTTGGAAGCTATTCTCAGTTGAAAAATTCTTGAATAGTGCACTCGTTTCAAATATCATGATTATAAATACTAGATCTCCACTTACTTCTCTCTGTATGCTGTGCTATTCAGTGACTTACATGAAAACATGGAAAGTTTAATTTTATAGTAATGGCAGATGTCTCCACGTTGTTTGAGATACTAATTTGACTCATTTAGGGGTTGTATTGGACAAGATTTTTTTTGTCAGCATCTCCAGGACAAAATTAACACATGTATTTGTAACAAAATTTTTGGAAATTAAGCAGTCCACATAAATAAGAGGTCTTGAAATTTCAGTTCATTTGTTTCGTGACTCTGCTTCCTGATATAGTTAATTATATAATTGATAGCATTCAGCTATGAGGATGAAAAGTAACTGTTCTCCTCTTCAGTTATATTAGTGATATATTCCAGTAGTGTTGATTCCAGTCTGCAGTCAACGTTTTATAAGTGAAAACTATAGTTTACTTCCTTGGTGGCAGAGAGGTAAAGAATCCACCTGCCAAGGCAGGGGGCGCAAAAGACAAAGGTTCAATCCTGGGTTGGAAAGATCCACTGGAGTAGAAAATGGCAACCCACTTCAGTATTCTTGCTTGGAAAGTTCAACGGACAGAGGAGTCTGATGGGCTGCAGTCCACTGGGTCACAAAGAGTCAGATGTGACTAAGCACACATATACACGTATATAGTTCACTGTAAATCCAGTTGCTGTATATAATTATTAAATCAATCAATAAATGAATTGATATAGATACATCATTATGAGAGTTCAGGAAACATGATTCCAAAAATAAAAAAAAAAACAGCTGAAACTTCTAGTTGCTAATTAGATTATAGGTGCAGAAAATCAGCCTATATTATTTTAAATCTTCTCCTTAAGATAAATTAAGCACTTCTCTAGAGAATATTTTTCTTAATTCACATTTTAATATTCTATAGAATAGTATTTTACATCTCAATACATGTAAACCAATGTTGAGGACCCTAATAATAATTATGCAAATAAATAGAGCAAATAAGCCATAATAAGCATAATAAGCCATAATATTGAGACCAACTGATTTGGTCAAACAAAAAATTGTCTGAAAATACAGCCCACTAAATTAAACTGAGACATCTATGATTCAAATTCACATAGATTATCCTAGATATAAATAATCTGTGAGAGTTTTCATATCTAGGACAAAATTCTCCTGTACTGTTTGTATAACAATGATTTTTAAAGCTGTGTCTGCAAAAATCAATAAGAATAAGATTCAGGAAGTTTCGTAGTTTAATTTTAACCTGGAGCTTATAAGATTTAGCATAATAAAATTGGGAAAACAAAAAAAATTAAGTTTGTAAAATTGATTTTTAAAGAGCAGAGATTTTCTAGAGCTCAGCAGGTATGTGATAGGATTATAATATTTTCATAGCTAAAAATATTCATAAAACAAAGATGTGCTCAACACAAGCATGGGCATTATGATTGTCTAGGGCATCGGGATTTAACTACTATTTCTAAATTATACTTTTAAAGATGTAATGTGTGATTGTACATGTTTGTATACTTTAATACAGCAAATGAAGATTAACAGAAACTATCCAGAGATTAATTTCAATTAAGCTACACCAAGAAGCAAAACACAAAATATTTTCAGGATCAGAATCATACTGACTATGGTGAGATTTAAAAGAGAAGACTTACTATTCATTATCATTTCTGTATTCACAGAGTAAATCAATCAAATGGGAACTTTCATATTCAAAGGTCAAAATATGGGTATAACAAGTTTGTAGAAAACCTACTGAAAATTCTCTGGCTGTCATCAATCTTAGCTCTTCAAAATGTAAATAACAGGACACATATTGGCTTTAGGGGAAAAAAAAAGAATTTATTTATGTAAGTGTAACTGAAATGTTCCAATGCAGCTACAGATGAATATTCAGATAGTCGAATAAAATGAGCTGAATCTTCCCACCATGCAAGTTGACTTCCAAAGGAGTACATCAAGGCTGTATATTGTCACCCTGCACATTTAACTTATGTGCAGAGTACATCATATGATATGTAGGGCTGCATTAAATCAAGCTGGAATCAATATTGCCAGAAGAAATATCTGTACCACCCTTATGGCAGAAAGGAAAAAGGAACTAAAGAATTTCTTGATGAAGGTGAAAGAGGAAAATGAAAAAGCTGGCTTAAACTCAACATTTAGAAAACTAAAGGCAGGGACAAACTGGAAACAGTGACAAACTTAACTTTCTTGGGCTCCAAAATCACTGCAGACAGTGACGGCAGCCACCAAATTAAAAGGGGCTTGCTCCTTGGAAGAAAAGCTATGACTAACATAAACAACATATTAAAAAGCAGAGACATCACTTTGCCAACAAAGGTCCAATCAAAGCTATGGTTTTCCCAGTAGTCATGCAATGGATGTGACAGCTGAACCATAAAGATGGCTGACTACCAAAGAATTGATGCTTTTGAACTGATGCTTTTTCATGCCTTTATTCATCATTTGTATTCATCGTTGTCTTTATATCTTTTAAAATTATGCATTATTTCTCCATTTTTTATTTGCAGAAAAGTCACGATAAGGAATTTTTATTTATCCATTAATTGACTGATCCATACTGTCTGATATTTCATGAAATCAGAAGCAAAGCTTATTTTTCATACTTGTATCTTGATGCTAAATTTAGTGATTCTGGTATAAGATATTTCTATCTTATTAAAGAATATGCTTTAGCTTGGATTTCAGAAAGTATAATAGGAATCTGTGGGATGTCATAAACAATCAAAAATTCAAAATAAATGAATAGATGTCTTTAGTATCTTGACAGGTCTGAAAATTGGGACTGCAAGGAGATCAAACCAGTCAATCCTAAAGGAAATCAATCCTGAATATTCATTGGAAGGACTGAGGCTGAAGCTGAAGCTCCAGAACTGGCCACCTGGATGTAAACAGCTGACTCACCAGATGCTGGGAAAGATTGGGGGCAGGAAGAGAAGGGGTTGGCAGAGGATGAGATGGTTGGATGTCATCACCTACACAATGGACATGAGTTTGAGCAAACTCTGGGAGATAGTGAAGGATAGGGAAGCCTGGCATGGTTACAAAGAGTCAGACACCACTGTGACTGAACAACAACAACAATAATCACTAAACTTACATTCTACTATTTTGACAATATCAGTAGAAAGAAATTGATTATATTTACAATAGTTTTAACAACAATTCTAGACTGTCTTATTGACCAAGGGTTGCATCTCTGTTAGGCTAGGTGAGGATTGCTGCAGTCATAAATAAACACCTGATTATGGTCATTTAACACAAAAAAGTGTTATTTGTTGCTCAAGCCATACCTGATGCAGGTCAAGGGGCTTTCTTTCATCTCATAGTCTTACCTTCTTTAAATCATGCCTTAAGTGTTTCGACAACAGGGAAGAAGAGGGAAAACATATGGAAAGCACTCTGAACTGGCTTGCCAAAATATCAAACACATGGACCCACTTGAATGAAGGGGAGGCTGGAAAATATATTTTCCTCTATGCCAGGGCAGAAGAAAATGAAACAGGATTTATTTCTGTTGTGTCTTTTTTCTTTTCTAGTCATCTTACACAAAGGTTTAAGACTCTAATGGACCAGACTGGGGTAACATGAAAGTGAAAGTGAAACTCTCAGCTGTGTCTGATTCTTTGTGACCCCACGAACTGTAGCCTGCCAGGCTCGTCTGTCCATGGAATTCTCCTGGCAAGAATACTAGAGTGGGTAGCTATGCCCATTTCCAGGGCATCTTCCCAGCCCAGGGGTCAGACCCAGGTCTCCTGAATTGCAGGTGGATTCTTTACCATCTGAGCCACCATATTCACTCCTAAATTTGAAGGAAAATTAAGGTGGTCATCATCCAATTACAGTGAGAATGAGGCTGGGATATTTTCTCAAAAAAAATACAAAATTGTTTGTATATTAATAGTCAAATAAGCTAATGGAAACAAAGATACTAAATAGGTTCAAAAACCAAACTGTCCAGAAATATAAAGTTATTATTATTATTAATTAATGTATCTATTTTTGGCTGAGCTAGGTCTTTAGTTGCTGCACAGGCTTCTCTCTGCCCACAGCTGGAGAGAGTAGTCTCTAGTTGTGGTGCACAGGCTTCTCATTGCTGTCACTTTCTTGTTGCTGAGCAAGTACTCAAGTGCAAGTTTCAGTAGCTGTGACTCGCAGGCTCTAGAGTGCAAGCTCAGTAGTTGTGATGCATGGGCTCAGTTGCTCTGCAGCATGTGGCATCTTCCCAGATCAGGGCTCAAACCCATGTTTCCTGAACTAGTATGCAGACTTTTTACCAAGGAGCCACCAGGGAAGATCTAACAGTTATTCTTTATGAGAAAACAGAGAAATATATTTCTTTTACCAAATAATGATGCAATCATTCACATCTCAATTACTTAAAAAAAAATGATCCTTATCTACCCCAACCAAATATATATGCTGCGCTGTACTAAGTCCCTTCAGTCATGTCTGAGTCTTTGGAACCCTGTGGACTGTAGCCTGCCAGGCTCTTCTGTCTATAGGACTCTCCAGGCAAGAACAATGGAGTGGGTTGCCAGGCCCTCCTCCAGCGGATCTTCCCTACCCAGGGATTGAACCCTTGTCTTTTACATCTCCTGCATTAGCAGTGGGTATTTTTTTTTTTTTTTACTGCTAGCGCCACCTGGGAAGTCCAACCAAGTATACATACAGAATTAAACTGACAGGTGAAATCATCAATAAAATACGTGATTGTCGACTCAAAGGAACTGCACAATGTGAGAGCTGTTAGTTAAGTTTTATCGGGGGCCAAATGAGGACTATAGCCCAGAGACACCATATCAGACAGCTCTGGTGGGAGGTCAGCATACATATGACTTTAGTGATGGGATACATGCAACTAGAAAAATGCGTAAAAGTCATCTAATTTGATAAGAATCTTTTGTGAAAATAGCTTATTATGACTCCATGCAACATGTACTGAATATTTGTTGACTAATCTTCTTTATATTTGAATTTAAGCCATAGACTAAAATGCTAATCTTTGGAAAAGGAAATGGCAACCCACTCCAGCATTCTTGCCTGGAAATTTGTATGGACAGAGGAGCCTGATGGGCTACAGTCCATGGAGTCATAAAGAACTGGACACACTGAGCAACTGAGCACATAAAATATTAATAGCTACCACATTTTATTCATGAAACTATTATCAGAATTTAATGAAAATGAAGCTTCACTCAAAGTTTTAGTGAGATTAATAGAACATTCAGTTCTTACCTAATAGATGTGTTGTAGAGACAGGAAGCAGAGGTTCTAAACAGTATTGCATGCAAAGCCAAAACCACTTATTCATTTCTGTCAGTCCTATTATCTTGGCATTAATTCTTCAGGTACCAAGTTGAATTGATCTGCTGTCTTTATCAGAAAAAAAAAATATATATCAATCAACATATTATGTAAATGAATTGCTAATCCATCATTGCCTCATTTAGTTCTTTAAAATACCATACAAAAGGCTTAAAATAAAAACATGTGTAGCTACACTCAGTCTGCATGTGCCAAATGTTATCACTTTCCCCATGCCTCTGAACAAATTCTGTGTAGAAATGGACTCTTTGGGATCTTGGAAAGGGGGAGATTGTTCAGGGTCACCTGGGAAGAGATTCTGCTGCCCCTGCTGTGAGGACATAGCCTAGCTGAGGCTGAGTTGCTTTAGTTACCAGAGAACAACAATATTTATAAGTATTTATTTTAAGAGAAGTGCAGAGATTAGCAGTATAAATCTTTTAGGAAGATGCTTCAATCTTGAATATAAAAAGATCATTGAAAGACAGCAGTAATGCGACTGTGTTTTCAATTCAAGTCTGCATGTAGAGTGTCCCCAGAGAGGAAGAAGAGGACAAGGAAAGCCACACTAATTTAAATTCATTTGTTTCTGCTCTGTGCAGTCAAGTACTGCATCCTTAGATACAAAAAATAAACTCAGAAAAAAATAGGTGCTTAGTGTCTCTTCTCACAGATTCATTTTCCATCTGAGAATTTTCAAAGAATTTTGAAAAAGTTTCCAACTCCTGTAAGGTATTTAACACAATATCCCATTCTTGACTTGTTTGAATAATTCAATGACCTCATCAGAATTTATCAAGTCTCAAAATCTAACTTCCTGTTCATAGAAAATTTTTACAATAGAAGGATATATAAAATGACACCATGAGGATGCAATAACCTAAATCAAGAAACTGGGAAAGTACTAGTGACCATATTTAAATTATGACTAAATAAAAAATTGGCATAAAAAGATAAACTGAGGAAGATACTGTAATAAAACTTCAAAAGGGACCATATTTAGATTTTGATTCAAATAGCAACAATAGCAAAGAAAACTAAGAAAAAAATAACTAACTATATTTTTGATATTCTGGGGAAAATGAACATAGACTGTTATTGCATAGTATGAAGGGATTATTTTTAAACATTTAGCTGTGATAAAAGTATCAGAGTAAAACCCTTATCTAAGAGCACTTGGGATAAATAGTACTGTATTTATGGGTGAAAAGTGCTACATAGTTTCTCCTCTTAGTGCTGAAGATGAACCTGGGAGAGAATGGTATTTAAATAAGTTTCCTGATATCATTTATGATGATGATATTCATGTGGTGGTAGTTAACCAATAAAGAAATAAAGTTACACTTAATATATCAGGTAACATCACCACTCTGGCAATCAGAGGGGTTTGATAAGTTTAGTTACTAGGGACAGTCCTCACTGCTTTTCATACACATGTACAATGTATATTAATATATGTATATATTAACACATGTGTATATATACATATATAATTAGTTAATCTTATTTTGAACTTGACTATTTCTCAAAATTGAAGAGGAACCAAAATCACTACTCTTTAAGAAATTCTAATATTAATCTACTGGGAGAAAACTGAACTTTGGAGTTTGTCCCTGCTTAAAAAATTTTAATTCCATAGACTTTGAGAGGGATATAGCCCACCAAAAATAAAAATAAAGAAGAAAATGGAATTCTCACAACATTTAAGACTCTTTCATATTTTTATCAAGTTGAATATGTTTTATTTGAGATGTGATTTTAATACAGTACTCTCGCCTGGAGAATCCCCTGGACGGAGGAGCCTGGTGGGCTGCAGTCCATGGGGTAGTGAAGAGTCGGATACGAGCGACTTCACTCTCACTCTTCCCTTTCCTGCACTGGAGAAGGACACGGCAACCCACTCCAGTGTTCTTGCCTGGAGAATCCCAGGGATGGCAGAGCCTGGTGGGCTGCTGTCTATGGGGTCGCACAGAGTCAGACACGACTGAAGTGACTTAGCAGCAGCAGCAGCAGTTTTAATATAACTATTGGCTTTCAATACCGTTGAAATTCCTTCTTAATTGGACAATGAGCACATGCTCAGTTGCTCAGTTGTGTCTGACTCTTTGCAACCCCATCCACTAGGCTCCTCTGTCCATGGGATTACCCAGATAAGAATACTGGTGTGGGTTGCCATGCCCTCCTCCAAGGATCTTCCTGACTCAAAGATCAAACTTGCTTCTCCTGGGGCTCCTGCGTTGTAAGGCAGATTCTTTACCACTGAGCCACGTTGGACAATAAAAAAAACAAAATGTTTTTGGTATTTTAATACAAATTCAATAAACACTCTCTATGTAGGTACTTTTATAACCTTAACAAGAACTTTAAATAAATGTTTAGACATTATGGGCAAGACTACCAAATGCTGTGATTAATGTTACTAAACAGTTTCTATTAAAAACTTCTGTTTTCAGAACATGACATGATTCTGAAAAAGTCTCGGTTTGCACTAAAGTGTCGCATGTTTTGCCTCTTTCCCAAGGTGATTATTTTCTCATATGTGGGAGGAAAATCTGTTCCCTTTTTTCCAGAAGTGAGAATGTGGAAAATATATTTTTTTCATTGTAAAAATAATTGGCTACTTATTTGTATTTAAAGTAGTTCAAATGACATACTTATATAACTATTACAAATAATTCTGCACTTCTTGATTATAAAATTATATACAATCATTGTAGAACCATTCTGAAACACAGAAGCATTTAAAGAAATTCCAAAACCTAGAGATCACCACATTTGATGTATTACTATTTCTTTACCAAATTTAAAAAATATACAGACTGTATATTTTAAGATTAGAATAATACATAAATAGCTAGTAGCAGACCATATTTTTAAATATTCTAAATTATAATTCTAAATGGCTTTATAATAATGCAAGAGCTATAATCATTTAAGCAATCACTGATATTAGAACCAGCACTTTGTCTCTAATTTCCTATTATAAAAGTTAGAATATGATATATAACTTGTACATGTGTATTTATGTGACTAAATATTTTTTTCAGAAACTTTGTTGACTTAGAAAAGACTGCTTCCTATCAAGGGATTAGCCTATTTAAAATTTTGCATTAGTTTCATGTGTCCATGTGTGCTTAGTCCCTCATTCATGTCCAACCATTTGCAACCCCATGGACTGCAGCCCACCAGGCTCATCTCTCAATGGGGTTTCTCCAGGCAAGAATAATAGAATTTGTTGTCAGGCCCTCTTCCAGGGGATCTTCCCAACCCAGGGGCCAAACCCAAGTCTCCGACATGGGAGGCGGATTTTTTTTTAACATCTGAGCCACCAGGGAAGCCCAAGAATAGTGTTGACTGGCTTGGTGACCTTGGAAACATTTGTTGAATGTAATATCTGCTATGGCCTTAGCTTCTTAATGTCTATGTGGCAGAAAAGCGTTCTGTAGGCCTGCACACCTGCCCAAGACTGTTACATGGTAAGTAAATTTCTTATTCTTTAAATTATTAAATTCTGAAGTACTATTTATACCACAATTCTGCCTACGCTAAGAGTTTTTTTCAAGAGTTTTACACATATGATCAAATGGCCCTCTGAAAACATTGTAGCAATTTATAGCTAAGGTGATACTTCTAATATTACCAACTTAGAATTCTTGAAAAGATTGCTACCCAACTACCCTACTTCTAGTGCTTCCCAGGTGGCATTAGTAGTAAATAATCTGCTGGCCAATGCAGGAAACATAAAGAGATGCGAGTTCAATCCCTGGGTCTGGAAAATTCCCTGGAGGAGGGCATGGCAACCCAATCCAGTACTCTTGCCTGGAGAATTCCATGGACAGAGGAGCATAGCAGGCTACAGTCCATGGGGTCGCAAAGAGTCAGACACCACTGAAGTGACTTAGCATGCAGCACACACACGCACCAAATAGAGTAGGAAATAAATCAAAAGTTTATACTCTCATAATTTGCTGAGAGTGTATTGAAAAAACTATTTGTAGAGATGTGGACCATGTGTAAGGAAACTCTGGGGGTCTCATTGGGAATAGTAATAAGTGAGCTCCACTACCACCTCAGGCCTGAAAGGTAAAGGGAGGAAGGAATTACCTCAATCTGAGAGAGCAAACTGTGTTGAGCCAATGCTTGACAGGAAGTCAGAAAGAAGAAATGGACAATTTTGATTTTGTCCACATAATCCAGTCCCCTCAGGCACAAAAAACAAGGTCAGAGCATGGCTCTGCAGAGAAACTGACAGAGTGGGCACGCACCCGGTCTGCCCCTCGGTGGATAATTTTATTCTTTCTGTGCCTTTGTAAAAGGCACACAAATTCTTCCAGCCTCTCTATGGCTTAGAGTTGGTGAAAATTCAATCATAGTTACATGTGCACCCTAAGAAGTGAGTTGCCAGTGTTCTTTACACAAGATAGGGTGTAACAAAGGGAAAACATGCAAATACAGCAGAGCTGCTTTACTCCTTGCTTCTGTTGTTGTTTAGTCACTTAGTCATGTCTGACTATTGCGATCCCAGGGACTATAGCCTGGCAGGCTCCTCTGTCCGTAGGATTTCCCAGGCAAGAATACTGGAGTGGGTTGCCATTTCTTTCTCCAGAGGATCTTATTTAGCTTGGGACTGAACATGCACCTCCTGCCCTGTAAGAAGATTTTTTACCCCTGAGAGACCAGGGCAGCTCCCCTGCTTCTGTAGCTGTTCTTAAATCCCAGGTAATGCTTCCCATATGGGCTTCTCAGGTGTCTCAGTGGTCAGAATCTGCTTGCAATGGAGGAGATGCAGGTCAATTCCCTGGGTGGGAATGATCCCCGGGAGAAGGAAATGACAACTCACTCCAGTATTTTTGCCTGGGAAATCCTATGGACAGAAGAGCTTGCCAGGCTTTAGTCCATAGGGTTTCATAAGAAACAAACATGACTTAGTAACTAAATAAACAATTCTACCTGTACATTGGGCAGGCAGTTTGGCTGACTGGGGATTCTTTGCTTACCCAGGTGGAACTTCACATTTGTGGAAACTGAATTCTTGGTTATCACGTCTCTAGCACTTATTGGATTTTACAGTATATCATTGACCCAAGTCTTACCAAAGTCATAAAAGACACTCCAGTCAGTTTCCTGGGTTCTGAACATGTTCATCACTGTTCTGTTTGTATGGCAGCATCCCAATATGCCTGGTAACTTACCCTAGCCAGATAACCCACATATATGCCTGCTGGTTAAAATAGGAATCTAAAATGAACCAAAGAAAATGTATGTCTGCAGAAAGGGAACTGGAGGTAATAAATAACCTGAATGTCACTCTCTTTCTTGAAAGCACCAGCAATGCCATGATCTGGCCAAATACCTAGTAGCCAAAAGGCAAAGATCCACTTAAATACAGAGCATATTTGTTAGCATTATTGGACACAAAGAAGAAGGAAGATGGTGCAGCATAGATCAGAAGGAACAAATAATGATAGAACTGGCAAAATCATTCTTAATATCTAATTTCAAGTGGTACAACATTCATAATTCAACATACATTTCTTAAATTTTCAACTCACCTAAGGTTTTTCATGCCATTATTCATCATTTGTATTCATCATTGTCTTTGTATCTTTCAAATTTGTGTATTATTTCTCCATTTCTTTATTTGCAGAAACATCATGATTAGGAAATTTGAGTCTTTGTATCTTTCAAATTTGTGTATTATTTCTCCATTTCTTTATTTGCAGAAACGTCATGATTAGGAAATTTGATTTATCCATTTGTTGACTGATCAATACTATCTGTTATTTCATGAACCCGGAAAAAGCTTATTTTTCATAATCATCAGTTTGGTTCAGTTCAGTCACTCAGTCATATTTGACTCTTTGCAACCCCATGCTACCCCATGGACTGCAGCACACCAGTCTTCCCTGTCCATCACCAATTCCCAGACCTTGCACAAGCTCATGTCTGTTGATTAGTGGTACAATCCTACCATCTCATCCTCTGTCGTTCCCTTCTCCTCCTGCCTTCAATCTTTCCCAGTATCAGGGTCTTTTCAAATGAGTCAGTTCTTTGCATCAGGTGGCCAAAGTATTGGAGTTTCAACTTCAACATTAGTCCTTCCAATGAACATCCAGGACTGATCTCCTTCAGGATGGACTGGTTGGATCTCCTTGCAGTCCAGGGAACTCTCAAGAGTCTTCTCCAACACCACAGTTCAAAAACATCAATTCATCTGTGCTCAGCTCTCTTTACAGTCCAACTCTCACATTCATACATGACTAGTAGAAAAACCATAGCTTTGACTAGATTGACTTTTGTTGGCAAAGTAATATCTCTGCTTATTAATATGCTATGTTGGTAATAGCTTTTCTTCAAAGGAACATGCGTCTATTAATTTCATGGCTGCACTCACCATCTGCAGTGATTTAGGAGCCCAAGATAATAAAGTCTGTCACTGTTTCCACTGTTTCCTCATCTATTTGCGATGAAGTGATGGGACCAGATGCCATGATCTTAGTTTTCTGAATGTTGAGTTTTAAGTCAGCTTTTTCACTCTTCCCTTTCACTTTCATCAAAAGGCTCCTCAGTTCCTCTTCTCTTTCTGCCAAAAGGGTGGTGTCATCTGTGTATCTGAGGTTACTGATATTTCTGCTGGCAATCTTGATTCCAGCTTGTGTTTCATCCAGCCCAGCATATTGCATAATGTACTCTGCATATAAGTTAAATAAGCAGAGTGACAATATATAACCTTGATGTACTACTTTCCCAATTTGGAACCAATCTGTTGTTCTATGTCCAGTTCTAACTGTTGCTTATTGACCTGCATACAGATTTCTCAGGAGGCAGGTAAGGTGGTCTGTTATTCTCATCTCTTGAAGATTTTTGCAAAGTTTGCTGTGATCCACAGAGTCAAAGGCTCTGGTGTAGTTAATAAAGCACAGATTGATGTCTTTCTGGAACTGTCTTGTTTTTTCCATGAGCCAACGGATGTTGCCAATTTGATCTCTGGTTTCTCTGCCTTTTCTAAATCCAGCTTGAACATCTAGAAGTACACAGTTCACATACTGTTGAAGCCTGGCTTGGAGAATTTTGAGTACTACTTTGCTAGCTTGTGAGATGAGTGCAACTGTGCTATAGATTGAACATTCTTTGGCATTGCCTTTTTTGGGGGTTTGAAGGAAAACTGACCTTTTCCACTCCTGTTGCCACTGCTGAGTTTTCCAAATTTGCTGACATATTGAGTGCAGCACTTTAATAGCATCATCTGTTAGGAATCGAAATAGCTCAACTGGAATTCCATAATGTCCACTAGCTTTGTTCAGAGTGATGCTTCCTAAGACCCACTTGACTTCGCATTCCAAGATGTCTGGCTCAAGGTGAGTGATCACACCATTGTGGTTATCTGGGTCATGATCTTTTATACCTTGATGCTTACCATAGTGTTTCTGATATGAAATATTTCTGTCTTGTAAATAAATATGGTTTAGGTTGGTTTTCAAAAATTATCCTAGGAATACGTGGGATGTCATAGACAATAAACTGAATTCAAAATAAATAAATGAGTAGATGCTTTTAGTAACTTGACAGATCCTAAAATTGGGACCTACAGATTTCCTTCAGCTTAAATAAATGTTCTTTTTTGCCTCTTTCTTCTTTCTACATAGCAGATAAAATATCTTATTGCCCACTTGCCTACATACTAACTTATGCAGAAATTATGTACTTTGGGGACTTTGGTGCTCCCAATGTACGGAGCCTGGGTTCCAATCCCCAGTCAGGAACCTAGATCCCACATGCTGCAACTAAGAGTTCTCATGTTGCAACTAAAAGATTCTGGGGCTGCAACCGAAACCCAAGAGAGCCAAATAAATGAATTAACTTATTAAATGAAATTATGTTTTAACTTTACCTTTTATCACATGATAGGTGCTTGATATTATTGAATTTTTAACTTGATGTGTAATTTATCATAGTATAATTAAAAACATGACTTAATTTCCTAACAGAAGACCTATAGAGTTCATTGAGGCTAAAAAAGGAGGGGGTCGATATTTTGGCATTTATGAGTATGGTTTTTGCACCACAAAACGTTAAAATGTTAAATGTTAAAATGTTCTGATTTTAAGAATAAAATCTGCCTGTCTAGAGAAAAATATGATTAATGTAGAATAGTATTATTTATTCCCCTTCAATATTTTCAAGGGAAAAATCCCTTGAAAAATCTCATTCTAGACCTACTGACTAACAACCTAATTTACAGTTTAACTTCATGACATACAGAGTGCTTTGAACCAATGATGGGCAAAATTCTGCACTGAGATTCCTGTCATTTTAATTCACTAAACTGACATGTTGGTTTTATATTAGTTTCATATTAATCTTTTTTTAGGTTTGCTTAGTGTGATTTTGAATGATATAATCTTGTCACTTTTTGTTTAATATGAGAAGTTGAAGGCAGATGTAAGTTCTTCAAAGCAAGTAGCCCAAAGTAAATTGCATGTGCCCGAGGCCATTAGAAGGAAATTCTAGAAACCTGGGACTACCAATTTTCTCATTTTCCTTTGCATGTTTTATTTTCTTTATCTTATTAATTATGCTTTTACTCAAAGTTAGTTTACATTTGAATTATTATATTAAATGCCTTTAGTACATCAAAAACTGATTTAAATTTTAGGCAATTTGCTGTAGAATATGAAAAAGGCTCAGGGGTTTTGTTTTTGGCTTACTAAGAGAAAGAATACATTGTTGCTGACCGCTTTTCGCAATGACATTACCATCTAAAAGAAAGGGAGCTTGTCTATATAGGATAGATTTAGAACATCAGTCTCCAGCCTTTTTGTCACCAAGTACTGGTTTCATGTTAGGTAATTTTTCTATGGACTTGCGGGTGGAGATGGTTTGGGGATGATTCAAGTGCATTACATTTATTGTGTACATTATTTCTGTTATTGATACATTGTGATATATAATGAAATAATTATACAGCTCACCACAATTCAGGATTAGTGGGGACTCTGAACTTGTTTTCCTGCAACTAGATAGTCCCATCTGGGGTTGATGGGAGACAGGACAGTGACACCGGAAGCGTGTTGTTTATGTCCAGTCTACTCCATAATTTCACTTTGGTTGCCATCACTGCAGAAAACTCTGCTTCACAAAGATAGGATGTTGGAAATGGAAGAAAGTTCTTCAGTGCTTTTGTGGCAATCTCAGGAAAATAAATCCTGTTGCCAAATCAAACATGATCCTGCTCACTTTCAAAGTAAGGCCTATCTACTGACACCAATATGCTGTGAAGGAAAGTACAGCATTTATTGCAAGGCATCCAGTGTGGAGCCAAGTATGAAGAATGAGCAGCTCATGCTCAAAAAGCTTGTCTTTCAGGGGTAGGTTTTTAAAGAGAGTGTAAGGGAGTGTCACAGGATATGTGATCAACTCACGCACAGTTCTTTGATTGGCTGATGGTGAGGTAACAATGGAAACAGTGACAGACTTCATTGTGGGGGGCTCCAAAATCACTGCAGATGGTGACTGCAGCCATGAATTCTTTTAAAAGATGCTTGCTCCTTGGAAGAAAAGTTATGACCAATCTAGACAGAATATTAAAAAGCAGAGACATTACATTGCCAACAAAGGTCCATCTAGTCAAAGCTATGGTTTTTCCAGTAGTCATGTATGGATGTGAGAGTTGGACTATAAAGAAAGCTGAGCGCCAAAGAACTGATGCTTTTGAACTGTGGTGTTGAAGAAGACTGTTGAGAGTCTCTTGGACTGTAAGGAGACCCAATCAGTCTATCCTAAAGGAAATCAGTCCTGAATATTCATTGGAAGGACTGATGCTGAAGCTGAAACTCCAATACTTTGGCCACCTGATGAGAATTGACTTGTTTGAAAAGACCCTGATGCTGCGAAAGATTGAAGGTGGGAGGAGAAAGGGATGACAGAGGATGAGATGGTTGGATGACATCACTGACTCAATAGACATGAGTTTGAGGAAACTCTGGGAATTGGTGATGCACAGGGAGGCCTGGCATGCTGCAGCGCATGGGGTCGCAGAGTCAGATACGACTGAGACTGAACTGAACTGAACTGAGAAACTGTTTCCACAACTTCAGTCATCAATCTTCAGGTTCCAACCTGTCTAGGATTTATGTGCTAGCATTTATACCAGCATGAGGTTAACTTCTTCCACCTGGTGAGGATTTAGTAACTGCAAAACAACTCAAGAATGTGGCTTAGGATATTATAGCCCTTAAGGAGGAACTAAAAAGGTCTTTGATTTTGTTTTATAGCTTAACTATTATTATTTTGTCTGGCTTGACTGTTTCCCTTTGTTTCTTAATTTTCTCCCTTCTGTGATTATATTTGCTCTTTGGAACCCAGGGAAAGCCTAGGAGGCTAAAGCTTTATACAAACCAGAGGTAGAGAACATGGAATGATTTCCCTGGGAAAGTGCCACAATGACCTGCTCAGTGTCAATCCAATTCTTTTAGAAAATGCTGAGTGTTATTAGCACATAGTAATTAGTAAGCATATAAACTGGTTTAAAGTCCTATCAGGTTATATTAGTCAGCTAGAGCTGCTATAATAGAATGATATTAATACTACAGACTGGGTGGCTTAAATAACAGGAATCAATTTTCTCCCTGCTCTGTAGGATGGAAATCTAAGGTTAACATTCCAGCAGCATTATTTTATGGTGAAGACCTCTCTCATTGGCTTGCAGATGGTCACCTTCTCGGTGTGTCCTCCAACTGTCTTTTCTTTGTGCACACATGTTCCTGGTGTCTTTTTTTTCTTCTTATAATGACAACAGTCTTATTGGATTAGGTCCCAATTCTCATGATATCATTTAACTTTGATTACCTCCTTAAAAGCCCTATTTTTAAGTACAATCACTTTAAGAATTAAGGCTTCAGCATTTGTTGATGGAGTGGGCAGACACAATTCAGTCAATACTATCAATCAAATCAGCCTTCATTAGTAACCAGATTCTGAAAGCCAGTGACATAGTGATAGCCCTGTCCTTTGGGACTTGATTCAGTGAGCAGTAGCCTCACTCCGGTAACAATGTGACTGAAAGTGAATCAGCAGTATCCAAACTCCAGTAATGCATGCATGCTAAGTTGCTTCAGTAGTGTCCAAATATGTGCAGCCCTATAGACTACAACCTGCCAGGCTCCTCTGTCCATGGGATTCTCCAGGAAACAATACTGGAGAGGGTTGCCATGCTCTCCTCCAGGGGATCATCCTGACCCAGGGATCTAACCCAGGTCTCTCACATTTACCTGCATTGGCAGGCAGGTTCTTTACCACTCGCATCACCAAACTCCAGTAAACATGCTTCCTTAGTTAAAGCTCAACATCTCTCTCTAAACACCTCTACTTCTGAAAGAGCACCAATCCATGATTCCATGTGTCAGCTACAAATTGGCACTTGCCAAGAGCTTTTGCCACTGGCTGAACAACAACAAGTGCATTCGCCATCTGCCTGTCAACATTGAACACTCTGCTGCTGTAGCTGTTGACCTTCAACATCCCCTGAGGGAGTTTAGGGTGCTGTGAAGCACTCTGTGCTCCAGGGAATCTGGTGGGACAGGTCTTTAGACAGTTAGATATTTTCAGGAATTTCATGGTCCCAATCTTTGTATCTCTTCATGTCTAAAGTGAAAGTGAAGTCACTCAGTTGTGTCCAACTCTTTGTGACCCCAGGGACTGTAGCCTACCAGGCTCCTCTGTCCATGGGATTTTCCAGGAAAGAGTACTGGAGTGGGTTGCCAATGCCTTCTCCAGAGGATCTTCCCAACCCAGGGATCAAACCCAGGTCTCCCTCAGTGTAGGCAGACGCTTTACTGTCTGAGCCACCTTCATGCCTAAAGACGCTTTAAATCCTTTCATGATGACATTATCACCTTCTTTTCTTCTTGTAAAGTAAGCACTTGAGGCACTGAACTCCCCCTTCACCAAAGGCATTGAACTCCCCCTTCACCAAAATCCTGTATACTGACCTTCCCACATGACCTCTTTGGAGCAGCTTTCAGAACTCTCTGAGGTGCTGTCTCCCCAGCTGCAGTCCTCATTTTGCCCCAAATAAAACTTAACTTGCAAATCTCAAATTGTATATCTTTTTAGTTGACATGTCATTCCAAACCTTATCAGCACTGTGATTTGTTAGTAACCTAGCACTACAGAGTAGAACTCCTTAATTAGCCAGCAATAAACTCAGCTTTTTCTTCCCCCAAGTATTAAGCAACATTTTTTCTTTCAACAAAGGTATAAAATGTAATTTCTAGACTTAAAAAAATAGCACAGACCAAATTTAAAGGTGTGGGTTTTACACTAACTATATGGTGACTTCTCACCTAAATATCTAGCACATCTCCCTCTTTCTTGGACTTATCAGCACTGCATCAAGAACTGCCAGGCTTTCTTTTCATTGTTTACTCTTTCACACTTTTTCCCTTTTATGCTTCATTTAAATCACTTAGAATAGCTCAGATGTCTTCAATTTTTAATCTACCTGAACAATTTCTAATGACATTGGTCACTAGGTGTATTTTTCCTTTATTCTCTCATATTTATAGAATTATAGAATAGCTAAAAATTAAGAGAATGTGCTAAATCCTTTGGATAATGTTTTACATGTATTTGCTCTGCCACCTTGGACTCTGTAAAAGTTATATGACAAATGTTTTCAGGGAAAAACAACTAGACAGTTCTTAGTTTACTGTCTTCTTGCTTTCTCTGTGTCTGGAGGAAATCAGTTTTGGTTACTTTTTTTAAAGGTGTTAATTAATATAGATGATTGAGGCTGTATGGTGAGCAATCATTAAAAAGTATAAAAATATGTTCATAATAGCAAGTATGGTTTATATAGCTTTCAAGAGAATTTTGTAGTTCATCAAGATGTCATATTTAATACTATATATTTACTGTGTTTTATTTAATATGTTGACAATGATGGCTTTATTTTAAAGCTAAGCTATGATCTGTAAAGTTACTATTTGCATACTTTCAGTAGTTTACATTACAGTATTTTATATTGCATTATTTTCATGACAATAATTTATATACCACATACAACATAGTGTTTATATTCACATGTATAAGATACATGTTAAGATTTTTAAAATGGATTAAAATATCATGCATAACAAAAGGCAATGTTTCATAAAATAACAGAATCATAATTGTGCTTTCTTTGTCATGTTTGGCCATAATTTAATGAAATCTTTTTTCTCAAATTTCTTATTTTTAGAAAAATATTAAATATTTCTAGTAATCATTGATGTTTATTTCTGAGAGTAAAACATGGTCTGTAACTATTTCTTGCATATAAATATCTATTGTTTCTGTTCATATCTTATTCTTTCTGAAAATTCTCTTTTATTTTGCCCTTTCTAGATCCAGGCTTTAAATTCATATTTACAAAAATGTTTAGATGTTAGGATAAGCAAATTTGTTCAAATTTTATGGCCACAGGGAAGTCAAAGATTTTCTTCTTCACCTTAAAAAATAATGCAGATAGTTTATTTGACATCTTTTAAATGTTAACCATTTCTCATTTATTGTGAAATCTCCTTTGTTTACCAAATCTAGACTAAGTCATTCTAGGTTAATTATGATAATTAAAACATATTAATATGAGTATGTTTTAAAGACTGCACACTTTTCAGGTTAAAATAAGCATACTCAAGTTTTATGCAAGCACTGACATAATAACTGTCAACAAATCCACTTTAAAATGGACAAAATAATTGAGTAATATCCTTATCAATCATTGACATCCACAATACACTTCACAGGATAAATTAAAGTCTCTGGAGATTTGTTAATGCCTTCATTGTCACTTGCTTTCATGTCACCATCCATCACTATAACACCCTGAACCCACTGACTCCATCAGGGAAATATTTATTCCCAGTGTAGAACTTATAAGAACTTCTTTGAATAGCTCTGAGTTAATGTTTTGTGTCAATGATTTCTACTAAATAAGTATAAAGCTGACTACAATATCACAGACATAAATTCTTCCTTAAAGTACAAACATCTCTTAGAAGTTAAATCAACTCAGATTGCTCATCGTTATGCAAGCTTTCCAGCTAACAAAATATAAAAACCTATATATTTGCATATACGGTAGTATGCTTTTGGGGTGGGCTTTGATCATTTTGAAAGCTTTGATGAAAGAGGGATCCTGACCTCTAGACAATCTCTCATGAAAATGTGACAAATCAGTTAAAATATGTCGTAGGTGGCTTGCTGTTACATAGGTAGACATAATTAAAGTGGGTTGTCAATCAAAACACCAGTTTAAAAATCTCAGTGTCCTAGCTGATGACCGTTCCAAAAATAGTATTAATCAAATCAATCAGTTGCCCTTGTTGTTGTTCAGTTACCCAGTCCTGTCTGACTTTGTGACCTCCATGGGCTACAGCAAGCCAGGCCTCTCTGTCCCTCACCATCTCCTGAAGTTTGCCCAAGTTCATGTCCATTACATCAATGATGCCATCCAGCCATCTCAACCTCTGATGCCCTCTTGTCCTTCTGCCCTCAATCTTTCCCAGCATCAGGGACTTTTCCAATGAGTCAGATGTTTGCATCAGATGATCAAAATACTACAGTTTCAGCCTCAGCATCAGTCCTTCCAATGAGTATTCAGGGTTGATTTCCTTTAAAATTGACTGGTTTGATCTCCTTGCTGTCTAAGAGACTCTCAGGAATCTTCTCCAGCACCACAGTTTGAAAGTATCAATTATTTGGTGCTCTGCCTTCTTTATGGTCCATCTCTGACAACTGTATGTGACCACTTTGGAAGAGCATAGCATTGACTATATAGACATTTGTTGGCAAATGTCTTTGCTCATCAACACAATGATGTCTTTGCTCGTCAACACACTGTCTACATTCGTCATAGCTTTCCTGCCAATAAGCAACTGTCTTCTGATTTCATGGTTGCAGTCAACATCTGCAGTGACTTAAGAGCCCAAGAAGAGGAAATGTCACTACTTCCACCTTTTCCCCTTCTATTTGCCATAAAGTAATGGGCCTGGATGCCATAATTTTAGTTTTTTTTCTTTTAATATTTAGTTTTAAGCTAGCTCTTTCAGTCTCCTCCTTCACTGCCATCAAGAGGCTCTTTAGTTCCTCTTTGCTTTTTGCCATGAGAGTGGTATCATCTGCATATCTGATGTTGTTGGTGTTTCTCCTGCCTGTCTTGATTTTAGCTTGTAACATATCCAGTGTGGCTTTTCTCATGATGTGCTCAGCACATAGATCAAACAAACAAGGTGAGAGCAGACAGCCCTGTCACATTCCTTTTTCAATGTTAAACAAATAAGTTGTTTCATACAGGGTTCTAACTGTTGCTTCTTGGCTTCTATACAGGTTTCTCAGGAGACAGGTAAGATGGTGGTATTCCCATGTCTTTAAGAGCTTTCCACAATTTATTATGATCCACATAGTCAAAGCCTTTGCATAATCGATGAAACAGAGGTAGATATTTTTTGGAATTCTCTAGCTTTCTCTGTGATCCAGCGAATGTTGCCAATTTGATCTCTGTTCCTCTTCCTTTTCTAAATTTAGCTTGGACATCTGGAATTTCTTGGATTGCATAATGCTAAAGCCTAGCATTCAATATTTTAAGCATGTGCTAAGGATGACCTTACTAGCATAGGAGATGAGTGCAATTATCTGATGGTTAGCACTTTCCTTAGTACGACGCTCCTTGGGATGAGGATTGACTTTTTCCAGTCCTGTGGCCACTGCTGGGTCTTCCCGATTTTCTGACATATTGAATACAAAACCTTGATGGCATCATCCTTTAGAATTTTGAATAGTTCTACTGGAATTTCATTGCATCCACTAGCTTTATTAATAGCATTGCTTCCTAAGGCCCACTTGACTTCCTTCTCCAGAATGTCTGGCTCTGAGTGGCTGACCACACCATTGCTATCATTCTGTTCATTTGGATCTTTTTTATACAGTTCTTCTGTGTATTCTTTCCATCTCTTCTTGATCTCTTCAGTGTCCACTAGGTCTCTACCATTTGTGTCCTTTATTATGCCCATTTTTGGGCAAAGTTCCCTTGATACTTCCAGTTTTCCTGAAGAGAAATCTAGTCTTTCCCCTTAGGAATGGACTATAAATATGATCTGGTCATTTTTAGCTTATTTTCAGGATGGATTGAGGTTTTTCCTTACCAGAGAGCACGGTTTTAACAGTAGTTTCTTAAAAAAAAAAAAATCAATACAAAACACTTAAGTTTCTCATCTAGGGAATACCAACTGTGTTTCCAGTGTCAAGGATACACTTTTCACTGGGAATATCACTAAAAAACTTTGCATAGTTGCTTTTACTCAAAATATCCATTGTCAATGTCATACTCAATCAACACAATTTAGGATATCCAGAGAACTCCAAAACAGGGAAATTGTGCTGTAAGTGAGCTCTCTGGAAGAATAATATTCTACTCCCTCCTCATGAATGCTCTGTGAGCTGAATCCAGTTGTAAAATAATGTTACTAAAACAGAGTTCTGAGTTTTCTTTCTGACCTGTTTTAATCATATATGGCCCCAAGTTTGGTCTGGAGTCTTAAGCAAGTAGTTTAAGAGTCAGTGTTGCCTTAGACAATCACTTGGGCCCTGATTTTCCCTTGGCTAGTCCATGGGAACTTGTGGTATAGCAAACACTTTCTGTTGCACCTGTAAACAAAACACAATGATCAGATCAAATGATCACTGAACTTTATTCAGAAATCTAGCTGGCTGAGAAGTTGATGGACTAGTTTATCCCTAAAGAATCATCTTGCTAAATTTATAATTCAGGCTTCTTATATACTAAAAGGGGAGGAGGTATTGCTTGCTATTGCAAACTTCTTGTACCTGAATCTTTTGTTCTTGTAGTTGTCCATGTAGATCTGGTCACAATAAATATTCAAAAAAAAAAAAAAAAAGAAAAAGAAAAAAAGAGAAAATGACTAGCTGGCTCTATAGAGTAGACCTGGCTGTTCTTCGAGATATGCTTTTCTGGTCCGTGTTTGTTAATCTCTGTCTCTACTTTCTGAGGGTATTATTAAGACTCATAATTACTTAGAAATGGGGAATTACCTGTATTGTAATTGGCCAATACATTCTGTCCCAAGACTTAAATACTAACTGTGTAGGCATTGTCACAGAACATGATTAAACAATACATCCTGCAGTCACAAACACATGAGGTACACATTCTAGTCTAACTTCTCATCAGTACAATTTTGAAAATGTATGCAATTAGAAATATTATTATATATAGAACAAAATATGAGCAGACTCAGCCCTGGCCACCAGCAGCAGGCAGCTAGGTCATTACAAACAACACTGATAGAATATACTCAAACATCAGACAAAGTTTCTCTGTGACCACTTTGTGCCAATTTCTAAAATAATACAGATAGTGTTGTTATTGTCTTGTTGCTATTTCTGACTCTTTGTGACACCACAAACTGTAGCCCTCCAGGCTCCTCTAGTCACAGAATTCTCCAGGCAAGAATACTGGAATGGGCTGCAATTTCCTGCTCCAGGGGATGTTCCCAACCCAGGGACTGGGCCTGTGTCTCCTGCACTGGTAGGTGGACTCTACCACAGAGCCCCCTGAGAAGCCGCAGACAGATACTACAAATTAAAGAAAGAAAAATGAGAAGAATTTGCAGTCTTTATTTTCTTTTTAAACTGACAGCACTAGCCAAGCTTCCTCTTGTAGATTAGAATCTAACAAGCTATTCAATAACCTAATTATCTCTCCTTCCTAGGAGAAGTATTTTTGGTTTCCTTCACCTCCACTTAGAATCATCCAGTTCAATCCCAATTCCTATTTTAAAAAGCCCCTACTAACTTCCTCTTATCAAAACAGCACTGGTTCTCACATTCTTTCTTTACCAAAATCTGAATAGGCCTAACTGTGAATTATTTTCTTGACAGTCTTTAGCTGGTGAGTTCCAATATTTCTCAGGGCCTTTCCAAGGAATTTTTAAGTTTTAATTTAGTTATCTTTACTATTAAAATTAAAAAAGTGATAGGTCACTGAAGAGACAAAATCATTAAGTCTTATTTGGATAAATATGTACCTCAAGATACTTTGAGTTGTGCTAGCATGTGCTAAGTCACTTCAGTTATGTTTGACTCTACATGACCCCATGAACTTTAGCCCACCCTGCTCCTCTGTCCATGGAATTCTCCAGGCAAGAATACTGGTGTGGATTGACATTTCCTCCTCCAGGAATCTTCCCAACCCAGGGATCAAACTTGCCTCTCTTATGTCTCCTGAGTTGGCAGGTGGGTTCCTTACCACTAGCAACATCTGGGAAGCCTCAGTTGTCAAATGTCTCAAATCTAATCATTTATGATCATTTTCCCTCTTTGTCCAGATCTGTAATGCCCATGAATTGTTAAATATGCTTTTCTCTACTCTTCAATATCACCATTTGAAGAATCTGTGTAGGTTTTCATTGTTTACTCAGTTTTGTCAAAGACCCTTGAGTCAATAGACATGCAGAACCTTGCCGGGAGCCGTCAGGATGCCCCCTTGTTCGGATGACAAGGTCATGAGACTAAGAAAGAAATTGCAAAGCTGACTTTCTTTATCGGGGCATCCTGGGCAAGCCCCACCCTGGTATTTTTCTTGGAAGTTCTGTCCATGCTCGGAACATTGGCTCATCTCAGTAGGTCAGTCACAGTTGAAAAAAATTTGTCCTGAGATTATCCTCCAAGACCTTATCAACCAGAGGATCAGGGAAGGTGGATCACCTTCCCCGGGGGCTAGGAGGAATGAAAGGGGACATTTAAATAGATTACTACTCCTCCTACTAATTACTGGGGAGTTTACCAAGAGTTCTGTGGGGGTCATGGCAAGGCCACCACCAGAAAGGCTCATACTTGGGTCACTTTTTCACCTCCCACTCCCCTGACCACTCCACAGAGGAGGCTCTCTTCCTTGAAGAAATCAGGCTTGACTGGGACTAGGAATGCTCATAATTGTGGCCAGCATAGTTGGAGATATTGATTGCTTTAGGATAATGTAGACATAGGAATTCGTTATAGTACTTATAAGGTTAATAGGGTTTTATTGCTGAAGCAGTGCTGCTTGACTGTCTCTTAGTCCTCTTTCCTCTTCCTAAACTGTCTCTTTCCTCTTTCCTCGTTAGAACTGGAGTAGGTTACTAGAATAAACAGTCTCAAGCTTAAGCCCTTCCCTCTAGCTTCTACATAGTTGTACCTGATAAGAGAAATGTAACCTTTCTACTTAGGTTGATGTACTTATCATGATTGAATGAAGTATACTGAAGACATTCAAATGGTAAACATACTATTGTTAAATCTAATTACATAGAAATCTGACTTCTGTAAGGGGAATGTTTCATGATAGTTTGGGGAATGAACTCAATGATAAGGTTGCTATGGAAGGTAGAAAACAAAAAATTGTATAGAATGATAGGTGATGTAATGATGTAATGGGGATGTCTTTTGGCTATAAAACTGTAAACCAACAATAAACGAGAGAAACTTCTCCATCATCACACAAACTAACAGCAATAAAGAGAGACTGCTCCATCACCACACATCGACTCAGCTCAGTTCTTCTTCCGCCGACGCCACTCATCCATCAAGACCCCCGGACCCTGCCGGGGCTGGACTCCTGCAGAACCTGTTAGCAAGTAACATGTCATCTGACCTTTAGGGAGTGGAGAAAATTATTCACAACAGAATGAAGTTCATATACTACACTTGTCAAAAGGAAAAATACATTATGTTTAATTTTACTTGACATATAAGTGTATTTTATATGAAATTATAAGAAACATTTACTTACATGTATGTATATATATATATATATACACACATACATACATACACATAGAAGAGCATGGCGGGCTACAGTCCATAGGTTTGCAAAGAGTCAAACACAACTGAAGTGACTAAGCATGCATACACACACATATATGAAAAAAGTGAAATTATTAGTCACTTAGTGGCCATACCACACAGCAGGCAGGATTTTTTTTTTCCCCAACCAGGGACTAAACCCAAACCTATGCCTCCTGCAGTAGAGGAATTGATTCTAAACCACTGAACTGCCAGGGAACTTCCTTAATATACCTTTTACTAAAGGTATATTGAAAAATTACTATGATATTTGAATACATTTCATGAATAAAATATATCCAGCAATAAAAATTTTGGAACACGTTTCTCACAGTGTCACTTATTCTGGTGATTACTTCTCTGTGTAGAAAACCTTTTGCTCCATCCCCCCTTCAAGCTGGTGTCTAATTTGCTGCATTCTCTCTGGTTTGTGTGTCATCTCCTCCAGGAATCTATCCTTGACCTGTTTGGACTGAACAAATCTGCCCTTTTCTGTGATTCTATGATACTCTGTACAAATCTATCATATAATTAAATTATTTTTTCTGAGTCTGATTCTCTCATAGACCCTGGTTTTTTTTGAGAGAAATTTATTCATTTTGTGTCTATGACGATTATACAATAATCTCCCAGTAAATGTGTGAAAAAGAAATGAGTAGTTATAAGCTCTTCCTGTTTAAGAAATAAAACCTAGCAGAGGCAACCAGGTGCTTCTTATTTAAAATACATCGTATTGAAAAGCTAACAAATACTCTCATATTTGCTATTATGACTGATTAAGTGTTCTCTGCACTGTATAATGAAATGACTTTCTTTGTATTGAGAGAGATTCTACTGCACTATTGAAAAAATATCAATTAGATCCTAATTAGTCTTGCTTTCTGCTTGTGGAGGGCTTGAGGTGAATGGGTGTGGAAGAAAATGGGAGCAAAAATTAAGTAAACATTTAGGCAATTCAAACCTTGTGCTCCTCGAAGATAAAAATGCAAATCAGGTTTGCAATATAACCTCCACTCAGACAACCAGGGCAGATGCTAATGAATCTAACATGTTTGTCATGAGTAGTTTAGCTTTAAAGCCATTGATTTCTTTACAAAGAGAAGCAGTGAAACATAAAGCTTTTATGCTGCATCAAACCTGAAAAATTAAAGGCTGATAATGGTCTTTAGTAATACATTGTGAGGATGATGATTATGAAAAAGCTCAGCAGTTTTGATGAATCACTCTCATCTGGCAAGAGGTCTTGACTTATTTGACAGAAGGTGCCTTGCATAGATCAGCATAGAGAAGTGAGAGATAACAGCTATTGTGTTACATAATAGTGCAATAATACAACATTTATAGGGTTTTAAGTGCAAGTGAGAAACAATAAAAGTGAAGAATTTCACAGTTAAGGAGGAAACATACCAGTCTGCCCTTTA
Source organism: Antilocapra americana (assembly GCA_007570785.1). Taxonomy (NCBI): domain Eukaryota; kingdom Metazoa; phylum Chordata; class Mammalia; order Artiodactyla; family Antilocapridae; genus Antilocapra; species Antilocapra americana. The sequence continues at coordinate 30,926,630 of ML661338.1, read as the reverse complement.
GCACAAAGTCACAACCCAGAATTAAGGGACTTGTGATTCAGGGTAAACGGTGTGGCTGCTTGCTTAAAGAAACAGTTGGCACCAATTATTCATGTATTATATTATTTCACTTTTTAAATTTTATTTTACACCAAGGAATATACAAACTTTCCTTATAAGGCCAGCATAACCCTTCTTAAACCTTATGGTTTTATTTCTCTAGTCAAAAAAATAGTTTGGCAATGAATTATCAAATTTTTGAAATTAAATATTCTAACTATGACTGTATACTTGAATCAGGGAAACTTCACTTCTCCAAGTTTATTTCCCTCTCCTCTCTAGTTACACATTCTACTGGAATTACTATCTTCTTGGTTTGCTATATCCTCGAGTGCTTTTATTTGCATGAGCCAATTTCCTTTTGAAACCAAGCAGGGCTTTGTGAGGTTCCTGGATGCAAGTCATTTCTGTGTCCTTCATTTCTTGATCATAGAAGAAGGCTCCATTCAGCCTCCTAGACCTTTGCAGATTTCCAAAGTGCAGATTCAAAAGGTTGTAAATCAGGAAAGGGAGGGAACACAGAAACAAGGGAGGAACAGTCAAGAAACAGTAGTGCAGCCTTGGGGCAAGGCCCTGGTTCCTCCTCACGACATATACATAACAATATCTTTGAGCTCTTCTTTAGAACCAAGGTCCCTACCTAGGTGTAAGATGGCGACTTCAGGCTGCACACAAGATTTCTGGAGCAATCCCGTTACCTTACCACATACTGAGGTAGAAACCGATAGGCAGGCAGTGTAGGACTCTGAGACCTATGTCTTGTTTTCAATAAACATCTCACTCCATAATCTAAAGCTATACCCTTTGTCCCAAATTTCTGGAATGTGTACTTGGTCTAATAAATAATCAGCACTCGGATCCAGGGAAGGGCAGTAATTAACTACTGTTCCATGTGACTGAGGGAAAAGCTACTGGTGATTATTAATCTTTAGCCCATACATCTCAGAAGCCCATACTTTTGGTCCATTGTAAAATGACCAGAGGGCAAGTAAAAGGGTGGAGACTTAATCTGAGGATCAAGAAATGCTACAAAGATGTTAAATTAAACATTTTGACCTTTAAAGTAATTGGTTAGAAATTATGAATTTTAAGGACAGGAGTCAACCAAAAAGATACAGATTAATACTGCTAAGGGTGTAAACTGCTATAAGTCCCATCTTTGGGGGATTCTTTACTCTCTCTCATTGTCTGTGCTGGGAGCTTTGTACTTTCCTTTTCATTAATAAATCTTATTCAATTGCTACCATGAGTGTTTGCCTGCTCTTGAAGTTCATCCTTCATGTTAGGTAGTTAGAATTGGAAAAAAGGAGCCCATAATGGCAGTGGCTAAAAGACAAAGTTGGGAAAAGCCTGTGAAGATAGAGCAAAAGAAGGTCTAATGACTGGAGTGAGTACCTCAGGTAAAACAAACATAGGGCAGGCTCAGACGGAGGACAAAAAACATATAAAAAGAGGGGCCAAAATTGAGCTGGGGCCTCTCATCTCTTCATCTTTTGGGTCAGCCCACACTCACTCCCTGGTAGCTCAGACAGCCAAGTGTCTGTCTGCAATGCAGGAGACCCGGGTTTGATCCCTGGGTTGGGAAGATGCCCTGGAGAAGGAAATGACAACCCACTCCAGTATTCCTGCCTGGAAAATCCCATGGATGGAGGGGCCTGGTGGGCTACAGTCCATGGGGTTGCAAAGAGTCAGACAAGACTGAGTGACTGAACTAAATTGAACTGAGTAAAACTGAACTGTTACACTGATTCGTCTGTCACTTCAAATTTTTGCTGTGGTGAGACAGAACCAAGGAAATTGCAAATTTCCCCAACATTTGGATCCATGAATAAGAACTCAGATTTTGTTTTCACATGGACTGCAACACACCAGCTTCCGTATCCGTCACTATCTTCCAGAGTTCGCTCAAACTTATGTCCATCAGTCAATGATGCCATCCAACCAACTCATCCCCTGCCACCTTCTTATCCTCCTGCCTTCAATCTTTCCCAGGATCACAGTCTTTTCCAACAAGTTGGCTCTTTGCATCAAATGGCCAAAGTACTGGAGTTTCAGCTTCAGCACCAGTCCTCCCAATGAATATTCAGGACTCATTTCCTTTAGGAATGACTGGTTTGATCTCCCTACTGTCCAAGGGACTGTCAAGAGTCATCTCTAGCATAACAGTGTGAAAGCATCAATTCTTAGATGCTCAGCCTTCTTTATGATCCAGTTCTCACATCCATGCATGACTACTGGAAAAAGCTACTACCACAGCTCAGCTTTAACTATCCAGACTTTGTTGGCAAAGTAATATCTCTGCTTTATAATACACTATCTAGGTTTGTCACAGCTTTTCTTCCAAGGAACAAGCATACTTCAATTTCATGGTTGCAGTCACCATATGCAGTGATTATGGAGCCCAGGAAAACAAAGTCTGTCACAGTTTGCATTTTTTTCCTTACCAATTTGCCATGAACTAATAAGACCGGATGCCATGATCTTTGTTTTTTGAATGTTAAGCCAGCTTTTTCACTCTCTTCTTTCACCTTCATCAAGATGCTCTTTAGTTCCTTTTTCTTTTTCTGCAATTAGGGTGGAGTCATCAGTGTATCTGAGGTTATTGATATTTCTCCCGGCAATCTTGATTCCATCTTGAGATTCATCCAGCCTAGCATTTTGCATGATGTACTCTCTATAAGTTAAATAAACAAGGTGACAATATAGAGCCTTGAAGTATTCCTTTCCCAATTTGGAAACAGTCCATTGTTCCACGTACAGTTCTAACTGTTGCTTCTTGACTTGCGTACAGGTTTCTCAGGAGGCAGATAAGGTAGTTTGGTATTCTCATCTCTTGAAGAATTTTCCACAATTTGTTGTGATCCACACAGTCAAAATCTTTGGCATAGTCAATGAAACAGAAGTAGAAGTTTTTCTGGAATTCTCTTCCGTTTTCTATGATATAACGGATGTTGGCAATTTGATCTCTGATTCCTCTCTGCCTTTCCTAAATCCAGCTTGAACATCTGGAAGTTCTTATTTCACATATTGTTGAAGCCCGGCTTGAAGCATTTTGAGCATTACCTTGTGAAACGAGTGCAATTATGTGGTAGTTTGAACATTCTTTGGAATTTCCCTTTTGGGGATTAGAATGAAAACTGACCTTTTCCAGTCCTGTGGCCACTGCTGAGTCTTCCAAATTTGCTGGCATAGTGAGTGCAGGACTTTCATAGCATCAACTTTTAGGATTTGAAATAGGTCAACTGGAATTCCATCACCTCCACTAGCTTTGTTCATGGTAATGCCTCCTAAGGCCCACTTTACTTCACACTCCAGGATGCCTGGCTGTAGGTGAGTGATCACATCATTGTGGTTATTTGGGTCATTAAGACCTTTTTTTTTGTATAGTTCTTCTGTTTATTCTTACTACCTCTTCTTAATATCTTTTGCTTCTGTTAGGTCCATATGGTTTCTGTCCTTTATCGTGCCCATCTCTGCATGAAATGTTGCCTTGTCATCTCTAATTTTCTTGAAGAGATCTCTAGTCTTTCCCATTCTATTGTTTTCCTCTACTTCTTACTCTTCTTTGGAACTCTGCATTCTGATCAGTATATGTTTCCTTTTCTCCTTTACCTTTCATTTCCTTTCCTCTTTCAGCTATTTGCAAGACCTACTCAGACAACCATTTTGCATTTCTTTTTCTTGGGGATGGTTTTGATCACTGCGTCCTGTACAATGTATCTTATTTAGTCTTCATCAAATCCTTGAGGTGGTCATAATAATCATAATTACAGATGAGGAAACAGATTAAAAGAGTTCATGTAATGTCTCCTAAAGTATCAGGTATGACTTAGTGACTGAACAACAGCAGCAAATATTTCCTAGGTCTGATGTCTAGCAAATTATAGGATTTGAACTTGGCTCTGATGGACTGACTACACAAAGATTTCATTCTGTTTCCTCAAGTACTTATTATCATTAACTCAGAAATTTACTAACAATTATCATATTATTACTTTCACTTGAATTAAAAATGTACCTAAGTTCAGGCAATAAGTCACAACAGCCATGTTTTTTCTTTTCTCTTTCTGAACTCCTAGAATAAAATGTCACAAATATTTTCCCAGAAAATATTTTCAGAATAAATGTTAAAATGTTTACTAAGAAACATATTATTCAGTACACAGTGATAGGTAGACACACACAAAAATACTTACTTATCAATCCTGATTTTAAAGGACATATATCACTCTGAAACATATTTATTAAAAGGAAAACCAATAGTCAAGATAAAATAATAATTTAAAAGGTAAGATGTAGCTACTTGACGCAAGTAGATAAAATAACACTAAGAAAGAAAGTTTTATTGAATGTGTATGAAATTCCATATTGAGCTGGGAACTGTGCAATCCCCCATGAATTTACACTTTATAACGATAGATCAGAAAGCCAGTGAGTAAAATTTAGAAAAAAGAAGGACTGTGAGAAATATGCATCAGGAGTTATTGTACTTACAAAAGCAATGTATAGTTCTCATAGGAATATCTTCCTACACACTTGGATGCCTGAGATGATCCTGCAATGACTGAGAGTTAGCCAAAGAAATGAACTGGAGAAAGACATTCCAGATATAAGATAAAAAGAAATAAATGAACACTGAGGAAGAGAGACTTCATAGCACAATAACAGAAATGCAAACGATTCAATGAGACCGGGCCCCAAAGTGCAAAGAAAGCAGTGGCTAGTGATGGAGACAAACAAGGTAAACACATGCTGTGTCCTTGATTGTCTTTCCTGTCTCACTAAAAAGCTTTGAGCTTTTCCTGAGGACTTTGGTAACTCAATAGAACTTTTAACAAAGAGAGGTATGCAATTAAGTTTCTCATTTGTAAAGCCACTATGGAAGAAATGCTGAAGGTGATTAGAGGAATTAAACACTGAATTCCGAGATATGTTGTTACAAATCAAGAATGAAATAACAAAGCAGCAGGGAAGGATTTCAAAAGATACTCAGAAGCCAGAAGTTATAGAATTAGGTGAAAAATTGGTCTGAAAGGAGGAATCACAAAGAAAGAAATCCAGTATATAACTTAAAAACTAGATAATTATGAAACAGACTGAAATAGCAGAATAAACATACAGATAGAACACTGGGAGAATGATAATATAAATTTGAATGTTTATATTTGCAATGCCAAGAGGAGATTTTTCAACTGATACTCCTGAGGTCATAGTGAGATTTCACATGAGATAAGGATATGAGAGAATATTCAGTATTTAGTACTCAGGGTGTCCATTTATAGCACTGTAAGCCAGTAACTAATCTTCAAGGAAAACAAACATTTAGATAATAAGAAATAGAAGAGAAAGCAGATAGAAAGTGGGCCAACTTATGAAAGAAGGATGAAGTTAGAAACAAGGATAAGAAGTCTAGCAATTAAAGTTTGTTCTAGAAAACAAACCACTCTATCTTTTCACTTTCAAATGGGAAGATTTGAAACAGACAGTTAGTTACAAGAGTATCAAAAGAACGATGAGAACAATATTCAAAAACTGAGATTATTTCAAGATTAATAATTTCAGTAACACCTACCATTCCTAGGCTGAAATAGCTAAACTGTGTTTCCCATATCACATAATTCCTCTGTGCTTGAAATTTCAAGAGATTATGCTGCTGTCTTGGTTGCTTAAGAACATACCTACCATACCCTCATAGCTTTCCAAAAACCCAACTGTCCCCATTATATATTATGCTATCCTAGTAGGGAAACTTAAGAACATTCACTAATGTTGCTTCCACCAAAGCAAGAGCCTTTAATAAAGTCTTACTACCAAGGCGGCTGCAGGACCCAAACACTGTGCATCAAGGGTGACAGCCACCCTTTGTCATTCTCAGTGCTGAGACCACACAGCCTGAGCAGAAGCTGTACTTGGCCTCAATATTCTTGGAGTCACATCCAGAAGCCAAAGGACAGGGGTGCATGCATTCTTTTCTTTTCCCATTTCCCCAAGTCAGTGTCTCCCATAGAAAAATCATTTTCAGGCTTCCAAAAGAACAGAGAAGGATGGAAGCAGAGTTGCAAAACAACAAAATGACAGGTATGCAAAGTGTCCAGAGAGATGGATAGCCAATATAAGAGCTATGGACTGAGGGATTTGGGTTGGGTTCCCAACCACCCACCAAAATATTTTGCTAAGGTGATACTTCAACTTATTTTATTTCTAGAAGTTAATGAAGATGTTTTACACATTTTACAATGCTAGATATTATCAAATAGATATTTTTCATTTTCGTAAACTTGTTGATGAAAATAAATATCAAAGCACTGCTTTCTATTTGTGTCCCAGTAGTGAGGAGGACTGTCCACAAGTTCTGGTTGTTTCTCCAAAAAAAGCTGAGCACATTTTAGTGCTAATTCAGCTATATACTCCAGCTGTCCAGAAAGATACTTCTAGAAAAAACCATGACTTTATATTTTTGCTGATCTAACAAAACAAAGATGGTAATGTGGTCATGATCACAATTCCATTTTCCAGGTAAGCTTTCTGACATCCTATATTTACTTTGAGTTCCTCAAGGCAGATCCTGATATAAGAATTTAATTAGAAGTATTTCATTTAGTGAAGGAACCCAGGAAACATCAAAAGATAGAAAGGAATATATCTTAAGCTTAGAAGATCTGGTAGAGTACTCCAAGGTGATTTCTTGCCCAAATGTAACATGGTGACAGTGTAAGAAAGTATGAAAAGGAAAGTAAGGAAGTCAATAAAAACTGTGCTAATAAATTGGTTATAGGTATAAGAGCCTAGCACTAAATACTACAGAAGTTTCTTTCAGAGATTATGGAGAACACCCCCTTGAAATCTGTCCTCCCAAAGAGAAGGAAGCTCAGATATTTTTTAACTCCTAGTTCTCATGACATTTTGCTTATTTGCATCTCTCTGTCCAAGTTCCCCCTTTTTATAAAGAAAACAGTCCTATTGGATTAGGGGCCTATCTCACTTCAGTATGGTTTCATCTTAACTAATAACATAGACGACAAATTGTTTCCAAAAGGGACACATTCTTGCTGCAGGTAATTGTTGCAGGGAAAAGCTAATTCTAAATCTATGTTGGATTGGAAATGTTTCTTTGACTTTAACTTTTGCTTGGCATCGTTTTTGTTATTAAAATCATATATAATGGCATGACCCAGGGTACTCTGCTCCTGTGTCTGACTGTTAAACTAAAGTGTCTTTGTTCAGCTCAGTTAGCTCAGTTCATTCATTCAGCCGTGTCTGACTCTTTGTGACCCCAAGCACAGCAGCACACCAGGTTTCCCTGTTCATTACCAACTCCCGGAGCTTGCTCAAACTCATGTCCATCAAGTCAAAGATATAATCCAACCATCAAACCTCTTTTGTCCCCTTCTCCTCATCTTTTCCAGCATCAGGGTCTCTTCCAATGAGTTCTTCACATTAGGCAGCCAAAGTACTGGAGCTTCAGCTTCAGAATCAATTCTTCCAATAAATATTCAGGACTGATTTCCTTTAGGATTGACTGGTTTGACTTCCTTGAAGTCCAACAGACTCCCAAGAGTCTTCTTCAATACCACAGTTCAAACTATCAATTCATCAGTGCTCAGCTCTCTTTATAGTCCAACTATCACACCCATTCATGAGTACTTAAAAAAACCATAGCTTTGACTCGATGGACCTTTGTCAGCAAAGTAGTGTCTCTGGTTTTTAACATGCTGTCTATGTTGGTCATAGATTTTCTTCTAAGGAGCAAGTGTATTTTAATTTCATGGTTGCAGTCATCATCTGCAGTGATTTGGGGGCCCAAGAAAATAAAATCTGTCACTGTTTCCATTGTTTCCCCATCTATTTGCCATGAAGTGATGGGACCAAATGCCATGATCTTAGTTTTTGAATGTTGAAAGTGAAAGCGAGGGTCACTCAGTTGTGTCCGACTCTTTGCAGCCCCATGGACTATACCGTCCATGGAATTCTCCAGGCCAGAACACGGCTGTGGGTATCCTTTCCTTTCTTCAGGGGATCTTCCCAACCCCAGGGATCAAACCCAGGTATCACGCATTGCAGGTAGATTCTTAACCAGCTGAGTCACAAGCCAACTTTTTCACTCTCCTCTTTCACTTTCATCAAGGGGTTCTTTAGTTCTTCTTCACTTTTTGCCACAGGGTTGGTGTCATCTGTGTGTGTGATATTATTGATAATTCTCTCTGCAATCTTGATTCCAGCTTGTGTTTCATCCAAGCCAGCATTTCATATGATGTATTCTGCATAGAAGTTAAATAAACAGGGTGATAATTTTTGGCCTTGACGTACTCCTTTCCCATTTTGGAACCGGACTGTTGTTTCATGGATGATTCTAACTGTTGCTTCTTGACCTGCATACAGATATCTCAAGAGGTGGAAAAGGTGGTCTGGTATTCCCATCTCTTGAATAATTTTCCAGTTGGTTGTGATCCACACAGTCAAAGGCTTTGGTGTAGTCAATAAAGCAGATGTAGATGTCTTTCTGGAACTCTCTTGCATTTACAATGATCCCAATGTATGTTAGCAATTTGCTCTATGGTTCCTCTTGCCTTTTCCAAATCAAGCTTAAATATCTGGAAGTGCACAGTTCATGCACTGTTGAAGCCTGGTTGGGAGAATTTTCAGCATTACTTTACTAGCATGTGAGATGAGTGCAATTGTGTGGTAGTTTGAACATTCTTTGGCATTGCCTTTCTTTGGTATTGGAGTGAAAACTGACTTTTCCAGGCCTTTGGCCACTTCTGTTTTCCAAATTTGCTGTCATACTGAGTGCTTCACCTTGATAGCATCATATTTTAGGATTTGAAATAGCTCAACTGAATTCCATCACCTCCACTAGCTTTGTTTGTAGTAACACCTACTTGACTTCGGATTCCAGGATGTCTGGCTCTAGGTGAGTGATCATACCATCATGATTATCTGGGTCATGAAGATCTTTTATGTATAGCTCTTCTGTGTATTCTTGCCACCTGCTTTTAATATCTTCTGCTTCTGTTAGGTCCATACCATTTCTCTTCTTTATTGTGCCCATCTTTTCATGAAACGTTCCCTTGGTATCTCTAATTTTCTTGAAGAAATCTCTAGTCTTTCCCATTCTATTGTTTTCCTCTATTTCCTTGCTTTGATCACTGAGAAAGGCTTTCTTATCTCTCCTTGCTATTCTTTGGAACTCTGCATTCAAATGGGTATATCCTTCCTTTTCTCCATTGCCTTTCATTTCTCTTCTTTTCTCAGCTATTTGTAAGGCTTTCTCAGGCAACCATTTTGACTTTTTGCATTTCTTTTTCTTGGGGCTGTTCTTGATCCCTGCCTCCTGTACAATGTCACGAACTTCTGTCCATAGTTCTTCAGGCACTCTGTCATCAGATCTAATCCCTTGAATCTATTTGTCACTTCCACTGTATAATCATAAGGGGTTTGATTTAGGTCATCCCTGAATGGTCTTTTCCATTAGTCATGTATGGATGGAGAGTTGGACTATAAAGAAAGCTAAGTGCCAAAGAATTGATGTTTTTGAGCTATGGTGTTAGAGAAGCCTCTTAAGAGTCCCTTGGCTTGCAAGGAGATCAAACCAGTCCATCCTAAAGGAAATCAGTTCTGAGTATTCATTGGAAGGACTGATGTGGAAGCTGAAACTCCAATACTTTAGCAACCTGATGTGAAGAACTGACTCACTGGAAAAGACCCTGAAGCAAGGAAAGATTGAAGGCAGGAGGAGAAGGGGATGACAGAGGATAAGATGGTTGTATGGCATCACCAACTCAATGGACTTGAGTTTGAGCTTGCTTCAGGAGTTGGTGATGGACAGGAAAGCCTGGCATGCTGCAGTCCATGGGGTTGCAAAAAGTAGGACACACCTGAGCCACTGAACTGAACTGAATTGAATGGTCTAGGGGTTTTCCCTACTTATTCAGTTTAAATCTGAGATTTTCAATAAGCTAAGTTTTGTTTAGCTCACAGAGAGATAATCTGACCCTGCCCACTGGTGAATGGCTATATGAAGTTTTGTTAAGCCTCTCTCAATGTTGGCCATTCCAGGAGAGATTTGCAAGATAATGGCCTTTCCACTTTACTTCAACTCCTCCCTTCTCTGTTCTATAAAAGAACCTGGTGGCATTCAGACTGCAAGAAGATGGTTACTTAAATACAATAGTCTGCCATCTTCTCCATCAGCTGACTTTTTGAATAAAGTCATATTCCTTGCCTTAACACTTCATATCCAACCTATTGGTTTATTGTGCAGCAAGCATAGAAAGCTTTGACTTGGTAACATTCTGAAGTACTAGGAAGAATTAAACATATGAATATTTATATATGAATATTCAACCCGTAACACCATCCACAGTTACGTGGGTTTCACCCTCTTTCACTGCAAATTGTGGATTTTGAGTGTGGTTGTGTGCTTTCCATACTTGACTGAGGCTGTTTCTAAAATTACATGTGGTTATGACTGTGTTCACCCAAACTGATGCCCTGTCAGCCTATCCAGATTACACCGATGACCTCTGGTTACAAAATTTTTGGATACAAACAAGGTTAGGATCAGTAACCTCTCAGACATTCCTTTTTGGTATTTTATTTGTTTGCTTTTGGCCATGCTTTGTGCTCAGCTTGTAGGATCTTAGTTCCCCATGCAGGGATTGAACCTGGCACTTGGCAGTGAAAGCACTGAGTGCTAAACACTGGACCATCAGGGAATTCCCTCAGACATTCTTTTCAGAATGGACAAATGTTATATGCTGCAGGTGATCTTGTTTCAGAACCCTGGGAATCTGTATAATGTCTCTCAGATCAGAGCTTGCCAGAGACACCATATGCCCTTCCTATGTACCACAGATAAGACAAGCACTATCAAGTCTGCTGGGTCAGATGGCTGAGTGCCCTGACCAGTGCAGAGTGCACTGCCTGTGACACTGCTGGGGAGTGCAGAGCAGTTTGTACCAAAGCCTGAAGTCGTGGAAGAGTTCTCCCCTCCTTTGGACCCCACTCAAATACAGCAGTCTCCTGAGTCACTCAATTGGAGCAATATGTCCAACTGTAATACATGCTGTCTGCAAATGATTGTCATCATATGCTGTGCCCCGCTCCTCATGATAATAATTGCAACATGCAATAACTTATCCTATTCTTGAAGATGATGTCTCCAAACCATTGGATATTAAAAATACCTCTTTAGTGCAAGTCCCTGAAACTTTGTAGGGTTTATTTCTTGCCATTTTCCAAGGCTTGCAGAATATTTTCCATTTTCAACTTTAAGAGTTGCTGTATAATATGATGTGTTTTTTATTTTTCTCATTGACTTTCTTGACTAAAGAGAAAGCAGTTTCTAGCTCTTCAACTTGGCTTCTATTAGTATAATCCCACTACTAACTTCTAGAACTACTGTGATTATTCTTCCCAGTACATTTTCATATTTTATAGTGAAAGACAGAGGAAAGAGAACAGGATGGGTCCATGGAAGCTCTGGACCTATTGTGAGATGAATTGGGTCCATATCACAGTGGACATTAGAGAATACACCCTCCTTGGTAGCTGAAAAATTCTGTGAGCATATATTCTATAGTGGAGAAGGTAATGGTACCCCACTCCAGTGCTCTTGCCTAGAAAATCCCATGGACAGAGGAGCCTGGTAGGCTGCAGTCCATGGGGTCGCTAAGAGTCGGACACAACTGAGCAACTTCACTTTCACTTTTCACTTTCATGCACTGGAGAAGGTAATGGCAACCCACTCCAGTGTTCTTACCTGGAGAATCCCAGGGAGCCTGGTGGGCTGCCGTCTATGGGGTCACACAGAGTCGGACATGACTGAAGTGACTTAGCACCAGCAGCAGCAGCATATTCTATAGAGAGAAATTCAGGACCTCAAAGTATTTTTATTTTCAAACTGCCGCTAGTCTCCTTTAATTCAAGCTGGTGGCACTTTTTCCTGTATAGTTTTTGGTTGCCACCAATGAGATGCTGAGTGATATTGATGATTCCTTTGTATTTTTTGATCACCTTAATGAAGGCAGTGTCCTCTGGTCCCTTCTGGAGAATGTATAAATCTGATACTTCTCTGTTTTTTAATAAATGCATCCTGCAATGCATGCCTTTCTAAGTCTTTTCAATCCTGCTTCAGAACTCTGAAGTAGTTTCTGGTAGTTTCACATCTTTATCTCTTTTGGCAAAAGTCATTCTAGAAATAGGTCAGGTTTCTGAGTTATAGGACAATGATCTCATATCAGTATATCTCCACAATCCAGCCTCCCATGCTACCTAGTTCACTCTTAAAATTGACATCAACATATATTCTTCTGGTTCCTATTGTCAATTGGTCGCCTGATTCAGCTGTTTTTCCTTTTACTTTCATTTATATTTTATTCCTTCTTCTTTCTTTCCTCCATCCTTCCTTCTTCCATCCTTCCCTCTCCCCACCCACCCTTTCTTATTTATTTGGATAAAAATCCATTTCCTCATACTGTAGAGAATGTTTATTAATTGCTTAGGCTATTTCTTCCCCCTCTTAATTTTTGGTCTAGAAACAATATGGAGGCAAAGCTTTGTTTTGAGGAGGATAAAATAATCTTTTGAGGCCTTTTCATGGTTTACAGGCAGTGGGAGACTGCTTTGCTACAGCAAGATGAAAAAGATCCTTTCTATCAGTCAATAACCTAGGCTTAACCTAGAGGAAACTAGAAGTTCAAATGTTCCTATCTAAATTCTCATGATCCTATTTCTTCTTTGTCAGAGCTTTAACTCTACTGGAGTGTGTTTTAGTCAACTTTTAAAATAAATCAATTCCTTCAAACCTTATTTTACCTGTCGTCCTTAAAATATAGCCTCGTTTATCAGCACCAACTCTCTTAGTGTGATATTCTCCCAAAGAAGATCCTGAGATAACTGTGCACATAGTTCATTTAGGAAGTAATCTCAGGAAGAATAAATGGTGAGATGAGAATTGAGAAAGATAAGAACATTATGAAAAAAAGGTTTATGCTATGGGAAAGTAGGATTCAACTTTACTTTAAAATCTCTGAGGGAAATTAAAAAAAAAAACAAAAACCAAAAACTGAGGGAAGGTATACAATCTCAACTGAGAATTGCTCTGTAAAAGCAACAAAGCTGTGTCCACAGGCATGTGTCCCTTATCAGTTGACACACCAATACTTCTCATCTATCTTTTATGTGGACTGATGGTGCTCTTATAGAGATATCCTCCAACAGAGAGATTGAGAAGGCCGTTGCCAGGTAAGGAAATTGTTTGAAAATGGCTTTCTAGGTAGATGGAGAGCTTTGGACTTGTTTATCCAGCAGAGGCAAAGTTGGCTTATATCAAGCCTGAATAATAGAAATATAAATACAAACTGATATACATTTGTTTCCTTTACACTGTTGTGTTCCTTATGGAAGATGGGTCCAATAGAGTAATTGGTGTAAGAACAGATCATAATGCTTTGAAGAATGGATTTAAGCTTTAGAAAGAGAGCTGGAATTAGTTAGCTAGTTCTATAATAATAGTGCATAAAATCTACTTGAAAGTCAGCGTCTTGGAAAACAAATTACACATTTTTATGGAGTTTCACATTGGCAGAAAGTCAGTATATTTTTCAGGCTGGGATTTCTAGGAAGCTCTGCTTCATGCTGAAGGTCTTCAGGGTCAGCCCTGTCTCACATGTCTCTCATCTCCTGGGAGTTACAAACTGTCTAGGATATTCTCTTCTTGTACTTGTGCTGTCATCATGAGAAGAACATGTATATCGATTATGAGATTCTAAAATTTCTAATAGCATAATATTCTGTACTTTCTAAACTAAAATTAATTTTAAAATGCATACCTTATTGGTTTTGCTTAAAGCCATGTTCTATCTTACAGTCTTTTCTCTGAACAGTCTTAATAAACACATTGCAATATATTTACCTATAAAGTCTTCAGCTATCTTAAAATATAAATGGGACAGTTACAATTAATATTCAGCAGAAGCTTTACCTAGTTTTCATGAAAGTAGTTTGACTTTATTAATCAGAGCTGTCATTTATATGTAATTGTGTTACATAAAATGACAACATTTATTATGCTGAAGAATAACTTTTAAATAACTGACCCAATTCCTTAGCAATAAATTATGAATAGAAAAATAGGTCTTCCATTTATAAACTAGAAAAAACATTTAGAAAGCCCTAAAACTATCTTCAGGGCTTCCCTGGTGACTCCGACAGTAAAGACTGCCCACAATTCAGGAGACTTGGGTTCAGTCTTCCAGTCAGGAAGATCCACCGGTGAAGAAAATGACAAGACTCCAGTATTCCTGCCTGGAGAATCCCATGGACAGAGGAACCTGGTGGGCTACAGTTCACAGGTCTGCAAAGAGTCAGACACAACTGAGTGACTAACACTTTCACTTTCACTTTTAAAACTATTTTCAGCCCACATATATGCTACATTTGACAACACTAAAAAATATGTGCTACTTGGATATGATATAAAGTATTACTGAAATTTTAAATTTAAAATTATACAGTACAATGCTGATGATATATTTTTCAAACTCAAATGCTTCATCTTTAATATTTAGCATTATTGTTCTATAAACCAACAATCATTTAAAATAGTATGCTGAAATTTATTTATATGATAAAAATAGAGATACCCTTATTTCTATCAGATGACCACCTTATTTACTATATTAAAAAAGTCCATAGTGCTGAGGGCAAGTATCTGATAAGGTAGACTGATATAAAAGTGGAAACTTTAAAGATTTGAAGTCTAATTGGCAGAAGCAAATAACTCTAAAAACAGTTCATTAAAATGAAACATGGATTGCTAGATTGTAAACAAAGAGCAATACTGATATTTGTATTATTATATTATGTATTTACATTTGCAATATATTTGTTACCACATAATATTAACTAATAAAGTTATCTATTTAGAGTTGTTGTTTAGTCATTAAATCATATCTGACTCTTTTGCAACTAACTGTTGCCTGCCAAGCTCTTCTGTCCATGGAATTTCACAGGCAAGAATGCTGGAGTGGGTTGCCATTTCCTTCTTCAGGAGATCTTCCTGACCCAGGGATCGAACCTGCATCTTCTGCATTAGCAGACGGACTCTTCACCACTGAGCCACCTGGGAAACTTGTCTATTTAGAGTAGTTACACCAATTAGGTATGACTTAAATTTTCAGATTTTAGAAATTTTAATAAATTTTCTTTATTCAAGGGGAAAAGTACGCCAATTTACTTACCTTTTCATATTCCCTTTGTTTCTTTTTCTTTTAATGCATAATCATATCATTTTTTCATTTACTTTTTCCTTTTCTTTTTCTGAAAAGAAAGAAAAATAATCAGGTATTAGGAAAAAGTTAAATTTACATTGACTTATGAAATCACAATTTTATAATTTTAAAAATTGTGACTTTATTATTTTTAAAATTACATACTCTGAATATTATTACAGAAAGTAGGTTACATTTATCAAAATAGTGAGCATATCCTTGATATATCTCTTGAGAAAAAAGCCTGGAATTATGACCATGATATTAATAATAATAATTTAATGAAGCAATATTACATTTCATATTCTTGTGCTGAGATGAATTCTGGAATGGTATCTGAAGGACATACAGATATAATGTAGAAATAGTTTTTTATAGTTTTCTACATATAGGTATTTTGTTTCTTTAGGTAAATTTATTCCTAAGTATGTTATTCTTTTAATTGAGATGGTGAATGGGATTGTTTCCTTAATTTCTCTTTCTGTTTTAGCATTGCTGGTGTATAGGAATGCAAGGGATTTCTTTACACTAATTTTATATTCTGAAACTTTACTATGTACATTGATTAGCTCCAGTAATTTTCTGGCATTTCAGTTCAGTTCAGTTGCTCAGTTATGTCTGACTCTTTGCAACCCCATGGACTGCAGCACCCCCTGTCCATCACCAACTCCCGGAGTTTACTCAAACTCATGACCATTGAGTCGGTGATGTCATCCAACTGTCTGATCCTCTGTCATCCCCTTCTCCTCCTGCCTTCAATCTTTCCCAGCATCAGGGTCTTTACAAATGAGTCAGCTCTTCACATCAGGTGGCCAAAGTACTGGAGTTTCAACGTCAACATCAGTCCTTCCAATGACTATTCAGGACTGATTTCCATTAGGATTGACTGGTTGGATCTCCTTGCTGCCCAAGAGTCTTCTCTAACATCACCATTCAAAAGCATCAATTCTGTGGCACTCAGCTTTCTTTATAGTCCAACTCTCACATCCATAAATGACTACTGGAAAAACCATAGCTTTGACTAGAGAGACCTGTGTTGGCAAAGTAATGTCTCTGCTTTTTAATATGCTGTCTAGGTTGATCATAGCTTTTCTTCCAAGGAGCAAGCGTCTTTTAATTTCATGGATAAAGTCACCATCTGTGATGATTTTTAGAGCCCCCCAAAATAAAGTCTGTTACTGTTTTCACTGTTTTCCCATCTATTTGCCATGAAGTGATGGGAACAGATGCCATGATCTTCGTTTTCTGAATGTTGAGCTTTACGTCAAATTTTTCACTCTCCTCTTTCACTTTTATCAAAATGCTCTTTAGTTCTTCTTCACTTTCTGCCATAAGGGTGGTTTCATCTGCATATCTGAGGTTATTGATATTTCTGCTGGCAATCTTGATTCCAGCTTGTGCTTCTTCCAGCCCAGTGTTTCTTATGAAGTACTCTGCATATAAATTCAATAAGCAGGGTAACAATATACAGCCTTGACGTACTTCTTTTCCTATCTGGAACCAGTCTGTTGTTCCATGTCCAGTTCTAATTGTTGCTTCCTGACCTGCATACAGGTTTCTCAAGAGGCAGGTCAGATGGTCTGGTATTTCCATCTCTTTCAGAATTTTCCACAGTTTGTTGTGATCCACACAGTCAAAGGCTTTGGCATAGTCAATGAAGCATAAGCAGATGTTTTTCTGGAACTCTCTTGCTTTTTTGATGATACAACAGATATTGGAATTTGATCTCTGGTTCCTCTGCCTTTTCTAAATCTAGCTTAAACATCTGGAAGTTCACAGTTCACATTCTGTTGAAGCCTGGCTTGGAGAATTTTAAGCATTATTTTACTAGCATGTGAGACAAGTGCAATTTTGTTGTATTTTTAACAATCTTTGGCATTGCCTTTAAAACTGAGTTTTTCCAGTCCTATGGCGACTGCTGAGTTTTCCAAATTTGCTGGCATATTGAATGCAGGACTTTCACAGCATCATCTTTTAGGATTTGAAATAGCTCAACTGGAATTCCATCATCTCTACTGGCTTTGTTCATAGTGATGCTTCCTAAGGCCCAGTTGATTTCACATTCCAGGATGAGTGGCTTAAGGTGAATGATCATACCATCGTGAATATTTGGGTCCTGAAGATCTTTTGTGCATGGTTCTTCTGTGTATTCCTGCCACCTCTTCTTAAGATCTTCTGCTTCTGTTAGGTCCACACCATTTCTGTGCTTTATTGAGCCCATCTTTGCATGAAACGTTCCCTTGGCATCTCTAATTTTCTTGAAGAGATCTCTAGTCTTTCCCATTCTATTGTTTTCCTCGATTTCTTTGCATTGATCACTAAAGAACGCTTTCTTATCTCTCCTCGCTCTTCTTTGGAACTCTGCATTCAGATGAGTAGATCTTTCCTTTTCTCTGTTGCCTTTCATTTCTCTTCTTTTCTCAGCTATTTGTAAGGCCTTTTCAGACAACCATTTTGACTTTTTGCATTTCTTTTTCTTGGGGTTGTTCTTGATCCCTGCCTCCTGTACAATGTCATGAACTTCTGTCCATAGTTCTTCAGGTACTCCATCAGATCTAATCCCTTGAATCTATTTGTTACTCCCACTGCTGCTTCCTTTCTGGTGGTACCTTTAGAGTTTTCTATGTAGAGGATTTTTTCATCTGCAAACAGTGAGAGTTTAACTTCTTTTCCAATCAGGATTCCTTTTAGTTCTTTTTCTTCTTTGATTGCTGTGGTGAGGACTTTAAAACTATGTTGAATAGTATTCTTGCCTCCTTTGTCAAAGATAAGGTGTCCATAGATGCGTGGA
>ML661338.1:30854323-30908128 GCA_007570785.1 Antilocapra americana | reverse complement strand
TCCACGCATCTATGGACACCTTATCTTTGACAAAGGAGGCAAGAATATACAATGGAGAAAAGACAACCTCTTTAACAAGTGGTGCTGGGAAAACTGGACAGCCACTTGTAAAAGAATGAAACTAGATCACTTTCTAACACCATACACAAAGATAAACTCAAAATGGATCAAAGATCTAAGCATAAGACCAGAAACTATAAAACTCCTAGAGGATAACATAGGCAAAACACTCTCTGCTATAATCCAAAGCGGGATACTCCATGACCCACCTCCCAGAATATTGGAAATAAAAACACGAATAAACAAATGGGACCTAATTAAAATTAAAAGCTTTTGCACAACAAAGGAAACTATAAGCAAGGTGAAAAGACAGCCTTCAGAATGGGAGAAAATAATAGCCAATGAAGCAACAGACAAATAATTAATCTCAAAAATATACAAGCAACTCCTGCAGCTCCATTCTAGAAAAATAAACAACCCAATCAAAAAGTGGGCCAAAGAACTTAACAGACATTTCTCCAAAGAAGATATAAAAATGGCTAACAAACACATGAAAAGATGCTCAACATCACTCATTATCAGAGAAATGCAAATCAAAACCACAATGAGGTACCACTTTACACCAGTCAGAATGGCTGCCATCCAAAAGTCTACAAGCAATAAGTGCTGGAGAGGATGTGGAGAAAAGGGAACCCTCTTACACTGTTGGTGGGAATGCAAACTAGTACAGCCACTATGGAAAACAGTGTGGAGGTTCCTTAAAAAGCTGCAAATAGACCTACCATATGACCCGGCAATCCCACTGCTGGGCATATACACCGAGGAAACCAGAATTGAAAGAGCCACGTGTACCCCAATGTTCATCGCTGCATTGTTTACAATAGCTAAGACATGGAAACAACCTAGATGCCCATCAACTAATGAATGGATAAGAAAGCTGTGGTACATATACACAATGGAATATTACTCAGCATTAAAAAAAAATTCATTTGAAGCAATTCTACTCAGATGGACGAAACTGGAGCCCATTATCCAGAGTGAAGTAAGCCAGAAGCAAAAACAACAATACAGTATATTAACACATATATATGGAATTTAGAAAGACAGTAACGAGAACCCAACATGGGAGACAACAAAAGGAACGCAGATGTATAGAATAGACTTGTGGACTTTGTGGATGAGGGTAAGGGTGGGATGATATGGGAGAAGGGCATTGAAGCATGTTAATTGTCATGTGTCTAATCAATCGCCAGCCCAGGATTGATGCTCGGGACTGGTGCAGCGAGATTTCCTGGGGGGGAGGGAGGAGGGAGGGGGGATCCGGAGGGGAAGCATATGTAAACCCATGGTGATATCATGACAATGTATGGCAAAAACAATAAAAAAAAAACTATGTTGAATAGTAGAGGTGAGAGTAGGCACCCTTTTCTTGTTCTTGATTTAAGAGGAAATTCTTTCCATTTTTTACCATTGAGGATAATGTTTGCTGTGTGTTTGTCATATATGGCTTTTATTATCTTAAGGTATACTCCTTCTATGCCTACTTTCTGGAGAGTTTTTAGTCAGAAATTGGTGTTACTGCTGCTGCTGCTGCTGCGTCGCTTCAGTCATATCTGACTCTGTGCAACCCCATAAAAGGCAGCCCACCAGGCTTGCCCTGTCCCTCGGATTCTCCAGGCAAGAACACTGGAGTGGGTTGCCATTTCCTTCTCCAATGCATGAAGGTGAAAAGTGAAAGTGAAATCGCTCAGTCGCGCCTGACTTTTAGTGACACCATGGACTGCAGCCTACCAGGCTCCTCGGTCCATGGGATTTACCAGGTATGAGTACTGGAGTGCGTTGCCATTGCCTTCTCCATAAATCGGTGTTGAATTTTGTCAAAGGCTTTCTCTGCATCTATTGATATAATCATATGGTTTCTATATTTCCATTTGTTAATACAGTCTGTCACATTGATTGATTTGCAAATATTGACGAATCCTTGCATCCCTGTTATAAAGCCCATTTGGATATGATGTATGATCCTTTTAACATGTTGTTGGATTCTGTTTGCTAGATTTTTGTTGAGGATTTTTGCATCTATGCTTGTCAGTAATATTAACTTGTAATTTTCTTTTTTGGTGGCATCTTTGTCTGGTTTTGGTATTAGGGTGATGGTGGCATCATACATTGAGTTTGGGAATTTACCTTTCTCTGCAATTTTCTGTAAGAGTTTGAGTAGGATAGGTGTTAGCTCTTCCTTAAATTTTTGGTAGAATTCACCTGTGAAGCCATCTGGTTCTGAGCTTTTGTTTGTTGGAAGATTTTTTTATTACACTTTCGATTTCTGTGCTAATGTGTTTGCTTGTTTTATAAAGAAGTTGCACTTATACAATCATTTGTAAACATTCTCATTATCCATTCATAACTCAAGATCTATCCATGATTTATATTTCTGGCTTTCTGAGGGCAATATCTATGCTACTATTTTAATCAAAAGATTAAATAAACATTTATTAATAACTTACCTAGTTTCTATGAATAGAAGTTGTACCACAAAGCACTAAAAGAATTGAAAATAAATATTTAACACACATAAAAAATAACACACACCATAATTGAGCACATTGTAATAAAAATTAAAAATTAAAGGTAATGGAGAAGCAATGTGACAGTTTACACTTTGTTTATTCAAGGATTACTGAGCTCAACTGGCCAATGTAGTTCTTTTAGAAAATGGGCATACTGTCAAAGTGTATTTTGAAGAACATAATGAAATGTCCAAGAAAATCAATAAAAGTTTATTCAAAACATGCGAGGTATACATGTGCACAGCTAAATTATCACCTTTCCTTCTGACATCACAAATGAGCCACTTGGTATATCACTGTCCTATGGTCTGGGTACCACCAACAGATAAAAACTAGTAGAGATAAACAGCAGAAAAATCTAGTTCAAGAACATATTGCTCTGTAAATATTATTATCATTCTATAACCCTTCTTTATATAATAGAGCTTTCAGAACTGGCTAATGTGGTAGAAGTGTGACATTGATGTTCCGGTATAATAATGATAAATTTTCTGATTTCTTTTTTTTCTTTATATGCGTCAATATTTATTTGAAGTAAAAGTTAATCATTAGCATTGTCTATAATGCACATAGATAGAAGCTGATATCACTGAGCAGTTATTAAAATATTATTTTATGATCAGACAAATATTATAACTACATAATTTTTGTTTTATTTTATATGATCTACAATAAGCACAATAAATATCTAATAAGCACTATAACCATTAAATAATGAGAGGTAAAAGATAGTTCTTTATTGGAACAAAATGGGAAAAACAATCAGATGGTATCTGTAGAAAACCATTATTGACTTAGTACTTAAATTTTTCATAAGTTTACAATGGAAAGCATTTTTTATGAGTACTTAAATAACCACAGAATGGAAGACATTCTTGTCATTAATGGAAGACTATTTAAATTCAAAATGAATTTGATAGTTTCCTGACATACTCAGTGTTTCTTAAAATTAACAGAAAAAGATGCAATGAAGAAGAAAAACAATAACAAAAATCTGGCAATAGAGTAGCAGCAATGTACTAAATATGAGCTATCAATATTTACTATATTGTCAACTTTAATACAAAAATTATAGAGGGCATATACTAATAATATAGAAATAATTTGCCTATAGAAATATAGGCAAAATTACAGTTGTCAGGATTTTAGGCATTATTTTTTGTAGGTATATCTCTATTCTGTTATAGTTCCTCCAACTTGGGATATATCAGGATCATTTAGGAAAGTACAAAGGAGAATAATTAAAAGGATTAAGTGATTAAAGTGCAAAATATGTATTTAAGATTAAGGGATTTCAGATTGTTCAATCAGAAGATGAACAATCTCTTGATAATGATGGAATGACTTATATCCTTTACAGAGGACTGAATCCCTATGGAAACTTGAGCTTGCATATCTGTTTATAATAACTTTTGATTGCAGGGCAGACTTTGTTCTAACTGAAGAGTGGTGACAGAAGCAGAAGCTGCAAAAACAGAGAAAGACAACAGTAATGAAAACTCCACACTAGCTGTTGGTTGAGATGTCCATACAGCCTACATCTGCACATTGCCTTATCTTCACCGAATTTACTGATACTCTGGCTTGTCCCACAAAGTCGCCTGGGAAACACTGTCAAGTTTTGTCATATTCTGTCACTGAACACCTCTCCTGCATTGCCATCAGTCTTTAAGTGCTCTAATTTTTGCAGGTTCCTCTTGCAGACCTTAGGCATTTTCATGTCCAGTGCTTGTCACAATCATCCAATGCCTCTTTATCAGAGCCTTGGAACTCTGATCACCCAGAGTGAACTCTGAGGCAAAAATGGCACTTTATCATCCAAATAAGCATCTTCCTTCTCTGACACCAGGCTCTCAATCTGATGCCAAGCTTTTTAACATTAACTTTCCCCCTCTGGAGCTTCCTTGGTGGCTCGGATGGTAAAGAGTCAGCGTGCAGTGCGGGAGACCCAGGTTTGCTTTGTGGGTTGGGAAGATCTCTTGGAGAAGGAAATGCCAACCCACTCCAGTATTTGTGCCTGGAAAACCCCATGGATGGAGGAGCCTGGCAGGCTTCAGTCCATGGGCTTGCAAAGTTGGACACAACTGAGCAGCTTCAATCTCCCCATTCTGAACCACAGAACAGAGGACACTGAGTGACTGTCCCTCAGGTGTCCCATGGATGTTACTTGTACCATATACTAGATGAAAAAGAAGTTCTCATTATACATAATGAACACTTTAAGACATTAAAACTTAATTTTCTGTAGGCCTCTGATGGGGAAATTCTAAGTTTCTAGGTCATGCTTGTACAACTTCTTTCAGGTAATGCTCCATAATCATCTGGATATTGACTCTGAGAGTTGAAGGCAGTAGTGGAGGAAATTACTCTGAAATTAACTCTCTGTTGTTTAGTCATTGTCATGTCTGATTCTTTTGCAACTCCATGGACTGTAGTCCACCAGCCTCCTCTGTCCATGAGATTTCCCAGCAATAATACTTGAGTAGGTAGTTATTTCCTTCTCCAGGGTATCTTCTACTGCATTGCAGGTGGTTCTTTACTGACAGGCACCAGAGGGTTCAAGTGGGAAAGGAATGCTTGAAACTTTGTTCTACTTGGTGTGTGTGTACTCAGACATTTCTCACTCATTGTGACTGCACGGATTGTAGTCTACCAGGCTGCTCCCTCCATAGGATTTCCCAGGCAAGAATACTGGAGTGGGTTGCCATTTCCTTCTCCAGGGGATCTTCCTGACCCAGGGATCGAACCTGAGTCTCCTGAATTGGCAGGCACGGATTCTTTACCACTGCGCCACCTGAGAAACCCACTTACCCTGTCTTATATTGCATTCAGCATTCAAAGCAATGACACAGTGTCATGATGAAGGGTATTCAAACTTGAGTTTGAATTTTACCTTCAATTCTTACTGCACAGTACCAGCATTGTAGTATGTGGACTTCTAATATCTTAGTAAAATATATCTTATATTAAAAGTTCGTTAGCTGACTTAATATATGTAAAAAATTAGTGTTGGGGATTACAGAGATTATGGAGCTTCCTGTGTGTGCTCAGGCCAGTGTATAAACTTCTGGTGAACTTGGTCCTCTGTTGACTGACTTTTGAGGATGATCTTTGTGCATTCACGTCTCTTTCATAATTCTGAACATAACCTGGAATATCTCTGAAGTGAGTTGGGGTATTTTTGCTCTTTTAGGAAAAGGTAAAATTAAATGCATGATATGTTCAGACAATTTGGTAAGCGTCCACATTCTGTTCTTTATTTATGCATCCCTTTCCAATGCAGTGGTTTTATGTGATGCCATTTCTGATACTCTAACTGGCAGCCCAGTACCCATTCTGCCTTGCCTCACAGGAACATTTGTTTTTCTAATAATGTGTACAGACCTTTGCAGTCATGTCTCTGTACCCTTTAGAGACACATGGTTTCTTCTTCCTCCAGCACTTGGTACAGAATTCTCTCCACTGACTTTCAAATCAACTCTTTTTTCTTTTTTTAACTTTTGCTTTCCCTGTGGATTTCTTCTTTTTATTAGGCTGCGTTACCTGATAGTCTTCAAATCCTTAAACTGATCAAGCCACAGTCTCTCATGGGTTTCCTCCCTACAGTGATCTGCAGTCAGCTGGGATTGGGATGGGAAACTGAAAACCCCAAGGAGCCTTTGCTCCTCCAGCAGAGCATATAGAGTTTGTCCTGGTATTCCTTCCTTTGGGCTCTCTGTTCATAAATTCATTCAGTGAACTTGGTGATTCACACTGGGCCCTTATGACTCAGGCATTCATTTGGGAAACTACCTTGAAATCAAGGATCAAAACAGGTGAAATAAGAGTGAGCTCTTGTATTTGTTTAATAGTTTCTTGGGAGAGATGATTAAGAAAAACTTTGATGATGTTTAGTAGTAAGAGAATTGATAAGAAATTAAGCAGGAAAAAAAATACTATCTTTTTCTAGATATCTTCAACTATATCTCGTTTGTAGCTAAATACTCTATATAATCTCTAGTTTAAAATAGATTTACTGTACCATATATGAATCTTTGTAAACAAGTAGAAATTTCTTAAGGAGAACTAAAATTAAAAGTCTATTCCTAGGAACTCAGAAATATAGCTCTTGCTAAAATTCCATACTTTCCTCATCTTTCTTGCTTCTGAGATATGTATAAAATACTTGATGAGCAGTAGTAGCAAGAACTGAGTAGGTAATGCCACTGTAACAGTTATAAATAATGTAGGAGTTATTTTCACTAGTGCTTTTGTTTCCAATCATATCAGAAGATTCATGGCCTTTAAACTTTTAAAGTAAGATAAGTTTTTTGTTTGAGAGTAAAAAGAATATAAGTTTTTTATTCTATAATTTTACATTGATCAAGCCATGCTGAACATCATTCCTCTGGTGACTTGCATTTTCATGTAATATATGTTATTACTTCTGATATAGACAACTGGGGCTTCCCTGGTGGTGCTAGTGATAAAGAACCCACCTACCAATGCAGGAGATGCAGGATACGTGGGTCCAATCCCTAGCTTAGGAAGATCCCCTTGAGAAGGGCATGGCAATCCCCTCCAGTATTCTTGCCTGGAGAATTCCACAGTTAGAGGATCCTGGTGGGCTCCAGTCCATGGGGTAGAAGAGTTGAACATGATTTAGCCACTAAACCAACACCACCAACTCTCCCATATACCTTTTCATGACTCTTGAGAATATAAATATACAATCACATTAATAGCATTATATTTTATGGTATGTATGTGTAGAATTTTTATAAATACGTGTGTGTGTGTGTGTGTGTGTGTGTGTGTGTGTGTCTGTGTGTGTGTGTGCACGTGGGCTTAGTCGCTCAGTTGTGTTCGACTTTTTGGGACCCCATGGACTGTAGTCCACCAGGCTCCTCCATCCATGGGGATTCTCCAGGCAAGAATACTGAAGTGGGTTGCCATGCTCTTCTCCAGGGGATCTTCCCAAGCCAGGCATCAAACCCAGGTCTCCTGCTTTGCTGGTGGATTCTTTACTGTCTGAGCTACCAGGGAATCCCATAAATAAATATACATCGTACTTATTTCCTTAATGAGGGAATAAATGCATTAATTTCAAATCTGTTATTTTTTTCAGACTTTTCTCTCACAATTTCCTCTTCTCTGTGATTTAGGAAATTCTTTTTATTACTTTAGGAAAATAGTGACCAGAAATGGCCCTTTTGTTAAATAAATTCCAAGCAAATATATATTCATTTTTTCAGAAAATGAATAGAAGTCAAGTTTAACCTGAATTTAGTTATTAGCATTGTGGTTTGGTAGTATTAATATTTGTCAGATTCTATTTGAAAACTGAAAGTGACATTTTGTTTTTATTTAAAAAATTCTTTTCTGTTGAGTGCATGTTAGGAGACAAAAAAATAAAAGCAGACAAATGTCTAGATAGAATATAAATCTCTATAGCTTTGTACCTACTTTCTCTTGTTTACTAGACAGAAAAGGTTTTTCTTTCCTATTTTTTAAGGGGTTTTTTGGGGGTTGTTTTTATTTTAGTATTTTTGTTGATTTGTTGACACTACAGGAAAGAGACTGAAGAGGAGAAGTGAAAAAAAATTTACATGAATGTGATAAGCAATGAAAATGAATAATATTGCTTAGAAACCTAAGTGACAGTTTGTGGCAGGGAACTGTGAAAGATCCAATTTACCAGCTCTACATGCAATCCAGCACTTCTCTCTCACTTTGGAGAGTTTGGATGTCATATCCCTGCCATGGAACTGGAATTTCACAAGGGACATCATTAGCAGTGGCTTCTCAGAGGGTCCTCCTGGTGGTCTCTGAGGGGTAGTCATCAGCTGTGGAAGATCTGAGTTGGAGAAAATTATTGTGGCAGAAATCACAGAGTTACTGCAGGACAAGCTCTATGGCAAGCTCAGGTGGGCCTTCTCAAATGGACAGCCAAAAGCAGGGAGGAAAGCTTCTCAGGGGTGGTGATTACTGGCAACAGAAAGCATGCTGATGGGGATTCAGGTCCTCTTATTTTAACATTAAGTGTGACTCATTTTGTAGACACAGACTTGTGATGCCAGGGTGTGTGCCTTCTGTATATAGGTATGCGTGACTGTGTAGCATTTTTTTCAGTCACATTTTTCTTCAGTATGCTGTTTCATTACATGTTTGTTTTCCCTTGTTCAGTTGCTCAGTCGTGTTCGACTCTCTGCGACCCCATGGACTGTAGCCCTGCAGTCTCCTCTGTCTGTAGGATTTCCCAGAATACAGAAGTCGGTTGCCATTTTCTGCTCCATATTTTCCTTTAAAATATAATATGAACATCTTTCCCAAATATTAAAGCTTTGAAAAGTAAAACACAAATAAGTTGATTTTTCCCTTCCTACTCCACCTAAAGTTCTGTTACCATTTTCTTCCATCTCAAAAGGACATTGGATGGAAATTTCAGTTTCCCCTTCTTGTAAAATGTATGGTACTAATATTTCTACTTTGAAATTTGCTGATCTCATCTAAAATAGCAGGCAATTACCTCCCTGCCTCCTCTCAGGGCATGTCTCTCCTAGCTGTGGATATTTTTCTAAGGAAAGGGCAGTAAGTGTCAGCTCACAGCAACTTATATTACAATCTGGTATTTTTCCCCCCCTTAAAAAAAAAGATAAATTTATTGGATCTTTTCTAAAATTTTAATTACATACATGGATGTTCCAGGGAGTAATGAAGTCATAGGTTAAAGTTTGTGTGTTTTCTTGAGACATCCATTGTAATTTTGGTAATCGGAAGAGGAAAAACAGGTACTTGCAAACTTTGTGAGTTGTGTCTGCATTTTTTGATGACTTGGTGTTCTTTTCTTTATTTTTTAATCTGAATTTTAGGAGTGGGTGCTAGAAAGACCTTGGTGGAGATACACAGGCTGTCTCACATCATATTGGGAGTGGGAGGATGGATGAGCCCGGGGACTAGCCAGAGAAGTATCTCAATAAGTGACCCTAAAGTTCCTTGAACTTGAGTAGTAACTGTGGTTTATGGTCTGTTTTATCTTCTTTTGAACCTTCAATTTTCTTTAAAAAATTTTTAAGAACCTTCAATTTTCTTATCCTCTGCTGGTTTGTGGAATAAGAAAAGATGAGTTCTACACTTAGGATATATTATTAAGAGAAATTAAGAAAGAAAATGCTTGAGATACATTTCTTAAAATTGATTAGAATTGTCTAAAGAATAAAAATATTTATATAATATCAATTTGGCAATGTTAAGAGATATACTTCATAATACTCAATTCTGAAATGTAGGAAATAACGAACGAAGAGTAATTTGGATACTATCCAACATACTACAATTTTAAAGATATATATTTTTTAAGTGCGAGTGTTTGGAAATTTATAGAGCTGGAACTTTTTCAATTTCTGATAGGCACAGCACATCAATGAAAGTTGCAGTTAGGCAATTCTGTGCATTAATTAGAAAAGGTCAAGCTGTGCAAAGGAAATGAGTACAGTTCATATGGGTGAGAGCTTAGAAAGTACAAGCTGTGACAATGAATTCCAAATCTTAACTAATTACCAGTGGTTCCGCCAAATAAAATGACACTGAATGTTCAAGCATGCTTAAGAGGAGACTTTCTACCTTAGTTGGAAGTTTAAAGAAAATGATAACGTTATTTTTTAAGAAGTAATTTATAGCATGCAATATCTCTTTTTTTTTAAAGTTATGCCTTATGCTTGAAGAAGGAAATGGCAACCCACTCCTGTACTCTTGCCTGGAAAATTCCATGGACAGAGAAGCCTGGTAGGCTACAGTCCCTAGGGTCACAAAGAGTTGGACATGACTGAGCTTTCTCACTTTCTTTTTTATGATTCTAATAACATAATGGAAAACAAAGGAAAGTGAAAAGAAACTTAGTCACACAATCGTGTCCGACTCTTTATGATCCCATAGACTGTAGCCTGCCAGGCTCCTCTGTCCTTGGAATTCTCTAGGCATTATTCCTATTTGACTGAAGAGAAAAACAAAATTCAAAGAAAATTGGCAACTTGTCAAGGTTACACAGGTTGTAAGTGACAGAACACATGAAAACCTGTCCTCTCTTTCTTTGAAATATTTTCAAAGCATGATCAGTTTTAAATCAGATCAAAATTCAGCATGGAATTTTGTTGGAATCTCATCTACACATTCATGTAAATTCTAACACAGAATTTTACAAGCTTAGATAAGCTACGGAATGCTTCAGAATTATATTCAGGTTGTTCCTTTACAGGGTTAATGCTTTTAAAATATCATGTCAATATTTAATCAATAGTTTTATTTTCAGTAAGTCCTAATCATCCTAAAACTCTCTTATCAAAATTCATGTGTGATCAACTCAGACCCATAGACTTACTTATTATAGTTTATTTTGCTGGTAATCAGGGATCAGAATTTCAAAGAGTAGGGAAAGTAAGACCACATTCATGATCAGCACAGTACAGGTATTCTTATAATACAAAGAACATAGCAAAAGTTCCTGAACTTGTGTGGCACAAAAACAAGACATGAATTAGGGGAATGATGGGATGATGTTGTGAGAAAGATAACTGTGCTTCAGGAAGCAGAACTGTTGTGTGGTTTCGGGATCTGAAGCAGACATGTGGCAGAGACAGGACAAAACCAACAGTGGCAGAGAATCCCGTATGCAAATAAGTCACAGATCTCTTTACAAAAGGAGCCCTCCTTTCAGGAAACCAGACAGTTGTCAGGATTTCACCCTAGAAAAACTATGGATATCCATAACCTGGGCAAAATTTGAATAAATTACAATGAAAGTCAAGAAGCAACAGTTAGAACTGGATGTAGAACAACAGACTGGTTCCAAATTGGGAAGGGAGTACATCAAGGCTGTATATTGTCACCCTGCTTATTTAACATATATGCAGATACATCATGCAAAATGCCTGGCTGGGTGAAGACAAGCTGGAATCAAGATTGACAGGAGAAATATCAATAACCTCAGATATGCAAATGATATCACCCTTATGGCAAAAAGCAAAAAAGAACTAAAGAGCCTTTTGGTGAAAGTAAAGAGGAGAGTGAAAAAGTTGGCTTAAAACTCAACATTCAGAAAACTAAGATCATGGCATCTGGTTCCATCATTTCATGGCAAATAGACAGACAATGGAAACAGTGAGAGACTTTTTTTGAAGGGCTCCAAAATCACTGCAGATGGTGACTGCAGCCATGAAATTAAAAGACACTTGCCCCTTAGAAGAAAAGCTATGACCAAACTAGATAGCATATTAAAAAAGCAGAGACATTACTTTGCCAATAAAGGTCTGTCTAGTAAAAGTTTTGGTTTTCCCAGTAGTCATGTACGGATGCGATAGTTAGACTATAAAGGAAACGAAGTGCCAAAGAATGAATGGTTTTGAACTGTGGTGTCGAATAAGACTCCTGAGAGTCCTTTGGACTACAGGGAGATCAAATCAGTCAATCCTAAAGGAAATCAGTCCTGAATATTCACTGGAAGGACAGATGTGAAGCTGAAACTCCAATACTTTGGTCACCTAATGTGAAGAACTGAATCACTGGAAAAGACTCTGATGCTGGGAAAGATTGAAGGTAGGAGAAGGGGACAATAAAGGATGAGATGGTTGGACAGCATCACTGACTCGACAGACATGAGTTTGTGCAAGCTCTGGGAGTTGGTGATGGACAAGGGAAGCCTGGCGTGCTGCAGTACATGGAGTCACAAAGAGAGTTGGACATGACTGATCAATTGAACTGAACTGAACAGTGAAAGGAGAACTATAAAGAGATAGATAATAATTTGGCCCACATCTGTTAGGATATATGGAGAATTACACATCCATATGTAGTAGCTTTTTATCCATTATCTGTCAACATACAAAAAATGTCCATGTTATTTTCCCACAATAGCACAAAGAAACAAGTTGAGAGAGTAGTACTTTATACATATAATTATATATTTATTAAAAAATATGTCTGTGAAAAGTGAAAGAGAGAGAAAGAGAGAAAGTTGCAGGCAATAAATTTCAGACCCTAAAAGTGGATTCTCTTGGTGGAAAAGTAAGAGAAAGCTGGCAAATTATCATGTTTGAAATGTATGTAGACTGCTATTCAATTCCAAATTAATATTTACTTTTTATAATTTAATAAAGATTTATGTGAAAATATAAAAAGAATTCAAGTATCTTCTTGATTTTATTATTTGCTTTTAACTTTATTCATGGTCTTGGTGATACAGAATCTTTCAATTTCTCTGCAGTAAATCTGTCAAGCTTCATTCTCTCCTTGGATTTTCTGTTTTAATATGTCTTCAAATTAGTTCAATATTACTGTTGTAAAGTTGAATTTGTTTAGCATAAATTGAAAGACATGCCTGATATTTGACACTAAGTAATTGTATCAAATCTGTATACTCCCTGCATTCAAGTGGCATTATTATAATCATCATTTCATAATAGTCAAAAGTCACTCAAACCTTACATCTTTCACTGATATTTTTCAAATATATGCTATTTTAGTCCATTCAGATTTCTGTAACAAACTGCCATAGACTATGTGTTTTTGTTTTTTGATTGTGTGTGCTCAATCATGTCTGACATTATGTGACCCCATGGAATATAGCCCACCAGGCTCCTCTGTCCATGGAATTTTCCAGGCAAAAATACTGGACTGGGTTGTCATTTCCTCCTCCAGGGGATCTTCTTGACCCAGGAATTGAACTAGTGTCTCCTTCATTGGCAAGCAGCTCCTTTACCACTGTGACATCAGGGAAGCCCTGAATTAATATTTGTTTCTCACAGTTCTGGAGGTCGAGAAGGAAATGATCAAGGCACCTGCTAAGGAAGGGTCCCCTCTCCAGGTCACAGACAGCTGTCTTCTTGCTGTGTCCTCACATGGCAGAAAGGACAAGAGAACTCTCTGGGGGTCTTCTTTTATAAGGTCATTCATCCACTCATGAAGGGTCTACCCTCACAGTCTAGTCATATGCCAAAGGCTCCACCTGACCACCTCAGAGATTAGAATTTCAACAAAACATTTTTGAGGGGATATAGCATTCAGTCCATCGCATATGTCATAGATATAAAAATTCTGAAAATTATTTAAATAACCCCAGAAATTAAAAAATAATGCATAGTCTTGTCAGAATCAACTCAAGTAAGAGTATCAGAAGTATAGAATTGATTCTGATGAAAGCATCAGAAATAATTTTATATTTAATCTATATATTCCTTAAAATATTATTCATGTTAAGTAAATTATGTGAGGTGTTTGTGTGTATTGTATGTGTATGGTGTGTTTATGTGTGTTTGTACTTAGATTAATATAAAAAATTAAGATCTAATGTAAAAAATTTAATTTTTCTGGCTAAGGGTACATTCCCAGTGCTTATGATTTCTCACTTGGAGGATTATTAATGAATAAAAAAGGGTTACCAAATTGAATCTATAATGATCTTTTATAATCTTCAGTTTTAATTCTCTTCATGGAGTTGTAATTTATATTTTATTATGCATTAAAATTAATAATAGTACATTTTAGACATTTGTTACACTTGGGTTAATATAATTATGTACTCTCTCTAATAAATGCTACCCAAAACATTTCTTCAACTGCTATCATCCTATGAAAAATGAACTGGTGTTTTGAAAAAATGTATCTTTATTCAGCCTAAAATTTAATTTTAAGTTATAAAACTATGCAGTGTTCTTTCCTTGTGTTGAAAATATAATCAGTTTTGTTAGTTCTTATTCAGATGAATTAGTTCTTCATAAGCTTTGACGGGTATATCACTTAGTAGATTAATGTAACTTCAGCCCATTACACATAATGGTGGTCAAATTAATTGACTAAAACTCTGACCACATTCTGGAGAGTAAACCACAGAAAAATTAATCAGTCTAGTACTGTGCATCACATTATACTTAGAAGTGAATCATATGAGTGTAAATTATGCAAATTATTCCTATGTCTTTTCTAAATAGTAGCAAGTATATTTTGTAGTTTAAACATTGTAAATCCTATAATTATTAAGGTGTTTCATTATTCATCTATTCTATTATAAAATATCAAATGGATGCAGTAATTTGTGCAATCATGTACTTTATAACTAAGTAAGTATACTTTGATACATTCATAAATGAAAGCAGGTTAATTGCAACCAACAGAAATAAAGGTGTTGCAAATCTGTTTGGTCACATAATACGATAAAACAGGTTAGCAATATAATTATTTTAATAAATTCTAGGCTATTCAAACTATCACTAAGGAAGATAATATGAAATGAATGAAAAATAAAACCATAAAATATTTAAAATTGTGTCAGAACATATCTCTATGCCTTTGATTTGAAAACCAAAGTATTGACAGTTTTCATTATTTCTGATTACTTAATTCTATTTCAGAAATATAAATGTGACAGTCAGGGACAATAGAAAGATTAAAAGAATAGAGTGAAGGCCTTGTGCTTCCAGACAAAATTTTTCTCCTATTTTCTGTAAAACACTGAGCAAGTTATTTAATCAAGTGAAATATCTTTCTTAAAGTATAAACAGAAATAGATGTATAAACTTTAAAATATGAATAAATTGTAGAACTGTAGAGAAATGGATGAAATACATGATTTACTTAAAACTCTCAATAAATATCTATCAGAAAGTCAAATTGTTTTTATACTATTAACATAAAAAACTTTGATTTCCATATTTTCTATTGATTATCTGGAATCAAATTGTATTTTGAATATGTGCTGTGTTTGTATGACACAGATTCCATTATCATCTTCTCAATAATCCACCCATCCATCCATTTATGTATTCATTCATCCATTTGTAATAGGGCTGTATATTGAAATATTAATGCTTATAATACTCTTTTTGAACATTCATAAAAATGCTATCCTACCCACATTGCCTCTAGACTTACTGAAAATGCAGAGATAAAATACTAAGTACTACTAACTTGACTACCTAAATAGACTCTTGAAAGTCAAAAATAAAATGCCCCATCATAATATATATTCTTTCTAAAATAAAATACTGAATTTCTTCAGCTAATCTTTCAGTCCTATTAGAGATAAGGTGATGAATTTATGTACTGGGAGATGTGAAGAGAAATATATTAATCATCACATTAGATTAGGTTAAGGAGCTGAAAGCAATAGTGGTAAGGAATAAAGCATAGTCATGAGGATAGGATACTGACCAGAATCCAACCAGCCTTAGAGAAGCCAATGGAGCTGCAGTCAGGTCTTCATACCACTAGCTAGCACTGGGTAAACACCTACTGTTTACCTGGCTAATCCATTGAGATATTCTTCTCTTCAGTGTGGGAAACTTCTCCCAAAAACTGGTATCAGGTCAATTAAAAAATCATGAAAACAAACTACAACTATGTGCTGAGACTTGGCTACGGCAAGTAAAAACAAACCACATTAAATTTTTATATATATATATATATATATATATATATATATATATCTGTTCTTTCTCACTTCTTTTCAATCACCAAGGAAATGTAACATTTTGGTACGGAAGTGTTTTTAACCAAGGATGACTTTACTGAAGGGGAAAGGAAAAAATTCACAGTATCTCTATCAATGAAACATATTAATGTTGCTCTTTCAATAAAAAATATTTTGATCAACTTTTACAATCCAAATCCTACAGGAACATGGGACACAGTGATTAAAAAAAAAAAAACAAACTTTTAGCTCATGGATGTTATTGCCTCATTACTGAAGTCAAAAAGCATCAGCTTTTGGATCCCAAAAGCATCAGTTCCACCTGATGAGAAGAATTGACTCACTGGAAAAGACCCTGATGCTGGGAACTATTGGAGGCAGGAGGAGAAGAGGACAACAGAGGATGCGATGGTTGGATGGCATCACTGTCTCAATGAACATGAGTTTGAGCAAGCTCTGGGAGTTGGTGATGGACAGGGAAGCCTGGCATGTCAGCCCATGGGGTTGCAAAGAGTTGGACATGACTGAGTAACTGAACTGCACTTAGTGGAGTGAAATATCAAACTTCAAAAATATGCAATTACAATTACAAATTGTGGGAAATGTTACGAAGTATGCATGCAGGGTGTAAGAAACTGGATTGCGGGCTATACCAGAAAATTCTGATTTGAGAAATGATCAGAGTTGGGAAATTTTAACATTAGGATTCTCCCAAGGCCTCTAGTCCAAGGCTGGGGTTATGAAGTCTAGTTTTCCCAAAAACAACATATTTGAATGGGTGCAATCCATATGAGCAAAATGAAAATATATAATTATCAAGATGGGGGAGTGATAAGGCAGTAGTAGCAGTTAAAAAAAAAAAAAGTTAGTGAATGGACTTTCCTGGTGGTCCAGTGGTTAAGAATTCCCTGACAATGCAGAGGAAAAGAGTTTGATTCCTGGTCTTGGAAGATTTCATATGCTGTAGGGCAAGTAAGTCCCTGTACCACAAGTACTGAGCCTGTGCTCTAGAGCCCATGCACCACAGTTTTTTGAGCCTGAGCACCCCAGAGCTCCTGCCCAAGCTCTGCAAGAAGAGAAGCCACTGCAATGAGAAGCCCACACATCTCAACTAGAGAAAGCCAGGGAGCAGCAATGAAGACCTAAAGCAGCTAAAAATAAATAAATGAATAAATACAATTTAAATAAAAGTTGATGAAGATAAAAAGGGTTTGGAGTTTGAATACATCAAGAGTTTGGGACAAAAGTGAATAGCTGGTTTAGGATACATGCCTTTATTAGTCAGGGATCTTCAGATAACCAATATGATATATCTATGTCAATATATATTGTTGCTGTTGTTTTGTTGCTGTTGTTTAGTTGCTATGCCCTGTCTAACTCTTTTGCTAGTTTATGGACCCCGCCAGCTCCCCTGTCCATGGGATTCTCCAAGCAAGAATACTGGAGTGGGTTGACATGTCCTCTTCCAGGGGATCTTCCCAACTGAAGGATCGAACCCACATCTTCTGAGTCTCCTGCATTTGGCAGACAGATTCTTTACCACTGAGACATTGGGGAGGTCATCTGTATCTACTCCATATCTACTTCTATACATATACGTATTGATTGGTCTATGTCTATATCTATACACATATACACACATATAT
This sequence comes from Antilocapra americana, assembly GCA_007570785.1. Classification (NCBI taxonomy): domain Eukaryota; kingdom Metazoa; phylum Chordata; class Mammalia; order Artiodactyla; family Antilocapridae; genus Antilocapra; species Antilocapra americana. The sequence continues at coordinate 30,890,474 of ML661338.1, read as the reverse complement.
TTTTAGACTTTTCTATTTTAAGGATTGGCTCATGTGAGCTCAGATGGTAAAGAATCTACATTTGATGCCAGAGACCCAAGTTCAATCCCTGGGTCAGGAAAATCCACTGGAAAAAGCAATGATTACTCACTCTTGTATTCTTGCCTGCAGAATTCCATGGACAGAGAAGCCTGGTGGGCTACAGTCCATAGGGTCACAAAGAGTCATACATGACTGAGTGACTAAAACTTTCACTTTTTCACTCCCATGTGATTGTTAGGGCTGGTGAGCTCATAATTCATAAGCCAAGCCAGGAATCTCAAAAATTCAGATAGAAATTGATATCAGAGTTCTGAGTCCAAAATTCACCAGGTAGCTTGGCAGAGACTAATATTATAGTCTTGAATCAGAACTACTTTCAGAAAACATAGTTTTTGCTCTTAAAGTGTTCATCTGATTGGATGAGGCTCACTAACATTGTCAAAGGTAATTTACTTTTCTTAAAGTCAGGCTGCAGATGTAGATGTCAACCCCATCTACAAAATGCCTTCAAAACAACACTTCACGTTTAATTAAACCAATGGGTGCTCTAGCCTAGGCAAGCTGGTGTATAAAATTAACCACCAACAGCATAAATGGTGTGGTAAGTGGTGTTTATCAAATTAAAAAAAAAAAAAAAAAAAAAAACACCCTGATTTTTTTACGTTTCACATTTCTCAGGTTTCTAGTTCCAAGTCTTTATGTTTATATTCTCTTCAATTCTCTCCTGAAAATGCTTTTACTCCAGTCACAGTGTCTTATTTTCTTTAGTCTTAGAGAATTTTCTGATTTTGTCTTATTATTTTTTAGTATCTGATTGACTTTATTTCTCCCTTTCACCATAAAATTATCAAGCTTTTCACAATATTTAGAAATTCTATGTACTGTATTTTTAAATATTATAGTTTAATGTTTCAGACATCTAACTTAAAAAATACTAAATAGCAATTTAATAATATTAAAATTTATAAGAGAGGCACACTATAACAGAACATTATTAGCTATAAAAAGCAATGTAAAAATAAAATATAATTCTATTTGACTCAAACTGAAAGTCACAAGAAAGCATAAACACATTAAATAAAATTGGAAGCAGCTTGTATCAGGAGTAATAAATAAAAATTTATCTTTAATACACACAAATTATACACCATTAATAACTGGCCTTCATACCAGACTTTTTATTTTTACCAAATGAATTTAGGCTAATGGTATTTTCTTCAAAGGAATAGCGAAAGAGTCTAATTATTTTACCTAGAACTAGGGTAAATGTAAACTTTCAGATTTCCTAAAATATAATTTTATTATCTTTTAATACATTTGCATACTATAATAAAGCTTAAAGGCTTCCTAGGTGGCTAAGTGATAAAGAATCTGCCTACCAATGCAAGGGACACAGGAGACTCAAGTTCAGTCCCTGAGTGGGGAAGATCCCCTGGAGGAACAAATCGTAACCCACTCCAGTATTTCTGCCTGGAAAATTCCATGGACAAGGGAAGCCTAGTGGGCTAGAGTCCATGGGGTCCCAAAGAGTCTGATATGTCTTAGAAACTAAGCAGGGGCATGTGTTATGAAAATGAAAAAGAGTGAAAGTGAATATCAGCCGTATCCGACTCTTTGGGACCCAACGGACTACACAGTCCATGGAATTCTCTAGGTCAGAATACTGGAGTGGGTAGCCTTTCTATTCTCCAGGGGATCTTCCTAACCAAGGGATCTAACCCAGGTCTCTCATATTGCGGGCAGATTCTTTACCAGCTGAGCCACAAAGGAAGCCCAGGAATGCTGGAGTGGGTAGCCTATCCCTCCTCCAGCAGATCTTCCAGATCCAAGAATTGAACATGGGTCTACTGCATTGCAAGTCGATTCTTTATCAACTGAGCTATCAGGGAAGCCCATGCATCATAAAGCTTACATATTCCTTATCACTTTAAGATTGCTTATTGTTTTATATACCTAAACACAGGCCATGATCTTATCTCTGTGCTTCTAGGTTTGTTTCCAGCATCACTACTGGACATGAGTTTGAGCAAACTCAAGGAGATAGTCAAGGACAGGGAAGCCTTACATGCTTCCGGCACAATTTAGAGACTGACTGAACAACAACAAAAACAAAATAAATCATAAGGCCAACTTAGCCTCAGGGAGTGGAGTAGACTCCTTTTCTTGATGGAAAGTAATGCAAAATCAAGTTGCAAGGATGTGATTACAAAGAGTGGGATAATTAAAGTCATTTTTGTAAACAATCTACTATAAAGATGGGTAGAGGAAATAAAGTGTTCATATTTTATGGCATACCAATTTAAACACATTGAATTTAACTGAAAACAAGGAGGAAGTCACGATTTACACCACACATTCAGTATCCTAACCCACAAGAATAAAATTATACTAACCAAAAGTTTAAGTGGCCATCTTTTTGCCTTGTAAGTAGATTTTCAATCACTCAGATGCTATTTCTACTTTGAAAGTTATTGAATAATAGTAAACCATGAGGAGTGACTGAAATAACTTTAACCTATTCAGAAATTAAAATTTCCAAGGAAAAGAATGCAAGGCAGAGGTAGAGGATAGTGAGATTTATAGAAATCGTAATTAAATTAAGAAGTGGCAGCACAAAGAGGAAGAATCCTAGAAGCAGGGTATCAACGGATTGTATTTTCTCATGAATTTGATCATTTCAAATAATTAGAAAATGAAGCAGTAGTGCATGTAGTGATTTTAGTAGTATCTTATCAGTGCATGTTTGGACTATAAGAATCATATTTTAAAAAGTAAAAACTTAATTGACTGCATATAAACCTGCCTAACAATTATAATTTAATAAAGAATCCCACAATAATACTAGACTTAAGCTAAGCTCAGGCTTCATACACTGATCTCATTTTATCTGAAGATCAATCATTTGATACTTATCACAAGAAACTTCTGAAAAGATATTCAAACATAAATCAATGGGGTGTTTTACAAGAGAAAATACTATAATTTGAGATAAAGGAGACTACTGAAATTATTATTAAATCAAACTATTACACAGTAAAATACTTAATGGTAAATCACTAGTAGCAGTTTACTAAAAAACTGAAAAGAAGAAGGAGTGCCCACCTTAATAATTTAATGATGTCCCGCAAGAAGTAAAGAACAATGAAAAAATTGATGGATTTTTGGCTAGCTGCTCTAATTAATAAAGGATATGACTATCTATTTGGAAAGATTACAAGAAGCTAATGTATCATTAGAACATAAAGAAATATAAGAGTGTGACATACTACTCTGTTACAACATAAATTATAGAAGTCAATAACTCTCATATATCAACAACAATAGGATAGAAATTATGTGTATGTTTGGAACAAGATAGAAACTAAAATAGAATGCATATTCCATTTCACTAAAAAAGCCCTAAATGATACATTATTTACTAATAGTTTTCTGGAAGTTAATTCCACTATAAATATTCAATACTGATCAAAATGTAATACACGGTATGATTGAATACTTGGCTAAATAAATATTGTAAATGGTTCTGAATAAAATTTCTGTTTAAATATACCCTATTGTCACAAGTATATTTTCTAATTGTATAAAGTGATTTCAAAATTTGAATAAAAACACAAATAGTAAATGCAGAATATATTTGATAAAATGCAGATTAGTTTTACTATCTGATGTTTAAAAGCATTACTTCTTTACAAAAGGTAAAGTAATATTGTATTAGAACAAAAAATAAGCTTATTAATCAATGAAAATAATAGAAAATCTCATTGTGGAACATTTTGTTAAATACAAATGTAAGAGAATATACACATACTCAAATATTTATACCCACACAATCCTACTAAACACACATAATAACACATATCTAGAGTATAAGAGAACTTTAAAATGAATTTTATTCTTGTATGCCCTACCAATAATAAATGAAATATTTATATCATTATAATAATAAATAATATAAGTTTAAGGCAAGTCATAAAACAATATGATTTATTTTTATGTATGCCAAGTCTTTAGATAATGTTAATATTCTCTACATTTATTTTTTATTTAAACATTTTTCAACAATGACTGAAACACACAATTTACACTCTAAGAAAAAACAGTCAATACTTCAAGTAATTTGAAAATGAGTTGAAAACCGAAGAAACTAATACTCAAAGTATAATGTTATTATTAAAAAAACATAAAAGAAAAATAACCATGATTTTATACATGACTTAGAAAACATGTTATGCTTGCAGACTTCTCTGGTAGGAGTGCTCAACATGTTTATCTTTTTCTTTACTTATATTCAATTCACATATTTATCTACATATCACAAAAAGGAAAAAGAGGCTGGCAAAGTGAACCATTTCCTAGAAATTAAATTGAATGTTCTGGGAATGGAAATCATTCCATAAATTAATGGTTCACAAAGTCTGATGGTTAATTTTTGCACAGACCTGAATTGACTGAGGTTACATGTATTTCTATAAAAATACTAAAGCATTATTTTTTATTTTCACTGATGTTCTCTCAGAATTGAAGAGTGGAGTTATCTACATGCTACATGACTTTAACAAGGTAACTGTTATTATGACTTAAGGATGTGAGTGGTAGTGTGTATTATATATTCTTATATTTCCTAGACTATTCTGGGGCAGTCAGTGGATAGTTAGATGATAGGTAGATAGAAAAAATAATATACACATATAATTTTCAGAGATTAACTAAATTTTCCTTCAGAGTTCCTACCATACTCTTACCACCTATATGCAATTATAACTACCATGATCTCTGCAATCTTTCTGTTTCACACTAATTCATCTTACTATTTCACACTAATTCTTCACTATATAGAAACTTCAATTTTATGTGCTAATGCAGAATATAGATATGTGTATATATATATGTATAATTTTCTTGTTTTTCTATATTCTTTAAAAATCGAGGGAAATTTTATGTATCTGAGGCTGATTTTTTTTAAAATTTTGGTTAGAATATATTTTCTTGTAGTTAAGAATAGATGTTTGGCTTAGAAAGAGAAATTAGATGACTTGCTTTCTCAACTCACAGTTGTTCCATCTATGTATAAATTTGATGAAAAAAAGATAAAATCAGAGTTCTTTCTATTAAACACAGACATACTTCGCATTTTAAAAGCAAAATATTGTTTTATCTTTACAAAAGATAAAGGCAGTGCCCCAGACGCATATTACCATTTTAAGCCTATATCTCTACCTCAAGTATATGTTTTTCTATGTGAATTTTAAAAATAGATTTATTGAGGTATTAATGATGTTCAAAAAACAGAACATTTAATGCCTACAACCTGATGAACTTTATTACATTCATACACCATGTATGTGTGCATTACAGTGATTAAGGAAATAAGCATGCATATCCTCAGCTGGTAAAGAATCCGCCTACAATGCAGGAGTTGCTATGAGTCGGTGTTGCTATCCAACCACCTCATACTCTGTCATCCCGTTCTCCTTCTGCCTTCAGTCTTTTCCAGCATCTGGGTCTTTTCCTATGAGATGGCTCTTCACATCAGGTGGCCAAAGTATTGGAGTTTCAGCTCCAACATTAGTTCTTCCAATGAATATTCAGGGTTGATTTCCTTTAGAATTCACTGGTTTGATCTTGCTGTTCATGGGACTCTGAAGAGTCTTCTCCAGAACCACAATTGAAAAGTATCAACTCTTCAGTGCTCAGCGATTTTATGACCCAACTCTCACATCTGTACATGAATACTGGAAAAAAATCATAGCTTTAATTATATGGATCTTTGTTAGCAGTGATGTCTTTGCATTTTAGTACATTGTCTAGCTTTCTTCTGAGGCACAAGGATCTTTTAAGTTCATGGCTTCAGTCACCGTCAGAGTGATTTTGATATCCAAGAAAATAAAATCTGTCATTATATCCACTTTTCCACTCTTCTATTTGACATAAAGTGATGAGACTGGATGCCATGATCTGTTTTTTGAATGTTGAGTTTTAAGCCAGATTTTTCACTTTCTTCTTTCACCCTCACCAAGAAGCTCTTTAGTTCTGCTTCACTTTCTGCCATTAGAGTGGTATCATCTTCATATCTAAAGTTTGTTGATATTTCTCCCAGCAGTCTTGATTCCAGCTTGTGATTCATCCATGTACCTAACATTTTAGGTTCCTATGTAATATTGTTCTTACAAATCAAACTTTACTTTCACCACCAGACACATCCACAACTCATTTGTGCCTCGCTTGAACATTGTTTGTGCCTTGGTCCAGCCACTTCATTCTTTCTGGAAATATTGGTAATTGCCTTTTGCTCTTCCCCAGAAGCATACTGGACACCTTCCAACTTGAGGGGCTCATCCTCCAATGTTGTATTTTTTTGCCATTTCATATTGTTCATGGGGTTCTCAAGGCAAGAATTCTGGAGTGATTTGCCATTCCCTCCTCCAGCGGACCAGGTTTTGTCAGAGCTCTCTACCATTACCTGCCCATCTTTAGTGATCCTGCATGGCTTGGCTCATAGCTTCACTGAATTTTGCAAGCCCCTTTGCCATGACAAGGCTGTGATCCATGAAGGGCTGGTAAGAATACTGAACATGAAATCTACCCCCTTAATAAATGTTTAAGGGTTTGATTAAGCTACTTGTTAACTGCAGGCACTGTGGTTTACAGTGGATGTCTAGACCTTATTCATCTTGTATAACTGTAACTTTATATCTATTGAAAAATAACCCTTATTTTCCATTCCTCATCTCTTGCCGACTACCATTCTATACCATAAACTTATCACCTCCAAAAGTTTCCTCCTGCCCTTTTGTTAATTATGATTATTACTTAAAGAAAATCAATGCCCACCAGAGACTTTAAAAGAATAGTTCTTAATTCTAACTTTGTATCAACACATTATTTTATCAGCATTATGACCTGTAATTTTGGTGAAATAAAACATATACTTATGAGAGATAGTTACAGTGAAAAGTGCATATGATTATAGTTTCCTACAAGTTTATTATAATGTAAGCATTTGAAAAAAGGTTATATTATGGAGACAATAAGATATTTCCCTATTTATATTGTGAGCATTCAGAACTCTGCTGATACGATAGTGATGATTCCCCCTCAATCTTCATTAAAAGCATTGTGTTTCTGAAACAGAACATAAGTATCCTGTTGGCTATGATGTGAAAAATCTGTGTTCCAGTTCTGAGTAAATACCACTTTTATGAAGCTTGTCAAGATATTATCTCATTATGTAAAATCCAAAAATAAATACTGTAATAGTTACTATATATCTCACTATAATTTCATAATATCTGATAATATAGTATTGATTATGTATATATTGTATGAATGGATGACTGAATCTCAGAACTACTTTTCAATAAAACATACAGTATACTTACTGATTATATGAAATGTATCGATGTTTTTCAGGGTATCACATCAATGTAAACAAACTGAGTATATTATTCAGTAATTTAAATGTGGCACTAAGCCAATACAGTTTTCCCACCTTTCTCTGATTATAAGATTTGGAATCATATAGTTAGTAAACCAATAGTTATATGAGGTTAGAATTTGCCACTATGCTAGTGAACAAGATTTTAATTCAACCTTTCAGAGTGAATTATTTCAGATTGTATTATTATTGTTATTTTGCTGTTCAGTTGCTCAGTCATGTCTGACTCTTTCTGACCCCATGCACTACAATACACCAGGTTTCCCTGTCCTTCACCATCTCCCAGAGTTTTCTCAAACTCATGTCCACTGAGTCAATGATGCCATCCAACCACTTAATCCTCTGTCACTCCCTTCACCTCCTGCCCTCAATCTTTCTCAGCATCAGGTCCTTTTCCAACGTGCTGGTTCTTCATAGTAGGTGGCCAAAGTTTCGGAGCTTCAGCTTCAGCATCAGTCCTTCATATGAATATTCAGTGTTGATTTCCTTTAGGATTGACTGATTTGATTTTTTTTTGCTGTCAAAGGGACTCTAGAGAGTCTTCTTCAACACCATAGTTTGAAAATATCAGTTCTTCAGTGCTCAGCCTTCTTTATGGGCCAACTCTTACATCTGTACATGACTACTGGAAAAACCATAGCTTTGACTATCCAAAGTTTGTTGGCAAAGTGATGTCTCTGCTTTTTAATATGTTGTCTTGACTCATCACAGCCTTTCTTCCAAGGAGCAAGCATCTTTTAGTTTCATGGCTGCAGTCACTGTTGGCAGTAGTTCTGGAGCTCAAGAATATAAAGTCTGTTACTCTTTCCATCGTTTCCTCATCTATTTCCCATGAAGTGATGGGATGGATCCATGATCTTTGTTTTTTGAAAATTGAGTTTTAAGCTAGCTTTTCCACTCTCCTCTTTCCATTCTCCTCTTTCACCTTCATGCAGAGACTCTTTAACTCCTTGGTTCTCAGTTCACATAATGTTGAAGCTTAGCTTGAAGGATTTTGAGCATTAGTTTGCTAGCGTGTGAAATGAGTGCAATTCTGAAGTAGTCTGAACATTCTTTGACAGTTCCTTCTTTGTGATTGGAATGAAAACTGACCTTTTCCAGTCCTGTGACCACTGCTGAGTTTTCCAAATTTACTGGCATATTGAGTTTGGCACTTTAATAGCATCATCTTTTAGGATTTGAAATAGCTCAGCTGGAATTCCATCACCTCCATTAGCTTTGTTCATTCTGCCTGTGATTTCATATGATATGCTCTGCATATCAAATAAGCGAGGTGACTTGCCTGTGAGTGTTTGGGAGTCACCTTTGGAGGCATGGGTCATCAGTGGACTGCTGTGGGGTCAGGAGCACTAGCAGCAGCAGTTTTAAGAGGCAAGGCATAAGTCCTTTTGGAGGAGGTCATCATTACCCCTACATAGTTAGGCTTTACGCCAAACTATAGGGATCGAATACAGCCCCATCCATCAGCAGAAAATTGGATTAAGGATTTATTGAGCATGGCCCCTCTCCAAAGAGCAAGATCCAGTTTTCCCCAGTCCCTCTCATCAGGAAGCTTCCACAAGCCTCTTCACATCCATCAGAGGGTAGACACAATGAAAACCACAAGCACAGAAAACTAGCCAAAATGATCCCATGGATCACAGTTTTGTGTAACTTGAAACTATGGGCCATGTCGTGTATGGTCACCTAAGAAGAAGTCCTGGTGGAGAGTTCTGACAAAATGTGGTCCACTGAAGAAGGGAATGGCAAACCACTTCAGCATTCTTGCCTTGAGAACTCCATATATAGTATGAAAGGTAAAAAGATATAACACTGAAAGATGAACTCCCCAGGTTGGTAGGTGTCCAACATGCTACTGAAGAAGAGAGGAGAAATAGCTCCAGAAAGAATGAAGAGGAAGAGCCAAAGAAGAAACAATGCCTAGTTGTGGATGTTTCTGTTGGTGAAACTCTGATGCTGTAAAGAGCAATATTGCATAGGAACCTGGAATGTTAGGTCCATGAATCAAGGTAGATTGGAAGTGATCAAACAGGAGATGGCAAGAATGAACACATTGACATTCTAAGAATCAGTGAACTAAAATGGATGGGAATGGGTGAATTTAATTCAGATGACCATTATATCTACTACTATGGGAAAGAATCCCTTAGAAGAAATGCAGTAGCCCTCATAGTCAGTAAAAGAGTTCAAAATGCAGTACTTGGGTGCAATCTCAAAAACGACAGAATGGTCTCTGTTCATTTACAAGGCAAACCATTCAGTATCACAATAATTCAAGTCTATGCCCCAACATAAAGCCAAAGATGAAGTTGAATGGTTGTATGATGACCTACAAGATCTTCTAGAACTAACACCAAAAAAATAAGTCCTTTTCATCAGAGGGGACTGGAATGCAAAAGTAGGTAGTCAAGAGATAACCTGGAGTAACAGGCAAGTATGACCTTGGAGTACAAAATGAATCAGGTCAAAGGCTAACACAGTTTTGCCAAGAGAATGCACTGGTCATAGCAAATACCCTCTTCCAAAAACACACGAGATGACTCTACACATGGACATCATCTGATGGTATCAAAATTAGACTGTTTATATTCTTTGTAGCTGAAATGGAGAAGCTCTATATAGGCAGGAAAGAAAAAAAAAGACTGGGAGCTGACTGTGTCTCATATCATGAACTTCTTATTGCAAAATTATTCAGGTACATGGACTTATTAGTATACATAAATTATTTGTGTAAGTATCTAAATCTACTCGAGTTGTATGTGGTCTAAATTTTTAATTTTAGATTTTAGAGAACAAAAAATATTTATTTGAACAAGTTTAGAATTGCTTTAGGAAATGTGAGAAGTTTCAGGAAGTTTTAGAAGTTTAAGGAGTCCTCTCTTTAGCATGAAATGAAAGCTATAAGTTATGAGAAAAATTGGAATTATCAGTATGAATAAAGAACCAACTTTTCAAAAAAATAACAACATTACATAATCAGTCAGCATGCAGGCTTGATTTTATGGGGGTGATAAGAATTGTCGTTGATTCTAACTAAATTATATGAGAGTCAATAGAAGCCAATAAAATAGCCCATTGATTATGCAGTGATTGTCAAACAGACCCATGACTGTCCATGACAATGTGAAATTTGGAAAATAGATTTCTACAACTGGCCAAACAATTATTACACTTTACTTTCTCTCAAGGTAGCCATAGTGAATCTATCAACTTTAACCACATATTCATGTTAAACAAGTAACGTGTGCTGCATGAATACATGAGAGAAAAGAGGAGATAGGAGAGGAAAGATGGGGAGGAAGAAAAAACATAAGACAACAAATAACTTAAATAGGCTGCTTCACAATTCTAGTAACAGAAGGTCTTATTTAGGTTTAAGCCATATAGAACTCAGAAAGATCTTCCAAGGGAAAAGATTGGTATCAGTGCTCCCTATCCCTTACCTAGGCTATTCAGGTTTATTTCTGTGAAGTCCATTCTAGTTCAGGGGAGAGATGTTATATGCAGATAAAACTAGGAATTATTTGGGCCTCTGAAATTACACAGAGCACTTAATTATATTCTTCATAAGTGTTCTAGGACAGTATTGAGTTTTTAAACTAAATACCTTAACATGAGAACCATACTTACAAAATTCAACACTTTAAATATATATAATATATATAATATATAACATAACACTTTAAATATATATAATATATATAATATATAACATAAATTTTATATATAATATAAATATAAATATATAAATATAATATATATAATATAATATAATATATAAATATATAATATAAATTATATATAATATAAATATAAATATAATATATAATATATTATTATATAATATATATATATTGTCCTAAGACTCCAAAGAGGAATATAATTGTGAATAATTAAGTGCAGAACATTGTCTATAGTTAGTAAATCAATTTATGGACTGCTTACTGTTCCCCAAACTGAATATGCTTTGTAAATAAAAAGTGATTCTCTTAAAGGCTTAAAACCAAAGGTTAAAAGAGATTGTCATGATTTAAAGTAAAAAAGTAGGAGGTATGTCAGTATTGTTCAAATCACTCAAATATATTTTAGTACTGTTTATTTCAAATTCATGACAGACAGAATATTATTAAAAATATCTTCAAATCCTGTCCTACTTTCTGGGACCAACTAGCTTTAAAAAAATCAATGCTAGGCTATCTTTTCAGAAAATATATGTAATCTCCTATATTTTGAATAATTCTCTCTTTTCCTTCCCTTGGGTTTGCAGGAGTTACAGTTATTGATTCACACAGTTTCTCTTAATAAGTCAACTGTTCCCAATATTGTTGGTGTAAAACATACACTTGGTTACCTGCTTAATAATTGGTTTCTTTCTTCTATGGAGAACCTGTCCACACCTTTCCCCCCAGTCCTCCCAATGGGTAGTGATTAATTTGCATTAGTTTAAATAACCGCAATCATTCCTTTCTGGGTGCTAGTGGTTCATTTAAGAATAGTCATATAATGTCATTCTAACTGAAGGAAACAAGGTGGAATCTGCAAGGGGATCTCTGGAGAAAATTTCTACCTTGGAACAAAAGTCACACTGTGAGGAAGGTGGAGTAGAGGTTGAGAAAATACTGTGTAGTGGATATCTTTTTTTATGGTGCTGATTTAACCTATTTTTAAATAGTCATACTTTCCAATTTTGAAGTGGGCTAATGAATGTCTTACTGTCACAGCATTTGGAGTTGGGACATTAATATGAACATCCATCAGTGTACATCTGGGTCCAAGTAAGACCATGAGGCCAAAATGTAATAATTATAAACTAGTCCAACTTCTTTTAAATTTATATTAAATTTAATGTCAAATCAAGTTGAAACATAAAGCCATGTTATTTTTAGATTTTTAAACTGTGTTTACTTCAGAAACAAAAGTGTTCTAATGAAAGTAATTACTTGAGACTTTTTCTTACGTAAGTAAAGCTTACTTTTTTGTGTGTGATAGATAATCCTTAATTATGAAGTGCATTTCAGTCTTCAGGTTTGCTTTGTTTTGCCATTTTTGATTAAAGTAATACAGTAAAAAAGATTATCCAATAATTAAAATGACTTGAATGAATTATAAAACTGAACATTTCTATTAGTTCAAAATTATCTAAAATATTAGTGATTCCATGAGGATTGCAAGTTATGTGACATATCATTTCTGAAACCCTCAGAGATAAAATTCACATGTCAGGGAAGATTTCTATACATCCCGTACCTGTGAAACTTACTATTTGACATTGATGGTTTGTAAATGATTATTTCCAGGAAACCTGCCATATGATTTGGGAGTAAAGTGTAGTTTAATAACCTTTTTTTATTGTTCATTTGTTTCCATTGTACCTCTCTTTTTAGAGGCCATCACATTGTTTCTGTGTTTTAAATCAATAAAACCCTTTGGGTGGCTGTCCCAAAGGTAAAGAGGTAAAAGAATATTTCTATATTCCATTTGACTTCAGATTAAAAAATTGGTCTATAAAAATTACTTTTTAATATTACAGAATCAAATTCCACTTAAAGGGCTACATTTCCAAAGACATCCTCTGAAAATGACCCCTATGTCCTGTGTGCTAAAAGTAATCACCCTCTTTCCTGCAATGAAGGATTTTATTAATTCCCAAATTTTTATGATCTTTATTTTTCATCATATTCTCCACTGCACTCATAGCTCAATTCTTAAAAATCAGGACAGTGTGCTGAAACTGATAGCTGACATTTACTTGAATGAAAAGAGGCATCATTTAGTGTGAACTTTCCTTTTGATCTTTCCACACCCTGATTCCATTCCACATATTTTATTTTCCCTTTTTCATAGACGTGAAACCAGTATTTCCTGAACAAGCTCCTTTGTACTCATCTATGAAATAAAATTTATTTGTGCCCTAGGAGTCCAGAATATAAACACTGTAACATTAACTTTTTTTTCCTGAACAGTAGAGTGATTATTAGTAAAGATCTAGAGTATGCATTTGGACTCTGTGACATTCTGCACTTATGAGATATAGTTTAATGTGGATGGAATTTGTGAAGCCTGAAGGTTAAATTGACATTTAGATGCCAGATACAGTCTAGGAGTACTATATTCACACAATGAAAAGATGAAGTAAATATTGGTTTTAAGAGAATGGTCAAGCTCTATAGTTTCTTCCACTATATTTTAATACCTATAATAGCCTTCAGTTTTTCCATTTAGACATAAAGTCAATGAATACATGACCACCACTAATATAATAATTTCCCACAGAAACATCTATAATTCAACAACTGGTCATCTATTTGGAGAAATAACTGGCAGACTCCAAAGCCCTGGAAAGAATGTCTGTGACTTTAATTAGGCACTTGATTTTAGGAATTTAATGGGGTTGGCAAAATAGTTTGGACCTGGTAAGTTGAAAGTATAACTACCTGACCTTTTTTTAAAGACTCTAGTTTTGATACACAAAAATACAAATCATTATTACATAATTTCGTATTCTTGTGGCAAAACATAGATACACCAGCAATAAAGAAAAGATGCTGAGGGATATTTTTAGACTACATCTTACATTATTACTGCATTTCTGCTTGTTTTTACTACGATACCTATTTTCAATTTATTTTTATACATATATATTTTATATATATTATTCACTGAATGAATATACTTAATAGAGCTAAGATGAAATTGAAAAAGTTATCTATGCTTACAATAGTTTAAAAAAGAGAAGGGAATGTTATAAATGTATATACAATAGTGCTTTGAATATAATGACATGGGAATGATAGTATCTTAACCTATACTTCAATGGAGATAATAATCACCATCGTCATTATCACACTACCTAGTTTTCATTATGGAAAATAAATTTTCACAACTTAGAGCATCAAAATGACTAAAATTATTTTTGGTCTCTGCCAACTGCTGAATTATTTCAGCATGAAACACGGTAGATTTCTGGAGTCTCTCCTGTTCTAAGCACCCAATTTGGAATTCTTCATAAGCCAAATGACTCATTCATTATAAGATATACACATGCAACTCATTAAATTCCAGAAGTTTGGCAAAAATCATGATGACCTGTCTGTTTTCCTAATTCTACAGTCTCTCAATCATAGTCTCTCCAATTATGCTGCTTATATTTCCAATACTTTCACTCTCTGGAATGCTCATAATATTCATTAGTTTATAAAATTCTGCCCATTTTGGTCTATGAGGAAAAAAACATTTTCCTTCATTATTCAGTTTTGTGCCCATTATTTACTTTCAAAAGCCTCATGTATCATAGATTTTCAACAAATATATGTTCAATTAGTGACATATAAAATGGGAATGTTAATGACATTTCACAATGCTAAGCATAAGCTTTTGAAAAGATGTGTGTTCATAATCTCCAGTGTTTGTGACCTAAAATATGTGTCCTATAGCTTATAAATATTCAAATTTTATAGGTTTTATGATTTACTTAAAACAATTCAATTACAGTCATTTTGATTATATGATTATTCTTTGTGAATGTTTAAATATTTCTGAATAAATGTTTCCAGATTTGATTATTATGTGGTGCCTTGTAACATTTTTTATTCTTACCCCTGTTCTTTTCAATGTATTTGGTACATGTTAGGATGTTTGATATATTTTAGGGATATTGGCATAGTAATACACATTGGAATATATAAAAAGACAAGTTAATAGGTACCACATGACCCTGAATTATATAAAAAGAAAGACTAACAACCAGAAAATATGGCATCTATAACCACTCCTCCTGTGGTTTTAGAAAAATGTGATACTTAGTTGAGGTATTTTTAAATGAGGAGGTGGCTTCCCAGATGGCTCAGTGGGTAAAGAATCAGTGCGCAGTGCAGGAGACACAGGAGACGTGGGTTTGATCCCTAGCTCAGGAAGTTCCACTGCAAGAGGGCATGGCAACCCACTCCAGTGTTCTTGCCTGGAGAATCCCATAGATAGAGGAGCCTGGAGGGCTACATTCCATAGGGTCACAAAGGTTTGGACACAACTGACAATATACCTTAAAAATGTTTTGTTCAGTGGTTCAGGTAAATTGTATGAATATGTAAAACAATTCTAATTTTTGCATTGTTTTGAAATAATTATTTCCACATCATGTTGAATGATAGTCAGAATCTTCCAAGTTTCTTCTGAGTTACTGAATGAATTTTATTCAGCTATTTTTTTTAATGTTAAGTAAGTCTCTGGTTGTCAAATGGAAACCTCAGTTCCCTAATAAAATGAGCTTAGAAGGAAAGAATGGACATTATAGACATGTGTTGAGCCAGTTCTTACAAGGTATTCATATTTTCCTACAACAATCACAGTTTTTAATAATGCTAAAGCAAAAGTCTATATTTTCTACTTTAATTATGGCTCATGATAGTGTTTTGAAAAATAAAATATTTCTTAAAGTGAATCCTGATTAAGGTAAGTATTTATTTAATGCTTTTTATAAAATGGAAGAATTACATTTCTTACAGATTAAAATGATGACTTTGAGATCCATAATTAAAGTTTTAAAGTAGAACTGTATTTTAAGAAAATATTAAATTGATTTCACAGTCATTAAAAACTATCTGAAGTAATATATCAAGAAACATGATAAATAGCAATATATTACATTGAGGAAGTTGTCTTATGGTCTGTCAAAGAGGTCATTCTTTGACTCCATCTGATTTAATATCCTGTTTAGCATTTTAATTAAGAATTTTAGAAGAGCAAGTAAATGGAATATTAATAAGGTTCTCATATGATACAAAATAGAGAGGTGTTACAAACTATGTCAAAAACAGAGAAATAATACAAATAGACATAATGAGGTTAGTAGCAGGGACAATATTGAATAAAATGAAATGCATTTATAAAAAAGATGAGTTAATGTGCATTTCACAATTCAGGGGCATGTAAGTATAAAAATGCATAGATGAAGAAGATGAATAAGGAGAAAAAACTATGCATGTGGAATGCTTAGACATATTGTAATGCTCTCTATTATACAAAGATGCTACCTGGGTTCAGCTATAGTAATTAAGGTCTAAACTAATGATTGTAATACTAAGTCCAACTCAACATTTTGAAGAGTATAAAACCCATATATATTTGATTAAATAATTAAAATATATAAACTAGCTAAAGCTATTGAATAAATAATGTTCAATTTTTCTAGCTTAAAGAGATATCTTTATAGTCATCGGAACAACAGGTATGAGTTTTAAGAATTCTGTTCTGGAACACTGATGACATGAGAAGAGTTAGCACCCTGGACCCCAGTGCCTCTAGGACTATACCATAAGTGATAAGTGTCTTTGCACTTGCTTTCTTGGACATTCCCACCCAGCATTTTAGCACTTTTTAAAGGACTAATTGCCATAACTTTCAGGCCTAGGGATGAACTCACCGATCGTATGCTTCTCCCAGGGATGAATTCCCCAGTAGTATGAGTCTCTCACATTTTGGCAATACATTTTGCAAAAAAGCCAATGCCAGGCATAGACTTTAGCTTAGTTTTGTGGTAAGAAGTCCAAAGTCCTGGGAGCCTGGACTGGAGTCTACAGAAGTGACCTGAGATGATGTGTGTGTACAAGAATCCATTCTTCAAGTGCCTGAATCAATAGTAGGAGGTAGTTAGAGAAAGGCTAGAATATATATCCTCTATCAAAGCCAAGCAAATTACCCCTCTTCCCAGCATTTGAAAATTGTACTGTGTGATACAATAGAATATACCATTATTGGATCACTCAACTACTCGGCTGACCAAAGGCAGGGGCTTCCTTGATGGTTCAGCAGGTAAAGAATCTGCCTGAAATGCAGAATACTCAGGCGATGTGGGTTTGATCCCTGGGTGGAGAAAATTCCCTGGAGAAGGGAATAGCTACCCATTCCAGTATTCTTGCCTGGAGAACTCCATAGACAGTGAAGTCTGGTGGGTTACAGTGCTTGGGGTTGCAAAGAATGGGACGCAACTGAAGGACTAAATTACAGAGTGACAGATTTTGTAGAAATCTATACCTATAGACCAATGGCAGGAACATACACAGTTGATCTTTGAACAGTGCAGGTTTAAAGTGCATGGGGGTCACTTCTATGTGGATATGTTTCCATAAATATGCACCACAGTACTATATGGTCCAGGGTTGGTTAAATCCACAGAGGCAGAACCACAGATACAGAGGGCCTACTCTAAAGTTATAACTATATTTTCAACTCTGCAGGGCCCAGTTCCCGTAATCCCCAGGTTGTTCAAGAGCTTACTGTATCTTTAATAGATTACAATGGAGAAAGTTTAAAATCTGTATCTTGAATTTAAAACCTCATTGTGACAAAGTGTCTTAGTTTGGTTTTCCTGAAAGCAGAGGCTGACACAGGGTCTTAGTTGCCCATGGTTTTTTTAAGGAATTTTCTTTCCATCTCAAAAGAGAGGGAGTGAAATAAGAATAGGGCAAAAGTTGAATGAGATAATAGTGAGGAAGCAGCTTCTATCTGATTCCATGAGATGTCCTGGAGCATGAAGAGTTCAATAAATGGGTCTCAGCTTGAGGCAGGAGGAAAGCTTAAGTATCCTTGTCAGCCAGTCATTGACTATAGGTTGCTGTATGCAATGAGCATAACCTATCCTATTTGGACAACAGTAAACTTTTGAAAGGGAGGAAGCCTTGAATCAGTAAGAGATAACTCTCAAGGCTAGGATACATTGTCCTAATAAAAGGGACTTAAATGGGACATCATTAATCTCCACCATGGTCAACACGTTGTATTGGTCAGATCTGCTTTGTTCTCACATTTGCTTCATTTGATCAAGACTAAAGGTTGGCCACAACTTAGGAGAAACTTTATAATAGAAAGGTTATTACAAAGAACTGCAGCACATGCTGTTAGAGTTGATCTAAGGCTGTAACATCACAGCCTTAGCCTTAACATACACATCATCTAGTTTTTCTGCTGCCCACTCCTATTACCTTTAAGTAGTACTTCTACTGGTCTAGGTAGTTGCATGGTGGAAATTCTGATCCCTAAGGATTCCAACCTTGGTTACTGCATTTGTACCAAGTTATGTCTATTTACTGACTCATTTGCAATTAAAGCTAATCAAAAAAGTCCTAATAAATACCCACAGGATCTCCTGACTGCCAAGAACATTTTACCTTGGCCTGTTATGGGACAGCAGTCCTCATGATGATCACCTTTGCCAGTATAGTAACATCCTTCTGGACCAGCTGATCAAAGAACCCAAAAACACCAGGTAGCAGTTACAGCTTTAAATCCGTAAGGGTAATATCTTTAAGTCAATGGTGATAATCTTAGTGCATCTCCTTATGTAAGTGACCCACTAAACATTTGGTCTAGAGGAGTCAGGAAGCACAAATTCATCACTGGGATGCTGGTGAGTGGAACCACTGGTACTTCCACTCATTCCCAGAAAGATGCATTCCATTTATTGGAAATAAGACACTATATCACAGCCACTGCTTTAAGGATTATTCCATATTCTGAATAAAAGAATCTCATTCTCTCAGAGTCATCTTCAAGTTGGCACTTCAGCTGTTTCTTCAAGAGGCTATTAACCTGCTTTATCAGACACATAGCTTCAGGACAGTGAAGTCTGACAATCATGTGCACATTGCTGCAATACTTCTGCTGTTAAGGGTCCTTTTATTGAAAATATGTTATAGGAGATCCCACACTGGTATGTATTTAAGTAGTGGGGTTGGCTGAGCCACGGCACAAATGGAGAGCAAAACTATTTCTAGAATACGTGACAATTCAGGACAAATCATTGCCCTTTTCAGATTCTAAGGAGTTTATTGTAACCAAACTGCCACCAAATAGCTTCCCAGGTGGTTCAGTGGTAAAGAATCTGGCTGTCAATTCAGGAGATGCCAGAGACAAGGGCTCCATCCCTGGGTTGGGAAGATCCTTTGGAGGAGGAAATGGCAAACCATTCCAGGATTATTGCCTGTAGAATTCCATGACAGTGGAGCCTGGTGGGCTACAGTCCATGGTATCATAAAGAATCAGAGATGATTGAGCAACTCAGCACACACACAGCATAACTGGACCTTCTAATTGAGAGATGGTGCTTTAGAATGGGCTCAGCATTGTTCTCTGGTACTGAAATGTCATATACTCAGCGCCAGGAAGAACTACATCACACTGGTTTAAGACAACATGCTCCTGGATCTCCATCTGTACTACCATAGCTGTTCCTTTCATGATCTATACCATAAGCACTGGGATGCCAAGTGACAAAGACTGGCTGACATTTAATAACATTTAATTTAATATGTATCTTGTGCACGTGGTGGTTTAGTGGTTCTACTTCAGTTGATGCTCTCTGAAGGGCATTAACTCTTGATGAAAATATTCACACAGAATATTTTGCCTCTTATAGGTCCATCCATAAGCTTCTTGTATACATTTCCTCAGGCTAATTCTCTTTCTATACAAAGTGGATTATCAGTAACACTGCCTAAACTCTGCCTACTGAGAATACACTCTTCACCACTGTCTTTCAAGGCTGAGCTTGCTTATGACTACAGAATATAAGCAGACCATGACATGCACACACATACCAAGCTAACTTATCCTTGATTTAACCTTGGGCTTTTCCATTCTCCATTAGGAAGGTATAGGAAATCTCAATAAGGCCATAGTTGCAATTTGACAGAGAATTATCAGTGCAATAGTGGAAGATAATACTGGAGCTTGATCATCTTTTGTGTAGTTTACATGTGCCCTCCGGACCCCCTGAGCCCATCCACTTCCAGTCTATAGTGGATGTCTTCTGGGCTCACCTAAACTTAAACTCAGTTGTCAATGCTGACTTCTTGGTAAACTGATGTAAAGATTCTAGGAGGAGCCAACAGCATGCAAGGAGATGTTTGTCAACTGGTACATACTTATCTTCTGGAGGTCTCTGAGCCAGAACTCTAAGATATTCAGTGAGTGAATATCTTACTAGGCCTTGTCATTGGTTTCACCAGCCTTACTTCTTAGCACATTTACCCTC
The DNA here is from genome assembly GCA_007570785.1 of Antilocapra americana. Lineage (NCBI taxonomy): Eukaryota > Metazoa > Chordata > Mammalia > Artiodactyla > Antilocapridae > Antilocapra > Antilocapra americana. The sequence goes on along the minus strand of ML661338.1, from coordinate 30,869,991 downwards.
AATACCTTGGAATCACTTTATTCACATGGCAGGAGTGGAAAAGCTGCTGTCCTGAAGTGATGACTTTCAGAAGAGAACTTTCATGTTCAGAACCACACTCAAAATAAGCAGCTCTTCATGTATCTTGATAAATTATCTCAGTTTCAGAGTTTTCTCCAAGCATTAAAAATATTTCCTAAAAACCTCAAAGAAGTCTATCACGTGTTGTGTTTCTTTTAAAGTGGTAGGAAGTACTAACTGATCTATCTTGTCTTTAACTTTGCAAAGAATATTCCAGGGTGTCACAGTGATACTTAAACTCCTAAAGTATCACATCTGTGGTAGGTCCTTTAGTATTTTTATGGTTTATTTACACCAGATCTACAACCCTTAGATAGTCTGTGGAACACCACATTAGTCCTCTTTTTTTGATGACATATTAATTAAAACTGATCAGAGGAAATGGAAAGTACTCAGATGCCTTGGTAAGACACATGAAACATATACTCACATCCACCCACATACATATATACATAAATATTGTCAGTATCATCTTTTGGATAAGACAGCTCCCGTTTATTTAGTGGTAAATTAGTACGAGCTAGAAAATTTTCCAGAGGAATGTTTTGCTGTGAGATTTCACCAAACAGGACTGAAATACTCTACTGAAAAATCACTGACACGACTGTCTATGTAGAAAACCTGAGAAAATAGACAAAAAGAAAAAAAAAGAACTCATGGAAGTATGCAAGTATAGCAAATTTGTGGATACAAAGTTAATATACAGAAGTTAATTGTTTTCATAAGTAGCAGCAATAAACAAATGGAATCTAAAATTGAAAACACAATACAATATATATTAGGTTCAGTCCAGTTCAGTTATTCAGTTGTGTCCTACTCTTTGTGAACCCATGGGCTGCAGCATGCCAGACTTCCCTGTCCATCAGCAACGCCAGGAGCTCGCTTAAACTGATGTCCATTGACTTGGTGATGCCATCCAATCATCTCATCTTCTATTGTCTCCTTCTCCTCCTGCCTTCAATATTTCCCAGCATCAGGGTCTTTTCCAATGAGTCAGTTCTTCGCATCAGGTGGTCAAAGTATTGGAGTTTCAGGTTCAGCATCAGTCCTTCCAACAAATATATAGATCTGATTTATGCTAGGATTGATCGGTTTGATCTCCTTGCTCTCCAAGCTACTCTCAAGAGTCTTCTCCAACACCACAGTTCAAAAGCATCAGTTCTTTGGTGCTCAGCTTTCTTTATGGTCCAACTCTCACATCCAAACATGACTACTGGAAAAACCATAGCTTTGACTAGACAGACCTCTGTTGGCAAAGTAATGTCTATGCTTCCTAATATGCTGCCTAGGTTGGTCATAGTTTTTCTTCCAAGTTATTCTTCATGGTTGCAGCCACCATCTGCAGAGATTTTGGAGCCCAAGAAAATAAAGTCTGTGACTGTTTCCATTGTTTCCCCATCTTTTTGCCATGAAGTGATGGGACCGGATGCCATGATCTTAGTTTTTTGAACGTTGAGTTTTCACAATTTATTTTAGCACCCATCACAAAAATTAGCTCAAAATGATCAGAGACTTCCTTGCAAAAAGCAAAATGATACAACTTGGAGAAGATAACATAGAAGAAATCTTGGATGACCTGGGATTTGGCAATATTTCAGACACAACACCAAAGTGAATCATCATAAAATTGTTAAACTGGATTTCACTAGCCACAGACTGGCAGACAATTTTTGCAAAAGATGTATCTGGTACAACCATGCGACATTCTGGAAAAGGCAGAACTAGGAAGAAGGTAAAAAGATCAGTAGTTGCTAGGAACTGAGTGAAGAGAGAGATGAATAGGCAAAGCACAGAAGATTTTTAGGGTAGTGAAAATACTCTGTGTGATACCATAATTAAGAATATGTCATTATACATTTTTCCAAAGCTGTAGAATTGTATAGGCTTCCCAGATGATGCAGTGGTAAATAATCCACCTGCCAGTGTAAGAGTGCAAGATATACAGGTTTGATCCCCAGGTTGGTAAGATCTCCTGGAGTAGGAAATGGCAACCTGCTACAGTATTCTTGCCTGGAAAAATTCCATGTACAGAGGACCCTGGTGGGCTACTGTTTCCATGGGGTTGCAATACATAGAAGTGTACAGTATGTAGAGTGAACTCTAAGGTTGACTACGGTTTTGGGTGATTATTATGTATCAGAGGGCTTCTCTGGTGGCTCAAACAGTAAAGAATCTGTAGCCAATGCAGGAGACTCAAGTTCGATACCTGGGTTGGCAGATATCCTGGAGAAAGGAATGGTTTCCCATTCCAATATTCTTGCCTACAGAATTCCATGGTCAGAGGAGTCTGGCAGTCTACAGTCCATAGGGTCGCAAAGAGTTGGACATGACTGAGTGACTAACACACACACACGATATATCAACGTAGCTTTAGCAGTTATAACATAGCTTCCACTCTGGTGAGTGATGCTGATAAAGCATAAGACTACGCATTGTGTTGGGTTTACATGGGAAATTTCTCTACCTTCTCACAAATTTTCTGTGAACCTAAAATTACTCTGAAAAATATAAAATCCTATAAAAAATATACTACCAAACCTGCAATTAAATTTATTTCCTGAAGTATTGCTAGAAAGAATGTTTATAAATATTAGAAACAGAGAAGACAAAGCATGCCTTGCATTGAGGGGAAAGTTTCAAGTGAGATATCATTGTTGTATCTGGTTAAACTAAAATAAGATTTTTAAAAAATCAGATTTAAAAAGTTTCCAGCAACATTTATTTGTATCCTATACATCAAATATTACTTGGTAACATGTACTTACACATTTGATAGCTTGCATAGGCAATTCAGTAAAAACGTGTGGACTTTTCTATAACAATCAAGATTTTAATATTAAAAGAATGTTCAGGAACATATGTAGGTGTCTACCTTTTATTAAAAAATATTTATTTTAATTAGAGGTCAATTATTTACAATATTGTGATAGTTTTTGCCATACATACATCGACATGAATTGGCCACAGGTATACATGTGTCCCCTCCCTTCTGAACCTCCCTCCAAAATCAGAGTAAATGTTTATTCTCAGGACTTTTATGTGATTACTTAAAAAAATGAAGAAATGTACAATGCTATATTCAATTGTAAGAATATATTTTTAGCTTCAATTTAATATAATACAAAATGTTTCTCTACAATAATAAACTTTAAAATAAAAAAATTAAAAATTTATACATATTAATATAATTTTAAATGTTCTTTAAATATAAATGACTAATTAATGAACAATTTGTGTAAAATTTTATAGAAAAATTATTTTTTCAGTTACTACATAAATAAAGCCAGTTAAACTAGTAGAAGACCAATATGCCATTTACGAATATTATAATAATATTTGACATTTTGATGACATTCTCATAGGACTCATTTTAATTTAATTCTTAAATATTCTTGGTTTCAAATGCCCTATTATTCCAACTTCCATAACAGATTGCAAAACTCAATTACAGCAAAAATTTATAATCTTAAAAATGTCAAATAATGAATAACAATGAGGATTGAGATTTTTTTTAAAATAACTATTAATTTAACTTAGAAATGAATCACATAAATTGATAACTGCATATAACCATAGGGCTTCCCAGGCAGCACTAGTGGTAAAGAATCCGCCTGCCAATGCATGTAGACATAAAAGATGTGAATTCAGCCCCTTGATAGGGGAGATCCCCCAGAGGAGGGCATGGCAACCCACTTCAGTATTGCCTGAAGAATCCCATGAACAAAGGAGTCTGGCAGGCTGTAGTCCATAGGGTCACACAGAGTCAGATATGACAGAAGTGACTTAGCACGCAGATATAACTATATAATTTTATCCTCCAAAACAAAGAAAACATATTTCAACACAAATTTTCCCCAAATTCCAAACTCATATAGCATTAAATTCTGAAGAAAAATAAATCTTTTATGTTTGTTGATTTTTAAATTGTTTGTTTGCCATTTTGCCTTTAGTTAGCTACTTTTAAAGACATATAAAAATATAGATGGTGAATATCTAGGTACAGCTATTTAAATTTTTACCGTGATAAGCACATGAGATCTATCCTCAACAAATTGTATGTATACATAACACTGTTATTGACTATAGGTAGAATATTGTACAGCAGATCAGTAGAGCTTATTTATCCTAACTGAAATATATATCTATGTTGAGTAATAACTGCTCATTTCCTCCTCCTTTCTGTGTTCTGGTAACCGCCACTCTAGTCTTTGATTTGATAAATTTGACTACTTTACATACCTCAAATAAGACTTGTCTTTCTGGGCCTGGTTTATTTCTTTCAGCTGAATGTCTTCAAGAATATTTGGTCTCTTTAAATTTTTTTATTTTTAAAATTTATTTATTTATTTTTTTCTTTACACTATTCTGTTGGTTTTGCCATACACTGACATAAAACTGCCATGGGTATACATGTGTTCCCCTTCCAGAACCCCCCTCCCTCCTGATTCCATCCCTCTGGGTCATCCCTGTGCACCAGTCCTAAGCACCCTGTATCATGATCTTTTTTTAAAAGAATCTCATCTAAATCATACATATATACAAATTACCCATTTTAAGTTAACTGTGGAAGAGGCTACAGTCAATAATTTATGCAAAAAACATAAAATAATGAGATTATGACTATGTGTTTTTGAAGGAAATACTTTCTGTACTTCTGAATGCTTTAAACTATTTAATAAAAAGATCCAGTGAGAAAGAAAGTTTCTTCCTGCCATTATTATTGGGCTTTACTTGTTTGTTTTATTTTGTGTATATTTTTAGAAGAAAATACAACACCACATTCTTTGGAAAAATTAATGATGGTCAAAAATTTTGCATTTGAGAGTCTTAATTTGTATCTATCCCCTCTTTCATTCAACCATTTTTATTTTTGTAAGTCACTTTCTCAGTATCCATGTTTTCTTATTAATGAATTAGATAAGATTTTTATTAACAACAACAACAACACCTTCACAGTAATCAGGATCATTGTACAAATTGTATTAAGCAGTGCATTATTTGCAACTCTCATGTAAATGTATTTATATTAAGAACTTATCATTTACTTGAATTCCTGGCTTTTGTTAATTTTTAAGAATTAACTTAGAAAGGAAAGGGAAACTAGGACAGACAGGGAAATTGGAGTCGATGTTCTCTTCAATAAAACAGCAAAATATAGTAAAAGAATAAATAGGTCAGAGATAACTGATGATTAGATGCAAGAGCTCTATAGAAAGACCACAGACTGCAAAAGAAAGAAAGGGACTCCTAAGAAATCTTTGTAGGTGCAGTAATTCTCATCCTGTAAACCTTTATTTCTCTCTGTTACTTTAAAAAGAATTCTCCTATATGCCCTTGTGCCCCCATTTCTGTTCAAACTCATTTTCCCTTATAGCCACTGCTTTCCCTGAGATTCCTCTTGCCACTTTTCTGTGAAAGAAGTATTGATTGAGTGATAAAGCAAATCCAGTTACATGGCTGTAGTGATCTCATTTCACAAAAGAGTCTGGAGAAATAAATGTATCCTTAGAGTAAACTTCAGATCACTTAACAGTTTTGAAATCCTGAAATGCCAAATAAAAGAACATTTCCAGGGGAAAGGAATAGCTGAAAAGAGCATGAGTCAGAATAATTTTGGAAGCCAGATAAAGCAGAATATCTAGCCCTAGAAAAGAAACTGAATGGAGAAAGAAAGAGTGACCAATGCTATTAAAACTTTCTCTGGTTGTTTCCAGTACTAGAAACCAGGCTGCAATAGGATTCAAGAGACTTATGAAAGTGGAACCATGACATAATTTGTTCATTTTTTCTTCTTTTCTTCCATCCTTCTTGTTTTTTCCCTCTGTTCAAGTTTTTCAGATAAATTATTTCCAGGATTTTCTCAGCATTATTTGTAACGCCTTAAGAGTATGGATTTAATTAAAAAGTGATTATAGCATGCAGACTGCCTTAGATAAGAGGTGGTGTAAGGGGATTTTGAAATATGGTCTGATAGGAGGCTGAAGAATCATATTCTTCTGGGACTACCAACAGGGAAAGGGACATTGACAGCAATCAATAATCCAATTTGAGGATTTAGGACTAAGAGTCAGGTCAAATGTTTCAGAAAATCCTTGATGTTGATAGAGAGTCCTAATCAGCATAAAGTCACACAGGGGGCAAGTTAGATTATGAGAGCAAAGGTAGTCATGGTATCTATTGCCTGAGTGATTAAATAAAAAGGCAATGATCAACAGTGATTAGCTTAGAGTAGCAAACAAAAAATATAAAAAATAAAACACAAAAAACAATAACTCACATGATATGCTTAAACTTGTGTCTATGTCTACAAGCTCAGGTTTGAGCCATACCTCCTGTTTCTAAGTGATGAAATCAGAGCTTAAGAAGAAATAATGGCCCTGTTTTTAACTTAAATATCTGACAAGGACTCAAATCCTTCCTCCTCCGCCTCCATCAAAATGGCATTCATTTTATTTTACAATTTCCTTCCTACCTTCCTTAATACTTTGTTGGATCGGAAAGATCTTACTTCTGCGCCTTAGACCTATGATAGTTTCAGACTCAGTACCTTTGGTGTGAGACTCCTTTCACCTAAAATAAAACATTTTAACTTTTGCCAATTCTATTTTTACCAATTCATCCAAAGCAAAACACTGTTGAATGTAACTTTCTACAGTCTTTAATACTATCACAATAAACTGAGTAATTATGAAATAAACACCCGGAATGCCTGGATTTGATCCCTGGGTTGAGAAGATTCCCTGGAGAAGAGAATGGCTACCCACTCCAGTATTCTGGCCTGAAGAATTCTATGGACTGTCAAGTTCTACAGGGTCACAAAGAGTTGATGCAACTGAGTGCCTTTAAGTAACATCAATAGCAATAATAAGGATGGTGATGATGATATAGATGATAATGATGATACAAAAATCTTGGGTAATATACTGTTTCTAATTTGACAATGGTTGGCTACACAGGTCAGAATTATCCTCCTACTGGAAAAAACAACAAACAACAGTAACAACCAAAAGTTAAACTACATATGTGTGCACATATAGCACACACATACTTAAACACAGAAATATGTGTGTCCACTTTCATGACTCTCAGAACAAGTACCTACCTCCTCATATTTTGCAACCTACACATTTCACTTGTTTTACTCTCATCTCAGCCCTGGTAGAACTTATGCAAACCAAACACAATGATAGATCTAGGTAAAAGCATTAAAAGCAAAAAAAGCATCAAAAAAAAAAAAACAAAACCCAGGGCCGACTTCCTTCAAATGAGAAAACTAAGTTTGTCAGCTGATTCTCAATAAAAACTAATGTTGGATCATAGAGAATTATAAAATGGAATCTTCAGTGTGCTGAAACAAGCCATCAACCTAGATTTCTATACCTAGAATTTTATTTTATACATATAAAGTCCTTCCTAATTTAGACTGACAGATATAGAATACTGTTCTCCACAAGTCACTCATACATAAATACACTCAGAGTACTCATGCTGACTTTTCTTCAGCTATATAATGTGTGTGAACGCATGTTCAGCTGTGGCTAACTCTTTGACCCCATGAATTGTCGCTGCTAGGCTCTTCTGTGTGCAGAAGCTTTCAGGCAAGAATACCGGGGGCAGCTATATAATAGGAATTATCTAATTATAAATGTTTCAAAACATACAGCTGTGATCTTTATATGCAATAGAGTTAAGCTAGAAATAAATAGCAAAAAGTTAAGTAAGAATAAATCAACATATGCTTGAAATCAATCAAAACCTTTTCAAATAAACCATACTAGAAAGTAGTCAAAATGTAAATAGGAAATATTTTTAGCCAAATGATATTAATAATCTCATTTTATAAGGCCAATATAAGTGTGATTCAACAACCTGTGAAGGGCATTTGAATTTTTGAAGATAAATAGATGAAATATCCCTGAGAATATATTAATGAACCTGATCAAATGATGCACAAAATGGTACTATGTCATGGTCAATTTTACTTTAATCTCAGAATACAAGTTTAGCTTACTAAAGGAACCAGTGTATTTACCATATTAATATTATTAAAAATAAATGTTATCATGTCAATATATGCATACAAAGTTGATGATTTTTAACAACCATTTTTATTTCAAAAAAGTCTTAGGATATTCAGACCTAAATAAATTGTTCTTAATCTGATAATAAGGGATCAACTACTGACCTATATTACATAATTTTATCAGCAGTTTGAAAACTTTCCTCTGGGGTCAGGGACAAATAATGATTCTGGAATCTACAAATTTCATCCATATTAAATCTTGTACACACAGTCTTAGCCACTGCAATAGGAAAAAAAAGGAAACCAAAGGATAGGCAAAGAAATGTAGCAACTATAAATACCATTATTTTTAAAAACCATGACCATAGAGTCAAAATGAGCTAAAATTAAATTATACAAATCAACCGTTAATAAATGAAGTCAACAAAGTTCCTGAACTCAAAGCTAATACACAAAAATCAGTAGAAACAAAGCATTAGAAAATTGTCAAAAATAATATTTAATGTACAATCAAAAATATTGGAGGGAGTGACACAACCCAAATACTCAGGCATAAATTTAAAGAGGTGAAAGACCTCTACTTCAAGTCCTACAAGACATTGATAAAAGAAGTCAAAGAAGATAAAATTAAATTTAAATGTATCTTTTATGCATGAATTGGAAGAATCAATAGTGTTAAAATATCATTACTATCAAAGGTCATCTCTAGGTTTAGGCTGTTCCTATGGAGACTTTAATGATACTTTTTACAGATGTAGAAAATACACTGTGAAAATTTATATAGCACTACAAAAGACCACAGAATAGCTAAAGAGATACTGCTGCTGCTGCTAAGTCGCTTCAGTCTTGTCTGATTCTGTGCGACCCCATAGATGGCAGCCCACCAAGCTCCTCCGTCCCTGGGATTCTCCAGGCAAGAATACTGGAGTGGGTTGCCATTTCCTTCTCCAATGCATGTATGCATGCTAAGTCGCTAGAGTCGTGTCTGACTCTATGCGACCCTATGGACAGCAGCCCACCAGGCTCCTCTGTCCACAGGATTCTCTAGGCAAGAATACTGGAGTAGGTTGCCATTTCCTTCTCTAAGAGGATCCAAATAGGAGACATCACACTTTCTATTTTCAAGCTATGTTTTAAAGCTACAATAATCAAAAAGGGTATGTAAAAACTGGCATAAAAACAGAAAAATACACCAGTGAAACAGAATTGAGAGCCTAGAAGTAAACCCAAGTATAAACAGTCAAGCAATATTTGATAAGGGTGCCAGGAATACTCACTAGAGATAATATGGTCTTTTAATAAATAATGCTATGATAATCAGATATTCATATGCAATTAAACTGGACTCATTTCTTACACATTCACAAAAATTAATCAAAATATATCAAAGACCTAGGTGTAAAACTTAATGAAACTCCTAGAAGGAAACAGGAATAAGGCACCTTGACATAGGTCTTGGTAATGATTTTTGGATACTATACCAGAGCATAAGCAACAAAACATAAAGTAAACAAGTAGGACTACATCAAACTATAAAGATTTTATTAAGCAAAAGAAACCATCAACAAAAGGAATAGACAGCCTATAAAGTGAGGAAAAATATTTGCAAACCATTTATCTGATAAGGGATTAATTTAAAATACATAAAAAATTCATACAATTCAATAGCAAATAAACAAGTAACAACTCCCCAAATCCCAGATAATTCAAATAAGAAATAAGCAAAGAACCTGAATAGAAACTCTTCTAAAGAATATATATAAAAGGTCAACAAGTAAATGGAAAGAAATTCAAAATCACTTGTCATTAGTGAAATGCATATTAAAACCACAATGAGATAAGACTTCAAATCTGTTAGAATGGCTATCATAAAAATACAAAATAAAAAATGATGGCATGGACTTAGAGAAAAAGAAACCATTTTGGACTGTTGGAGGGATTGTAAATTGGTACAGCCACTATGTGAAACACATGGATGATCCTCAAGAAATTAAAAACAGAACTACAGTGTGATGCAGCAATTCCAATCCTGGGAATATATCCAAAAGAAAAAACCCCATGTTCATATCTGCAATAGTGACACTGTCCAAGATATGGGAACAATCTGAGTCTGAGATTCCATCAGCAGATGATGGATAAAGAAGTTATACATACATATGTGGACTTCCCTTGTGGCTCAGCTGATAAAGAATCTGTCTGCAAAGCGGGAGACCTGGGTTTGATCCCTGGTTTGGGAAGATACACTGGATAAGAGAAAGGTTAACTACTCCAGTATTCTGGTCTGGAGATTGATTATATTCTTTGCAGTAAAAGATAGAGAAGCTCTTCACAGTCAGCAAAAACAAGACTGGGAGCTGACTGTGGCTCAGATCATGAACTCATTGCAAAATTCAGACTTAAATTGAAGAAATTAGGGGAAAACGCCAGACTATGCAGGTATGACCTAAATCAAATCCCTTACGATTATATAGTAGAAGTGACAAATGAATTCAAGGAATTAGATCTGATAGACAGAGTGCCTGAAGAGCTATAGACAGAGGTTCGTGACATTGTCTAGGAGGAAGTAATCAAGGCCACACCAAAGAAAAAGAAATGAAAAAGGCAAAATATTTGTCTGAGGAGGCCATACAGCTAGCTGAGAAAAGAAGAGAAGCTAGAGAAAAAGGAGAAAAGTAAAGATATACCCATCTGAATGCAGAATTCCAAAGAATAGCAAGGGAGATAAGAAAACCTTCCTCAGTGATCAATGCAAAGAAATAGAGGAAAAGCATAAAATGGGGAACACTAGAGATCTCTTCAAGAAACAATGGAAACAGTCACAGACTTTATCTTTGGGGCTCCAAAATCACTGCAGATGGTTACTACAGCTATGAAGTTAAAAGATGCTTGCTCCTTGGAAGAAAAGCTTGACCAACCTAGACAACATATTAAAAAAACAGAGATATTACTTTGCTGACTAAGGTCTGTCTCATCAAAGCTATGGTTTTTCTAGTAATCATGTCTGGATGTGTGTTTGGCTATAGAGAAAGCTGAGAATTGAAGAACTGATGCTTTTGAAGTGTGGTGTTGGAGAAGAATCTTGAGAGTCCCTTGGACTGCAAGGAGATCAAACCAGTCCATCATAAGGAAATCAGTCCTGGGTGTTCATTGGAAGGACTGATGTTAAAGCTGAAACTCCAGTATTCTGGCCACCCGATGGGAAGAACTGACTCATTTGAAAAGACCCTGATTCTGGGGAAGATTGAAGGCAGGAAGAGAAGGGGATGATGGAAGGTAAGATGGTTGGATGGCATCACTGACTCAATGGAAATGAGTTTCAGCAGGCTTCAGGAGTTGCTGATGGACAGGGAAGCCTGGCATGCTGCAGTCCATGGGGTCTCAAAGAGTTGGACATGGTTGAGCTACTGAACTGGACGGAACATACATATGTATGTATACACAAATCTATATTCACATGCACGATGGATTAGTGTTTAGCCATAAAAATGGGTGAAACATTGAAGGCATTATGCAAAGTAAAGTAGGTTCGACCGTGCAAGACAATACTGTATGAGCTCACTCATATATAGAATTAAAACAGGAGAACAATCTTGTAGTTATCAGAGGCTGAAGATGAAGGGAGAGGGGATTGGAGGATGGTTGTCAAAAGGTATAATCTTCACTTAGAAGTCAGTGTCCTAAGTTGCTCAGTCATGTCTGACTCTGTGACTACATGGACTATAGCCCACCAGGCATTTCTGCCCATGGAATTCTCCAGGCAAGAATACTGGAGTGGGTAGCTATTTCCTTCTCCAAGGGATCTTCCTGATCCAGGGATTGAACCCAGGTCTCCAGCACTGCAGGCATATTCTTTACTGTCTGAGTCATCAGTGTAATTATAACATGATAAATATACTAACATTGCTATAAGATCAAATATAGGATTTTTTTATGAGCATAAATCCTAAGATTTCTATGATAATAATTTATTTTCCTTTTCTTTCATATTGTATCTATTGGTGTATGTGCATGTTAACTGAACTTAATATGGTAATCAATTCACAGTACATGTAAACCAAATCACCCTTCTGTATACCTTAAACATATGCAGTGATATATGTCAATTATTTCTCAATAAAACCAGGATAAAAGCCCTCAAACAAATCTAAAAGATGTGCAAGATCTTTACAAATAAAATTTTGAAATGTTATGAGACACTAAAAAAAATTAAATGATTTATAAAGTCCATGATTCAGATTTTAATATTATAATGATAAAAAATGTTCTCCAGATTAATTCAAAAATTTAAAAAATCCCATAACATGTGTAATATTCTCTACCTGGTTTGTAGCTGTAACTGTGATGTACAGGCAAAACAAAAATTAAGAAAAGAACTTCTGAAAACAAATAATGCAATGATATCAGGATATACACTTTTATATTTTTATTCTTATATAAGGTTATTTGCTGGCTATTGTTGGTCTCTAGTTCAGTTTGTGTTATTTAAAATCTAATATATGAATTATTTGGATTGAATTCATGTTCAGGGCCATGTTATTGTATGTATGGATGTACAGCCTTGAATGTGAATAATTATTGTAAACTATATTTTACAACTTTTTTTCTGGCTTTATTATATACATTTTATATTTGGTCGATGAAAAAAAAAATCCCAAATACATCCCAGATTTCTTTTACAGAAATAGAGTTGGTGACTTAACCATATACATAGCAATGTAAAGGCATATGATCATCCAAGACAATACTGAAATCCAACAAAGTCAGAGACCTTCCTTCACCAAATTGCAAGATATGCTAGGAAGTTACGGCAAATACTATCATGAGGTTTTGGTGCAAGAAGAGACAAATAAACATATGCACTAGGGAGAAAAGTCCAGAAATAGATTGATACATATATGAACATTTGGTTTATACCGCACGTGACATTGTAGAACAATCTGGAAAGGACAATCTTTTCAAACAATGATGTTCTATCAATTGGGTATTTATGTATCTATGAAGAAATTATAAAAGCTATCTCCTCCCTAAAAAATAAAATTATTTTTAAGTGAACTGTAGATATGAATATGAAATTAAGCAAACATTTTCAAGAAAATAATTCGGGGAAATAATTTCATCACTAACAGAGTAAAACAATATTTCATTTTTATTTTTACAGTAAATGTATTATATTCATGTGAAGGAAAACACATTAAAGCAAAGAAATTAGCTGCTATGGAAAGCATATTGAATACATATTTCCACATGTATATTTACAAAGAGAGGCACAACATCTACAGTATTAGAAATCAGAGGACAGTTTTTTTTTGAGAAAAGGAAGACAAATATTGATTTTGGAAAGGAGAAAAGAGAGTCTTCAGTGTTAGCATCAATATATTTCTGGACTTGCGTAATGTTAAATGTTAATACTCTGCTACTACTTGCTAAATTCTACACCTAATGTCTTTTATACTTTTTAAAATGTATTTTACTGCAATAACATTAGGTTAATAAAATATCAAGAAACTGCTATTTTCTAGACATTGTTTTGTGTCCCTTTACACATAGTAACTCATTTATTTAACCCTCCCTGATCTCTTAGGTAGCTATTATTATGCCTAATTTTAAGATGAAAACATAATTAAAGACTATGAAGTAAAATGGAGGATTTAAGTAGCATAATGAGTAACTTGCTGATCCAGGATGTCCATCTAGATATCTGGCTGCAAAATTTGTATTATTAACTAGAATACTTTGCTCTATTTCAAATTCACATTTTGCATAGGTGGAAAATTTTCCAGTCTTCAAATGCAACATTGTTTTAGCTCCAATGGCTGCTGAGCATCAAATAACTCACTACAGGAGAAAGGTTTCAGGTCAAGATTTTATCAGTCTATACCACACACATATGTAGCACTTTGTGTTTGCACATGCTTATTTTTTTTTTTTAAAACAGTATCTAAATTATATTTCTTTTAATATATAAATTTAAACTACTCATACAGTCACTAATCATGCTTATATTTGAATAATTATTTTTGTATTATTTTGTATTCTGTATATGGAATATGCCCTGAGAATATTGTTTAAAAATTCAGTGCATTATGTAGTGAAAAGTTGGATGAGTCTCTCTTTCCTGATAACTCAATTTATTGAACAGGTGATCCACAGATAAACTTAGTGACTATGTTACAGTAAATTATTTTGAGGGTTGATGATTCATAGAGGTTCCGGGGTTAATAAATAATATGAACCATGCTATTTTTCTACTGTTCTCAGTTGTGTCTGACTCTTTGCAGTTCCATGGACTGTAGCCTGCCAGGATCCTGTGCTTATGGTATTTCCCAGGCAAGAATACTGGAGTAGGATGTCATGTCTTTAAGTGGGGTGTCATTTCCTACTCCAGGGCGTCTTCCAGACCCAAAGATCAAAGCCACGATCCCTGCGTCTCCTGCATTGACAGGCAGATTCTTTACCACTAGTGTAATTTGTGAAGCTCATTTTTTTTTTCTCTTTAGCAGATATAAATATATTTTTTACTTATCTACGCGTGTGGTTCTAGTTCTATATACCTATGTGATTGGAGAAATAAATATCTACTTTCGTAACATCATCTACATTTTGATAAGGATGGACTAAAACTGTTTTAAAGATAACGTCCTGTGATTTCAGTATGTAGAATCAATGCATCATATGACTGTCATTTCAGCAAGTTGACACTAGTTGGAGATTATATTTAATTAATCATTTTTGTCTTACAAGCTGCATTTTTCAATGCAAAATTGCCTAAAGCAAAGATGTGGTTTCTTAGGACACATCTTACTAAAGCATACACAAAATAAACTGGGGTAAAGCACGCATGATCACATAGTTCAAAATTATGGTGGCTTGATGCTGTGGTAGAAGTGTAAGTTCCTGGGGAAGGAGCTTGGCATTGTTACTGTCGCTCAGAGTGTTGGCTTCCTCTATCATAGAGGCCTGCTACAAAGCAGATGAACACTATTTTTGCTTTTTGTCTTTTTTCTTTCCCGTAAAGTAAAAAACCCTCTTTGGATTTCTTTAGGTTAAGAAAAATAGGTAGTAATGTAGGTCTTTCATAAAAATGACATGGTATAAGGAGAACGCTCAAAAAACAGGTGATACCTGTACTTTGATTTTCAGAGAATTCTAAAACAACTATTCCTCACATATTTAATTATTTTGGATTTATTAACATGTAGGTTTAAAAAATCAACAATTGACATCATTACAATTAAATTGCTTGAAAGAAAAAAAAAGTGTAATAGGATAACTACATGGCTAACGCCCAGCAGAACCTGTTCTGATTACTTTAAATTATATCTGTGATCTTAGTAAAGTATTTCACATCTCTGAGATTCTCTCAATGTATAATTAAATTAGCGTTTTGGAACTGGAGCCTATTATTCAGAGTGAAGTAAGCCAGAAGGAAAAACAACAATACAGTATACTAACGCATATATATGGAATTTAGAAAGATGGTAACGAGAACCCAGCATGCGAGACAGCAAAAGGAATGCAGATGTATAGAACAGACTCTTGGACTCTGTGGATGAGGGCAGGGGTGGGATGATTTGGGAGAATGGCA